>JAWZYV010007137.1:0-487785 GCA_038373885.1 Cheiracanthium punctorium
GTTTTTTTTCGAATCTTCTATCGACTCGGAGTCGAAAAGAGTTGAAAGGATGTTTCATTTAATTGAAGTATTTTTTTCGAATCTTTGGTGTTTCATTTCTTGGTGGTCGGATTTAAAGTTTTATCTGTCTGTGGGTGTGGAGTGGGTCGAACATCGTTTGCTTTTGGCGGGGGCATAGGCATTACTTCCTAAGGGCAAGAGGGGTCAATCTCCCCCCCCCCCCCGAAAAAAAATTAAGAAAATCCCTCCTTCCAACTTGTCTGGCTGATTTAATATTTGTTTAAAATTTAATGAAACATCCCTTTTCTACTTTTAACTTCAATATATGTCCCCCTGCCCCCACCCTTAAAAAAAAAAAAAAAAAAAAAAAAAAAACGGAATGTTAAGTTTACATGGTGGCGGATTTTCATGTGAAGGGAAATAGAATGAAATAAAGTTAGGATTGTGCTTGTCACTTTTAATGAAGGATACAGGGGCGGTATTAAGCGCTCTCACAAAAGGACTTTGTAGTAAGCAAAATAACATTTCGCTTTATTGCAGCAGATTTTGTTTTTTTTTTTTTTACCTTGTTTTTCGTTTAAGGGGAATGATTTTATTTTCTTTCGTAATTCAGAGAAATACAAAATAGGGTCTAAAGCAGTGGCGTAGTTAGTGTTATTGACAGTGGCGTAGCCAGGATTTTATTTCGGGGTGGGCTGGGTATCAAATTTAAAGATAAAGTTCAATTGTAAGCTAAGTAAAGGGTCCCATTTTTTGGGGGGGGTGGGGGGCAGCAGCCCCTCAGTAGGACTGGGCCAAAAATCGACATATTGGTTTTATTTCAACATCAAATATCCGATATTCCCATTTTCATTTCAGTGAAATCTCGAATTCGATAAAGTGCAAAAATACAGGCCGGCCAGGGGCGTAGCCAGAAATTTTTCATGGGGGGGGGGTTATGACTACTGCAACTCATATATATGTATACGTGTGTATGATAATGTAGTGAAGAATATACATTTTGTATGGCAAAAAATTCCTCATGGGGAGGGGTTATGACCCCCCTAACCCCCCCCTTTGGCTACGCCTCTGAGGCCGGCGATAAGAAAATCCTGAGATCAATACCAGCTTGTGATGCTTTTGCTACTGCTTTCTCTCGGAAAGCTTCTTCTTTCATCGCAGGAAAAACAGCTCCATGGTTTATTAGTCTAATTACCATAATTAATTAATGTATATCTCGGAACCTATCCACCGGAGCGTGTTTTTATTGATTCTCGACCCCCCCCCCCCCCCTAGACGTACACCCCCATCGATACATAAAATTTCGTATACTTTGACACCAAACTTAACCTTTTAATCTTACAGGCACAGGGGGTCATACGAAGCTCCCCTGTATTTTCATTTCGGGCAGTTTAAACACTAGTTTTACTGGAGCAAGGAGAGAGAGATGCTAACTGCCTGAGAACTCAGCGGAGAAGAAACCCGATGAATGGGTGAAGGGTGTTTAAATAGTACGGCTTTCGGTGCAGAGAGAGGGAAAATTTCTTTAGTTGTTTTATTGATTCAAGATTCGAATCATCGAAGTAGTGAGTGAGTCGAGATTCGAATCAGTAAAATGAGTCGAACCGCCCATCTCTACAAGGGAGAGCCTGCTGCCGGCGCCCATGGGGGGGAGGGGGGATAGGTTTTCGTTTCGGCCGATCAAAAATGCCTTCTATTCCTATAATCTACAGAGAAACTTCTTGTCATTAAAACGGAACTGGGAAAAAAAAAAAAAAAAAGCTTGAAGTGTGAACAGGAGGAGGGGGGAGGGAGAGAGAAACACTTCTCTCTTCTCGGACAGCTGTAACGCTGATTAATGGAATTCTGAAGGCATGGAGATCTGTTTATTTAAGCTTTGAAGAGCGAGCGCTTTTACCGGTGATTACAAAATAAAACAAAATCAAAAGTTTTCTGTCTGTTTCTCTTCCCCCTCCCACTCGCGCTATTGTAGAGATACTAAAACTTTTGCAAAAGGAAAAACGTAATAATATGAAAGCAGCTGAAATTAGATTTATTTAAAACTGAAAACGGTATGTTTATGACATTAGTTTTTATTTGCGTATTCCAATGTACAAAATAACGTTTTTGTTCATTTTAAATAAAGCATCTTGCGTGGTAGTTTTCGATCTCCTATAGCGTAAATCAGGATGCAAAGAATGCCAACCTCTTCATCGACCTTTCAAAAGCAGAAGGTTTATTTATTGTTTTCAAGTTAATAATAATAATTTTAAAAAAACGCACGTGCTTCCTGTCTAAAAGTTTAGAAGGGTCAAAGTAATGATCACATGAAATTTTTTAAAAATATAATCGATTACTCTTAAGTTGACTGGACCCTGACTGAGTCGAACAACGGAAAATATACAAAGGGGCAAGGGCGGCTCCAGTGAGGGGGCCATAGAGGCCATGGCCCCCTCCGAAATTTTGTTTTACAACTTTAGATTCGCATACTTCACGATTTCACACGTTCAATTTGCATTTTGAACAATTTATAGACCTAAGTAAAAAGTTCGATGGCCCCCTCTGAGAATTCTGTCTGGAGCTGCCATTGCAAAGGGGAGTACTATAATTTAGAAAAACATTAGCTTCGTTCCTTCAGTACAATGTCTTATTAATGAGATACTTAATGCATCTTTCACATACATTCATATATTGTATCAGTAGGTAAATATCAAATTTAGTTTTAAATAAAACTCCTTTTCACTCTTCTCCTTTTATTACGGCCGTCTATTGTAGAAATTGTAACAAATTATAATTAGAATAATACTTTTGTTCAGATTTTTGCGACCACGTGTAGTGTCCCATGGATATGCCTCTCCTGCGTACTGGAATGTCGATGTGGAAATGTAATAAAATAAAAATAATGAGATGGCACAAAGGGTCAAGGTCAACCAACGGGTCAGGTCACTGAGAGAGGAACCCTGAGTATTCTGTTCCGGTGCGTTCCTACCCCCCCCCCCAATGTTACATGTTATCAGTTATGATGAGCTCCCCCCCTTTCTTCACCTCCCATAGACATCTTCTCCCCTGCTTGTCCATATAGCGCTGACATTCAGCTTTTGCTACTAGGTCAAGGGCGGGCGGGGCTAAGTAAATTTTGTGCATCATCTATTATAGACTTTTTTCAACTGCTTTGCTTTACTTTGCTTTGACATACAGCGCCCACTTTTGTTACAGGGACGGAAACAAGGGGAGGGGGGTGTTGCTTGCTGAGTAAATTTTGCAGGTCGCCAATTTTGGCGACTGACAGACTGTTTTGCAGTCGCCAGGAATAATTCCTCAGTCGCCACTGGCGACCGCTAATCTCAAGCTTTAAAGCCAAGCCTCAATTTTTTTTCCTTATGTATTTTTCTGACTGCAAAGATTGAAAACTCAATTTCTGAATTTTTTAAATTCATTTTCATGTGCAAAATCTTTTAAACAAAAAATAGAGGGCCCATCATGAATTCAGAACAAAATATTTTTATTTCTATTAATATGTACATCTGAGAACTCCTGAAATAGAAATGTGCTACTCTAAACAGAAAACTTTAATTTCAATTAACATAAATATTTGGTGTGTTCAATTTGCTGTTATAGTGCAAATTTATGAATACATTATGCAATTTTTTTCATGAAACAGATAATGGAAATCAGTCAGTTAAAAACCTCTTAAGTAGTTTAAATAATCACTTTGATTCCATGAATTTGTATCTTCCAGAAATTCATGTGTTTTAGTTCTGTGTCATTTTATGCTTTTGGATTTTCCAGGGGCTGTTTTTGAGTGCCTTTTACTGTGTATTATATTAATCAATCATTGTATCACATTATTAATTATTCCTGTTTTAGCTGAGGCTGACTACATTCCTGATGGTAAACCAAACAAATTTTTCTTCAATGTTGAATCCTGTGGTGCTTTGCGTCCAGAAACCATTGTGCTTACCGGGCTGAACGTGTTAAAAAAGAAACTCAGTGACTTGCAAACACAGCTCACTCATGAGATGCAAACTGATGCACTTTTTATTTGAATATTGAGTTTACCAATCTGCATTTCAATGTGTGTACTGTAGCGAGAGACAATATAAACTGTACATCATTTTTTGTTTATTTTATGCATGATAATATTAAAATCTAATCAGTAATGTATCTTTAAAAACAAAGCTTTTCTCTTTCTCTCTCTTTATTCAAGGGAGAGTCCTTTATGATTAATTATAGCAATATCGCATTTTTAAAAGATAGACAAACTATTTGCACATTTCTGCTAATTTAAGTCAAAATTATCATTTAGTTTCATATTTTGCATGTCTATGTACTTCTATATGATTAATGTTACTGTTCAGTCAGATTGGTGACAGCATTGAAGTGTCATGAATCATTCACTTTAATTTGTCTGTACATTGTTCAATGTCCCTTACAAGTTATTGAAGGGCTTGTGTTATTGTTTTAACATTAAATAATCTGTTCATTTCATCCTCTCTTTTATGTTTCAGTTTACTGGCTTAAGCACTTTGAATCTGAATGTAGATTTAATGTAACTAGTGTTTATATTATGTATAAGATATTAAACCAATATATTTTAAATACTTTCCCATCTGTAACTATTGGTGTGTGTGTGTGTGTGGGGGGGGGGTGAAGTAAAGTAGTCATATTTTACAAAAATGCAATAAACATTTGAACTGATTTATCCATATTTCCATATCAATTTACATTCTTATGGATGAATTTGAAATTTAAAAAGCAAAAAATGGATTTTGTTTGTTAATTTAAACTTTCAAATTAATCATAACTTGATGTACATCATAATTACTCTCTGCAATGTTTGTAATTTTCACCTGTATATAAACATTTTTTCTAATGTTGAATTAGATTAATAAAAAATAAAAAAACCCTGCATGCTTTTAAATTCTTGTGAAATATTTTAATGTTTCTCTTTGTTGTCGTTATGTCTTTGATAAATACATATACCAGTCAAATACCATAATTATAATTTTACTATTAACGAGGGCAGTCCAAAAAGTAAGGTCTCCCATATTTTTAAATGTACAAAGAACCACTTGTTTTCTATAATTTTAAAGGATGAAGAATGCTTTATTTTTCTACATAGTTGCCATTTGTAGTTGCTGTGGCAGTTTTACAATGCGCTGTCATACCAGTTCACCCCCAGGTCCTTCAGAAAGTGTTGAACCTTATCTTTCACTGCATCATCAGAGCAAAAACAGACCAGAGAAATGTTCCTTCAACTGAGGGAACAGGTATTAGTTGCTGGGTGCCAAGACCGGACTGTCCAGTGGGTGATGATGTTCCAATCAGTTGTTATGCAGAATACACAGTTGTCTACACTTTCATCAAATGGTGATGCATTTCAATTGGTTTGGCTTTTGTATTCAAAAATCAAATAACTGCATAAACTTTACACTTGGTTGTAGCGTTCAACGGGAGCTCCGTTTTGTTAAAAAAAAGTTACAAATGTACTATCTGTTGCAGGGCTGAAAATCGGTGTTCTTGTTTTCCAGAAAGTTACAAAAATCAAGCATTGGCAACCTTTTCAAAAAGAAATAGCTTGCCACTAATAAACATATTTGATTGTTCTATTATGTAAAAAACTATCATTTGTATGCTGTAATATTATGCAGATGCTAGGATTGGGGGCGAGGCAACACTGTAAGCAAGGTAAGCATAACATCAGGGTGCCATCTTCGAAGAAGCGCCATTTCGAACTGAAATTGTGAAAAACTTTATCTGGAGCAAACAAGAGGTTGCCTTTTTACGTTTGGGATGGGAGACACATACCCTATGGCTGCCCCTTTCTGGAATATAATTTGAACAACCGAAATGATATTGCAATTGAAACAGCTGGTTCTTGGCACTGTTTGGTGTATATGCAATGAATTCCTTAAGTGTCAGTATTACTCATACAGAGTTGCCAACTCTCCGGATTTCAGCAAGAGACTCCCATTTTTTCATTCGTATCCCGCCAAATCAATTTTGGATACATTCCTTCCAATTTTCGGTAATTTGTTCAGTTTCTCATTGTTTTTATCATTCGCCACATAAAAAATGCGATTTTCCAAATTTGAAATCATATTTTAAAGTTCCATCAGGGCAAGCAACCCTTCTTAAGTTTTTCATTTCCTGCAATCAAACTACCGTGTTTACATGCATAATAGTGGCTTTTTTTTTTTTTTTTTTTTTTTTTCTTCTTCTTTGCCAATTTTTCATGGTGAATGTCAGGTGTGACTATTATGTCGGGAAATCTACCTAATATTGTGCACTCTAAAGCTAAATCATTGCTGGTATTATAACGAGATAACTAACTTACGTACTGCTTTCAGTTTATCTGCAATATTAAATTTTCTTATACACCAAAGGAACGAGTATTTTTCTTTCTACATCCATATTTTTATAAGCATATGTGAAAGTCGAATACATGACTGCGACTTTTATGCGGGAATAACATTTTGACAATTTTTACTTCCTTGTACGTAGTATAAGGAAGTAATGTGATCCCGAAAAATTTTGGAGGCCAAATTTCAACAAAAAAACCGATTTTGACTACCTCTAAATTTAATTTTAAGAATTTTTTCGATGCATCTCATCGTAGGCTAGCATGCACGATCATATTAACGCGTCTGCAACTCATTTTGACCAGCGGCGAGTCTATTGTGGTCAGTTTTTCCATGCCGTCTGTACGTACGTACGTACGTATGTATGTAACTCGCATATCTCAAAAACTATTGGTCGTAGAATGTTGAGATTTGATATTTAGGATTGTTCTATGATCTAGTTGTGCACCTCCCCTTTTGGTCGCAATCGAATGTATAGTTTATGTACAGGACCGCCCAAAAGATTCAAAATACATTACACTCTATGGGCCGAAATTCATTAAACTCGCTTAACTCAAAAACTATTAGGCGTAGAATGTCGAAACTTCATATTTTGGATAGTTGTAACATCTAGTTGTGCACCTCCCCTATTGGTTCCATTCGACTGGATAGTTTATCTACAGGACCGCCCAAAACATTCGAAATACATTACGCTCAATGGGCCGAAATTCATTAAACTCGCATATCTCAAAAACTATTAGGCGTAGAATGTTGAAACTTTATATTTAGGATTGTTGTAACATCTAGTTGTGCACCTCCCCTTTCGGCTCCATTTGACTGGATAGTTTATCTACAGAACCGCCTAAAAGATTCGAAATACATTACGCTCTATGGGCCGACATTCATCAAAGCGTTTTTTAGAGGTTTTGGGCTATTTCAAACGACTCAGGAGTGATATATGCTGTAAAGAGTTAGAAAATGAATTTCTCCATTAAAAAAAGTGTCTTTATCATTTACAGTTCTGCTACAGGAACACTCAAAAGATTTCCAATACATTACGGTCAATGGCAATTTTAGGGGCATTCATCCATTTCAAGCACAATACAGTCCTACCACATAAGTTAGGTAATGGTCCGACCACAGTCACGTGCCTCCCTCAAGAACTATGCCAAAAGTCGCCAAGCTTGGGGACTTTTGGTGTACGTGTGTGCATATTTAACTCTCAAATCTCAAAAACTATTATGAAATTTCATATGTAAGATTGTTGTAGCATCTAGTTGTGCATCTCGATTTTTGGTTCCAATCTGCTGGAGTTTCTTTACAGGACCACCAAAAAGAATTTCAGTACTTTAATGTCTATGGACATCTTCAATATAATACAATTGTAGTCAGTCATTGTTTGGTACATGCCCAAAATCTCGCCGTCTGTCCTCGACCTTGGCGAGTTTTGCCGAAATGTCGCCAAATTTGGCGATAGTCATTTGGTCCATGCCCAAAGTATCGTCATTTGTCATCGTTCTTGGCGAGTTTTGGCAAAATATCGCCAAAATTGGCGATAATCTGTCATTGTTGGTCCATGCTTAAAATCTCGCCAAATGTCGTCACATTGACGAGTTTCGACGAAATATCGCCAAATTTGGCGCCAAAAATTATTTCGTATTTTGTATAACTCTAAAACTTTAACCCGTACAATTTTGAACTTTTGTATTTAGAACTATATTATAATATCTAACTGTTTTCAATATCTTTTTTGACAGCAATCGACTGGGAATTTATTTACAGGGTGAGCCAAATGACTTTAAATACATTAAGGTGTATGGATGCATTCAATTCATTGAAAGTCAGTGGTCAATGACTACTTTGGCTATCCCCAAAATCTCGCAAACTATCTCAAGTTTGTCGGCTTTTGGTGAAATATCGCCAAATAAAGTGTCAGAAGGAAATCTTTCAAATTGAACTCAGCTTGGCGATATCGAAATATTTTGCAAGAAATCGCTATACCTTACTATTATTGATATTTTATCTCTTTCAAACAAATAAGTTTAGAGGAAGTGCGTAAAAAACATTTTTGAATTAAAAGACGTGCAAGGAAGTCATGTGTTGGACACATCAGATTTTTTTTGCTTCAAATCAGGTGTGCGACTATTATGTGAGCAAACATGGTTCCAGTAAGCCAACTCTATGTGATGTCAAAACATTTGCTCTTCTCCAATGAGCATATAATGAGGAAATAAATTAAGCTTCATGTTCTAAACATTTTAATCCTTTTCAGAGGTAGTAAAATCAGTTTTTTTTTTTTTTTCGTCGCAATTTGGCCCCCAAAATTTTTCGTCATCGCATTACTTCCTTATACTCCGTACAAGGAAGTAATAATGCACATAGCCTCAGATTTTATGAAAAAATTTATAGCTAATTTAATTGAGGAAAACAGAAATTCTCAGTGTTGATTGATGAGTTGACAGGTTAAGAGTCGGTCCTTATAGTTTATATTCAAACATGCCTCGGGGAAAACAAGAGCTTATATTTCTTGACTTAATATCTTTAAAAACGCAATGTGCACGAGATATTTTGGAAGCACTCTTGGATTGTTTTTCGTCATATGGCCTCAATGAATAATTTTTACAAAAGAACTTGATTTGTTTTACTTCAGATGGTGCTAGTACAATGCTGGGGAAAAATTCAGGTGTTTGTAAATTATTGAAAGACAGGTTAAAAAATCCTGACATTGTTATCTGGCATTGCTTAAATCATCGTTTAGAATTGGCCGTAGATGATGTAAATGCTGAGTATGAGATGATGTAAATGCTGTGAATCATTTTAAATCTTTCATGGACACTTTATACTCTTTATACAGTCAATCTCCGAAAAATTCAAATGAATTAAAGATTATAGTTGCAGAATGAGGGACGCAATTAACCAAAATTGGTAAATTATTAGATGTTCGTTGGGATTGCCAGCAGTTTTCAGTCAGTAAAATCGGTGTGGAATGCATATACTGCGTTAGTGAAGCATTTCGAAGAAGCCACCAATGACACCTCTAAGAAAAGTACAGATTGCGATAAATACAGAGGTCTTTTTGAAAGAATTGAATTTGTTGAATTTGGCATTATGAAAGATAAACCTGGATCTAAGGAGCAAGAGTGTATTAAGTCTACAGAAAAAATTAATTTTAAAGGGATAGACCTGAAGAGTAATAGAAAAATTGTTTCTATAAATAGAGAGCAGTTTATTGCCATCATAAACAATTTTGGAATCCCGTTGTTTTACATTGACTGCGAGGTCAAGAAATAATGACAAATTTGAGACGGAGAGATCCAAATATAATATAATGCTAAAAGAATTTGCAATTCTAAATCCTGACATCTGGCCTGAAGATTTAGATAATAACAACCTAGTGATTAGAGGCTTCAAAGAGTTTTTTGAGTCAGGTGGAAAAATTATTCCTACAAATCTAAGACTGCTCATGGATATCCTAAAAGTAATTCCTTGTAGTAATTGTGAATGTGACTGAGGTTTTAGTGCCATGAATTTAATTATCAATTCATTGCGCTCAAAAATTTTAATGAAACGTGTCATCTTCAGTGCTCATTAAACTGAATGGCCCTCCACTTCAACAATGGGATGCCATACCATATATAAAAACATGGTTGCTTCAACATAGAAATGCTGAAGATAACCAGTCTCGTCATGTAAATCACGAGTGTCCCACAAGCTATATTGAAGGGAAAGAGGAACTGTGGTCGTTGTTTTAAGAGGCATTGCAGGGGCAAATCGGGCATCTTTTAGTTTTGGAGTTATGGGGGTCAAAGTACCCCGGAGGAGCACCGTCGAATTAATTTAGGACCATTTTTGCCACTCTATTGTCTCGACTGTGACTGGCTCAGTGGTGCTTCAGAGAATTTTTTAAATTTATCCTATAATATACCTTGTATATTAACATCTCAAATTGAAAATTCATTCAAAAATTGTCAGAGCCCCAAATTAGGGCCCTCTAAAATACACCCAATTTCATAAAAATACAGTTTTAAGAATGCTTTAAATCTTGGCTCTGACGTGATACAGGAAAACTTTTTGCACAGTGCAGTTGTATATCTTCATATAAAGTGAATCCATTGTTAAAAATTTTTGAAGGCCCCAAACATGGTCCTTAGCGCTAATTTATGCAATTTCGAAGCATTGGTACAGCTGAAGCCGACTTCCCACAGGAGAACTTTTGACATGGAGATGTAGTATCAACATAGTAGTTTGATATGAAAAAACATTTCTTGAAGGTACAACTGTTTCCAAGAAAATCCCAAAAAGTACCTCCCTATTTGAGACATTCCACTGGCATGCATGGGGGCATTTTTTTCCTGCGTTGCCTTACCCAAGGAAAAAACACATCTGAAATATTTTTGATTTAGCCCTTTTAGTTTTGGAGTTATGGGGGGGTTAAGAAGAGACGAATGTAGGGACATCTTTGCCATTTTACTCTCTCGACTGTGATTTGCTCCGAGATGCTTCAGAGAATTTTTTTTTTTTTTAATCTGATAATATACCTTGAATATTAACATCTAAAACTGGAAATTCATTTGAAAATAGGCACAGCCCCCAAATAACCCCCCCCCCAAATATCTCCAATTTCATAAAAAATACAGTTTTAAAGAATGCTTTAAATCTTGGCTTTGACGTGATACAGAAAAAATAAAAATTCCCGGGCCCCTCCATACGTAGGTACAACTGGCTCTGACTTCGCACATGAAAATTATTGGCATGGAGTTGTAGTTTCAACATAGTAGTTTCATATTATGAAAAGATATATTTTTTTATTACTGTGTTAAATTTTTCTTGAAAACGGTGATGCTTTCAAAAAATATACTGGGGGGGGGGGGGCTTAAAAATGTTTAACATTGGATTCACTTTATACGAAAATATATAATTGCAAAAATTTGAATGGAGTTGAATAAAATTTGAGTGGCGAATGGAGACAGTTACGACAATGTTTATGAATCATTTTCAGTGTTCCTGTAAATTATGCTACATGCATGAATTTTAGGCTATGTTATTCAGGAATAGTGTAGCTTTCAGTGAAAAGATCTTCAGAATCGGTTCAGTAGTTACAGAGATGTCCATATAGCATCATGTGCTGGAATTCTTTTGAGTGTTCCTGTAAAAGAACTAGTTATGCTACATGCTGAAAGGTAGCTTATAATACTCAGGAATAGTATAGCTTTCTATCAGTGAAAAAATTTTTCGAATCGGTTCACTAGTTGCAGAGATCCCCATTCAGCGTAATGTAATTCTTATGAGTGCCCCTGTAAAATAACTATTTGTTATATATGAAGGATATATTTGAGCTATATGAAGAATAAGTTAATTTTCAATATTGCCACTGTCGATTAAACTTCTAAAAGTAACGCCGAAATGTCCCCATGCGTGTCAGTGGAATGTCTCAAATAGGGAGGTACTTTTTGGGATTTTTCTTGGAAACAGTTGTACCTTCAAGAAATGTTTTTTCATAATATCAAACTACTATGTTGATACTACATCTCCATGTCAATAGTTCTCCTGTGGGAAGTAGGCTTCAGCTGTACCAATGCTTCGAAATTGCATAAATTAGCACTAAGAACCCTGTTTAGGGCCCTGTACCGGGGGGGGGGGCTTGGAGGCCTTCAAAAATTTTTAACATTGGATTCACTTTATATGAAGATTTATAACTGCACTGTGCGAAAATTTTTTCTGTATCACGTCAGAGCAAAGATTTAAAGCATTCTTAAAACTGTATTTTTTATGAAATTGGGGGTATTTGGGGGGGGCCCTAATTTGGGGCTCTGACAATTTTTTAATGAATTTTTAATTTGAGATGTTAATATACAAGGTATACTATAGGATAAAATGAAAAAATTCACTGAAGCACCTCTGAGCCAGTCACAGTCGAGACAATAAAGTGGCAAAAATGGCCCTAAATTAATTCGACATTGCTCCTCTGGGGTACTTTGACCCCCTATAACTCCAAAACTAAAAGAGGTAAATCAAAAATATTT
The DNA here is from genome assembly GCA_038373885.1 of Cheiracanthium punctorium. Lineage (NCBI taxonomy): Eukaryota > Metazoa > Arthropoda > Arachnida > Araneae > Cheiracanthiidae > Cheiracanthium > Cheiracanthium punctorium. Next base: position 12,344 of record JAWZYV010007137.1, read on the forward strand.
CAGATTTGTTCTTTCCTTGGGTAAGGCAACACAATAAAAGGAAATTCTGAGATGGTGATGGGAACTTTTTTCTATTGATCTGCCCGATTTGCTTTTGCAACGGCTCTTAAATGAATTGTTTTTCCTACTTTTTCTTGTAAACAGATAAATTTGAATTTAATAAAACATTATTAGAAAAAAGTTGGCCACGCCCCTTCTTACAAAAAATTTCGCAAGCCACGAGCTTCATTTATAGCTCCCGGCACTTTTTATTTTACTCAAGGTACAGGCACTAACGGCAGGGTCGCGCCGACCATGGCCAGCGCCTGTGTGCGAAACAAATGAAGCGCCCCTCAGGGTTTATTACATGCCCATCTACCAGGGAAGACAAATACGGCACATTTAAGGACTATGATGGAATTTCTAGCATAATGAAAAAAGGATGACGAGTAGGGCCTACATATTGATTATGATACACTTTCCTACGTAATGAAGAAAGAAAGACAAATAGGGCCGATGCATGGATTATGATGATCTTCACATTAGCCCTTCAGTGCGTATTTAAAATATGAAAGTGTTTTAGATTTTCTTTTAACTTTTTTTTAATTTTTGGAACCTTTCACAATCCAACTTGTTACATATATTTGACTATTAACCTTACCCTTCCTCTATGACATTAACCCTTTCAAACCTGACTAAATAATTTATCTTTGAATTAAATAAGTTTTCTTTTGATAATGGATACTGAATTTGTAACTAAATAAATAAATATAAAATTCAGATTATTAAATTTTCGAGAAAAATGTTTTAAGTGTACAAATTAGGACATCCATCCTGTACGACACCAATTTTGTAATCAAGCTCTAAAAGGGTTAATCTAAAGGGTATTTTTTTTCCTTTCTAATGGCCAGGTCAGCGGCCGACTTATATTAGACTTGACCTCTACAAATGCAAGAGATGTTGATAATTCCATTATGGGGGTGCCAAATAGGCAGACCAATGTTGCCCCTACGAGTGGTCTCCTAATTTTGAATCAATTACAGATGAGAGACTTTGCACCTGGATTGGCATCCCCAGGGGTATCATTTGAACAAAGCGGATGTTGGTGCCCAAAAGGTTGAAAATAATCTTTCAGTTGATGCTGAATGAGCTGCGATAACTAGTTAGCCAATTCCCAAAAAGTCATAAACTCTTTAATATTCTCATTCGTAGAACGATTTTTCCAAAATACTCTGCCAATGTGGACAGAGCTAGTTTTTTATTACGTCATCCATAAATATTGATGATGGCTATATTTGTTTAATTCCGAAAGTTTAAAAAAAGGAAAAAACTTAGAACATTCGATACTGCCCTTTCATACGACCGTCAATGGGCAGTCACTTGAATTCGGCTGTTCGTAAACAGCGATGGCAACCGTTGCTCTTTCTTGTTTAATCACTACGGCATAGCAAATATGAAGAAAGATTGGATTAATTCAAATCAAAGTGAATTATTGAAACATTTCCAATTTTAACTTCCATTGTTAAAGATTCCATTTAAATAAAAGGTGCTAACAGTTTTACTACAGACTTAGGAATGCGTTACAGTGTTCCTAACCTAAGGGGCGAGTCGAAGTGCCCCTGAGTATCTGGCACCTGTGTGCGCCGCACACATAGGCGGCGCGGCCCTGACTAATGGCCAGTACCTTGCTTATAACAGTCCGCTCAGAACAGAAGCTTTCACAGATGCTGTATTTCTTACAAAAAATAAAACACTTCCACTGGCAAAAATTCATTGGAAACTTGCAAAGGAAATGATAAACAGTCCCCAGAACTCAACAATGAAGAATTTACACACTGTGCTCAAAAACAAGCAAAATATTGCTTCCAATGGCACAGTTTACAGAGTAATGCATCGAACTCAATTAGCGTTCGAATATAACTATCTCTGGTGGCCTGCCCTGCCTCTATTTATAGGTGTCGCAGAAGCTAAGCAAAAACCCTGGTAAGGGCTATTTCTGAAAGAACGCTTGAATTTTGATTGCGTCAAGGAAATAGAAATGAGTAATACTCAGATACAGCGCAATATTAATGCTGGGGAACAAGCATTACACGCCCCATTGGTAAAAGCGTAACAAATGACCGAAATGTTGCCAAGCTTTGCGACTTTTGGTGAAATATCGCCAAATTTGGCACCCAAAACAAATTCCTATATGTGAAATCAGCAAAGCTCTAGCATCTTTCTCGAGATTTCTAGAAAATCTTAAGTTAACCAATGGGCAAACCCCAAAACTCCATACGTCACGTTCTACTTAACTGATTTTGATGCAACAAAATGCAAAATTTAATTATTTGACCCGTAGGATATGAATTTTAGACTAATTTTAATATCTGGGAGGCAGAACAAACCGAAAATTCGTAACAATATATATTAATGACTATGTCGTTTTATCTCTCATCCCTTTTATTGAAAATTGTCCGAAAAATGTGTACCAAAAATGCGACATAAAAGTAAGAATAAATTGTTGAGTATTGAATTGTTTATTTTTTTATTGTGCAATGTCTTATCTTCCTAAATTCTGTATCCCTCAATAAACATTTATCTACTTAACTGTAACTGTGCTCGCGCACACATTCTTTTTAATTCTATATTTTTTTCCTTCTTGAGGTTACCTTGTTATGTGATGTGCCTGTTTCTTCCGTTCTAATTTAATAACGTAAATGTTATGTTTAAATCCCACGCTTACTATGTTTGTGCCATAACTCTGCTAACATTTCTAAAAGGTTATGGACACCAGATGAATTTATTTATTTATTTGCTGATTTTTAACGTTCGTTTCAAGGCTGCATCATTCATCCTCAAAATGGCGAATTGAAACGCTGAATAAAGATAATTACCAAACATGGAAAATGCAAATGAAAGCGTTTTTAATAAAGAATGATGCCTGGGTGTTCAAAGCCTAAACCTGAAGTTTTGGAAAATGACGAAAAATCGCAGGAAGAGTTCGATACGTGGGACTAAATGGACGAAAAAGCAAAAGCAGATATAGTTCTATGTATATCGCTATCTGAACTCTAACAAATAAAAAATTGTGCACTTCATCAGATGTCTGGGAAAAATCTATCAGTCTAAAGGACCTGCTCGTAAAGCTGCATTACTGAAATCTTTAATTCAATAAGGTACCCGACTCGTCTAATGGAATTTAAGACCATTTGAGAAAATTCATTGACATAGTGGACAGACTTTCAGAAATGGATATTAAAATAGAGGACGATTTGCTGACTGTAATGCTGTTATATAGTCTCTCGCTTCTACTTTCGACAATTTCCGATGTGGTATGGAATCAAGAGATGAGCTTCCGAAGCCAGAAATACTCAGAATCAAAGTAGTGGACGAATTCAATGCCAGGCGTAACGATGATAGACAAGCGGAAGACTCAGGTGCTTTCGTGGCTGCTCCTATAAAATCTACGTCTAAAAATAAAAATTATGGAAAATACTCGGGCCGGCCGACTCATAAAATTAAGGATGCATCAAGAATAACTTGTAAAAGGTGTAAACGCATCGGGCACTGGGCTAGCGAATGTGAGAGTGGGAAAAAGAATAATTTTAAAAATAAGCCCAACAGCCTGGGATTCTTATCCACTCTGGATGACTTGCCATGGGGTTACCAGGCGAAATACAGCAACCCTACTCGCCTAAAGCTCTCTCAAAAATATAAAATAACGAAAAGCAAAATTTTTGGTGGGTTCAGATAGATACTAAAAATTATATAAGTTACTTCAGTTATCATCGACCCACGTTTACAATTGCAAGGAAAGATCAGGAAACCCTCCTACTTCCAGTCGATGAAATAAATGTAAAGGAAGAATAAAAGAAAAAGAGGTGAGAGATAAATTGATATAGTCAATTCATATCGCTTTAATATGGCAATAATGAAACTAAAAAATTATGGGGGGGGGGGTTCAGGGGGTATGCCACACAACCGAATTTCTACTATTTTGTTTGTCTTTAATTATAATTTTCTGGGTATGGCTCCTGAGGATGGTTCCAGAGGTTATAATTTCCATTCCATTCATTCTTTTATCATTTTGTTTGGCTCTGTTTTTTTGTTGGTTTTCTCTCCCCCCCCCCAACTTGGAGTATGTCATTTTGCAGTAATATTCATAGTGTTTTACTTTTTGATTATATATATATATACAGTGCCGGATTAAGACAGCGCGGGGCCCGTAGCAAATGCTACCAAGGGGCCCCCTGCTCAGTGACGCACCCATATATATATATATATATATATATATATATTATCTTATATATAATAAAATCCGAGAGTAAACATTGTATGTAGCTATGTAGGTAGGTAAGTTTGTGACCACCAATCTTCTTGCGCGCATCTCTCGATCGCATTGCGCCAAGACGGTTGGTCGCAGACCCACCGAAGTTTTGGCATTACGGCTTCACTAGGACAGATCCTAACACTCCTCGGAGCGATTTTTCTAAATTCGAATTAGAAAATGTTTTATTTTATTGTTTTGTCCGCATTTTTAGCGATTTTTCTCGCTTAATACGTAATAACGTCGGTAATTGCACTCGCAGTAAAACGAAATTTACATCATCGGATAGAGGAGAAAATTTTCCTTTTAAAAATTGTTTGTTCGGATTGCTGTAACTTAATTGTGCAGATTTTGGGAATTTTTCAAATGAAATTAAATTTGACGCTGACTTATCGTAAAAATATTTTTAAATTTGCTGCATCTTGAATTCTAACCGTCATAACTTTTTTATATTTTGTCAAATGACGGAGCATACATTTCGCCCTCTCTTTTAAAAGGAGACACTAGAGGAGAATATAACTTAGGAGATTTTTACGAATTTTAAGTAAAGAATGATTTTCAGTTCAATCGCAGCCGCAGCTTAAAAATTTCCCGTATGATATCTTGTCGGTTTGGTTTGTCTTGGAGACAGTAACAATGATTAAAATTGCCAGTTGAAAAAAAATAAATAAAATTATTTAAAAATAACCGAGTTTTTCACATGTTAAATGTGCGCCACTTTGACGTCACGAGTTTAAAACCCCTTTCGAAACTCAATCAGAATAACGGACTCACAAGCAAAACATATGCCGCGCATGTTGAAATAATTCTATATTTTACTTTACGTTGCCAGAAAAAATAATTGAATGCTGATTTTTCACAAAGTGAATTATCCAGCATTATTTTCAATTGAGATTTTAAACGGGTCACGTTTTTCGATTAGCAGGAAATATATTGCGAGTGTTAAACAGGGGTCTGATTATGACCAACAGGGGGCCCCGGGAATTGTTGATTTTGACCCCCCCGCCCCGTCTATAAAAATTTGTTTTATTTTTCATTCATAATTTTTTTTATAAAAACAAAAACAACATTTGAAATTGGGGGGCAATTTCGAGCGGAGGCCCCTGGGTAAAGTCCCGATTTGTCCATGCGATAATAGGGCCCTGGTGCTAAATACACCAATCTGAGATGAACTATGCGTAAAAATTTATGGAGAGCTGATTTAGTGGCAACCATAAACTGAAATGATTAGAGTTTATGCTAATGCGTAAATTGCAAAGAATCACCAAAGAGTAAAAGCCTACATTCGTGGCAAATATCTAAACCGTTTTCTTTAAATTAAGCATTAACGCTGCAAAACGACGGGTATATTGTATTGGTATCAGTAAAATATAGTATCATTAATAGTAAGTAGATATGATAAATTATGATAAATATTGATAAATATTGATCAAACCACAATATACCGCATTAATAAATATTTTGTGGAACAATGTCGTCTATTCATTTTTTAACAGCCGTATTACATCACAGCTAACAAAACATTAAGTAATTCTACGTTCGCGTTAATATATCACGCGGTAGTTTCAACAGAGAAAGACTGTAACAGAACTTTCTTTTTTCTTGGAGATTCTGTTTTGTCACAAGTAGTTATGATCACATATTAGGAAAATGTTCTTCTCTTGCCTTGCAAAGATGATGGTACACAACTATTTAATTATAAAATAAACGGTTCTCCACTTTCATGTAGTATCTAAGGTATTAATGGCATAACTTAAATCTAAAAAAGAGTATGATGCAGAAATGAGACATTTTGAAAAATTAGGAATTTTCACTGAAAATCGTCCACGCTTTTCTTTTCTGATCGTGAATGACACCGACATAGTTTTTTTGCGTCATAATATTAACAAGGGTCACAGGTCAGTACTTATACTAACTTAACGAATAAGTAATGAGTAACTTTACGAGAAGAGTCAAATCATTTTGCTTATTTTTAGATTCCAAATCTCTGGAATCAATTCGAACTATACATCTAAGAAAAAGTTTCGTTCCGTACCGTGCGGAGAACGGGCACGCAGCTAGTATATATATATTAGGAGGAGAAGTTCACCCTCACATTAAAGTAGTAGAGCTAAATTAAATGAGAACATAAATAATGCTAATTATATTACAATTTATGTTAAGTGCTAATTAATGGTATTACTAATGCTAATTAGATATAAACAAAACTAAAAGGTCCCACGTGTTATATTCGCGAGAGGTTTATCCCAGCCCTTCCTCCACCTTGGGTGAGCTAATCTGTAGGTTTTGTGCGATAATAAAATAAAACACAACTTTTACGAATTTTCTTGATTCAAAATGAACAAATTTGAGTTAACACTAGACAAATCAATTTCTCCAAGTAAATTAGTGTGCGGAAAAAATGCCCGTCAAAATAAAGTGTGTGTGGGGGGGGGGGGGGGCTAAATAGATAGCGATACTGGCGATGTTTAAAGTTATTTATTCGTACAACTCAGGTTTTTTTTTTTTTAATGAATATGTTCATGGATATATATTTGGAATTTCTAACACTTCCCACCTTTCCCATATGCAAACATATAACTAGACAAGTTTACACACATAAAATAATAATTGTTTCTGTAAAATTTTTAGAACCTTCGAAATCAATATGTATTTTAAACTGTGCCTTTAAACACTATTTTTCCCCTATAAAAATACATGCTTGTAAAATTATTTCATTATCTGGACGGTCTTTACTAATAATAGGTTACATATTTTTAACTTCTCTTAATTTATTTAATGGGTTAATCCATAAGAAATCGAACTGAGGATAGATAGATCTAGCACAATAATACCTCCACCATTCAAAATATACTGCATACACGGAAGGCATTTAAACTGTACATGCTTGTACAGGGGACTGTTACTTCCACATACCGCTTGGAACACTTCTAAAGGTCATTTCGTTAGTGTACTACAAGCATATGTACGTTACTTTTCAACTTATCCTCGTTAAAATGATATGAAATATTTTGCTCAAAAAAATCTTTATAAGAGGATTGTATATTTTCTAAATAGAATAATCTATATAATAAATAATAAAAAAATTGGATAAATCATTCATTATCGTATTACGTTCAAATGTTTTTGCAAGACATAATAATCTTAAATGTGACAAGTAATTTGTGAGTTTCTTTGTGGATCAAGAGTATCCGAAAATTCTCTTTTTTTTCAGTTTGCCTGGGGTTATGGCTTCTCGGATACCCCGACCGTGTTGTGCCCCGGCCGTGCGAAGATCCTCTCGGTTCTAATTATTTTATTTGAACAAACGTACAGGCATTCGCGCTCTTGACATGTGGTTTCGACCGGCCAAAAATCAATTCTTTTATATTTAACGTGGTTAATTTCCGAGATTAATAAGATAATTTATCGTAATAGTGGATTCCCCAACTATTAAAACAATGACTTACATACTATATATTATTATTGTTTCAAAAATAATTCGCCTTTGTTTAAATATTGTAAAATGTAAAATAAATAATTAAGTAAAAACAAAGCAAGCTAACTACCAAAAGCCTTCTAAGATGGTTTACACCCTAGTACACCTTCGAATTTCGCCAAAGCCACCCGCCTTTACTGTAAAACAAAAGACCTTTGGGGCTGCCCAACATCCGTTTAAAATAACATCCTCATATTTACTGCAAAACAAAATAACTTTATGTCCAATTTTTAAATAAAAATTATTGTTTCGTGGGGGATTATTATTGATTATGGAGCGCGTTTTTCCTACAATCTTAATCCTAGCTCTCGGGGAAATGCAGGTCAACTCGCGTTCCAGAGAACATCTTCAGAAATAGCCACAAATATTTCCGTTCTATTGAGTCATTTTGAAAGATTGATTACAACTTCATTAAAAAATTCATCCGACTTGTTACTGAAAAGTCCCTGAAATGATCGGGACAGATAGACTACAGCCTAATGAATAATCCGGCCCACTGACGGATTAATACAATTTTGTGGGTGGAGGCTTGGATGGAAGATTCACATACATATATATAAATTTTATGGAAGTAAGTTGGTATTGTTTACATTAATTTCATTTTTCTCGGAAGGGGCGGTCGCCTCCTCCGACCCCCTTCCTTTAATCCGCCCTTGATCAGACCCTGAGTCTGTTTTTTCGTTTCGGCACTTAGTTTTCTTTCTATATTTTGTTCATTTCTGGATTCATTCTTCAAATAAAGGCAGAAATGTAGCATTATTGGTAAGGAATCCATTTTCTAAAGGCCATAGGTGGGTGGTGCAAGGATCTAGATACCCCCTCCTCCGTTTGTCCGAGTTTCGCTTTTAGTCCACAAAAAGATAATGATACAGCCTTTCTTTCTGTCTTTCTTTTATTCCCCCCCTTTTGGATGCTCCCTGAAATTTTTTTCTGAGAACCGTCCTTTTGTTCCACAGTATTGTTAAATATACTCTTGTGTGTGTCCTTATTGCTGACTTTAGAATACTCATTCAGTTTCCCCTAGGTAATAAGTTCACTAAATAATGCAGGCATGTAACAGCCACATTAAATATATTAATGACTATGTGATTTTATCTCTCACCCCCTTTTGAAAATGTGACATGAAAATGCGTTACGAAAACGCGACATAAAAGAAAGAATAAATGTCCGCAAATGAAAATGTTAGTATGTGTTACGTAAACCACCGATTTTTATAAGCTCCGTAAGGTTGCATTTATTTGATAAATGATTGTTTAGAAATTTCATCCGTTTATTTAAATACTATTAGTTCACAACAGATTTAATCTATTGTTACAATATTTCGTAAGCTGTAGAATATACACCACATGTATTATTTTACATATATTTAAATACTACTAGCTGAAGTACCCGTTCTTCGCACGGGAATGAATGGACTTTTTGATATTACGATTTGTGGTGATTACTATTTATTGTAATAAAGAGATATAGCAAAATGGATATCGCATTATATTGTGTTCAATAACCATGCATACCGAATTTCAAGGCAATCGTTTGTACGGTGCAGAAGGCCATGCGGCGTAGCGCAATCTAGTGGCGAGTTTTATCAAAACGGATACGGCGAAAATATGCTTCGCATTCAGATATCGATGAATACGAAATTTCAGGACGATCGGCTGGACAGCCCTGAAGTTCATGTGTTGACGCGAGATCTAACGCAGAACTCTTCCCCGTGTTCAAATATCTATGTATACCTATTTTCATAGCGATCGTTTGCACAGTCAAGAAGTGATACACTGCAGGGCCATCTAGTGGTTAATTAAAGTAATGATTTGCTACAGTTCCGTCAAGTGGCGAGTTATAGCAAAATGGATAACACCAAAATATTCTCATTGTTCAAATAGATGTGTATACTGATTTTCATAGCGACCGTTTGAATGGTCAAGAATTTGGCCTGCTGCAGCGTCATCTAGTGGCGAGTTAAAATAATAATGCATTGCAGTGCCATCTAGTGGTGAGTAACATCAAAAGGAACACAGTTAGAATCTATTCTTCGTGCTGAAATGTGTAAGTAAAAGAAATTTTATGCCGATTGGTCGAACGGTATAGAAGTTGATGCGTTGCAGCGCCATTTAGTGGCAAGTTACAGCAAAATGGATACTGAAAAATATTCTCCGTGTTCTAATATCCGCGTGTACCAAATTTCATCGAAATCGGTTGGACGATATTCGCATAGTAAACGGCTAAACGGAATAGAATTCGACGTTCTGCTGCGCCACCTGGTGGCAAGTTAGAGGAAAACGGATAGCATAAAAAGCTTCTCCATGATAAAAGACTTAGGTGAACCAAATTTCATGGTTCAACGGTGCTGGAGTTTTTCAACCTCATACACACATACATCATTCATTTTTATCTATAACCAGTGTCATTATATATCCCAGTCTCAAATAAAATCCAGTTTCAAATCTAAGCCTCGCCAAAGTGCCAACATACGCCATTTTGCAAGCGTTTTTACAGGAAATCATTCGAAGCATTGACTTAGCAGCAATCATTATGGGAAATGCTTCGACCGCGAAAAAGTAAAGCAAGCCTTTATTTGAAAAGTGGAATCCCTTAATACAGCCGAATTTTTTAAAATTATCAACTATAACGTGTTTTATTCATCGTTACTCTGATGTACTAAATGAGAAGATTTCAATTTTCTGAAATTTGGCGGAATTCCCCCAACTTAAATCAATGTACTCATTTGGCGAGAATTCTGGAGATAGATCGCTTGAAATCCGTTAATAACTGCATTATTTCTTCACGGATCATTAAAATTTAACGCTGTATTCTAATAAAACCTTTGCACTTGTTTTCAAAAATCTATTTCCTTAAGCTCTCAATAAATTGCGCCAAGCCGGAATCTGTGCAAACCGCTAGCACTCACTTTCTCAAAATCGGCATTTGAGCCATTTTATTTTTTCGCCAAACTAAAAAAATTTACCTATTAGCCTCGGAAATCTTCAATTCTTATTGTTTTGCGTATAAAACATTTCATTCCTGCTCCGATTTCCCATGCACACCATATTATAATAAAAAAATAATAATCTTACAAATATAAACTAACAAAAAAAAAATATTATTATTCTTTTATTTTTACTTTGACAATTCAAACATTTTATTCGGCAAAATCGTCGCATATGGCAACCACGATCCTTATTTCACACTTTTTTCACTACAGGGGTTACAATTACGGAAAGCTTTTTGCGTGGAGAACATTAAAAAATCTCTTAAATTCTGGGAACGGGTGGACTTTCAAATTTTTAAAGTGGACTATGATTTATTCTATATTATTTTACATATCTGTGCAAAATTTCAGGCTGATTGGTCCATTTTTGTGGATTTGTATACGAATCAAATCCACAAACAAACAAACAAACAGAATTTCATTTTTATTTATAAGGATTAGTTCACAACAGCTTTAATCTATTGTTACAATATCTACTAAGCTTTAGAATGTGCATCACATGTATTTTTCTATAAGTAGGTTACAATCCTAAAAATGTCAACATGGGGTTACCAGGTGAAATACACGATAGATGAGAGATAAAATGACATAGTCCATTAATATCGTTTTAATATGGCAATCATGAAACTAAAAAATTAGGGGGGTTCAGGGGGGTCTCCCATTGACGAGGCTCGAACAGCCGAGTTATACATATATTCTTTCAATGAGTTGTCTACAACTGATTTACAGTTCCACTATATAGAGCTTCAGAAATTGTCTTATCCAAAAAAAAAAAAATAATAATAATAAAATAAAAAATAAATAAAAAGAAAGAAAGAAAGAAAAAAAAAAAGAATTACAAGATTTATCTGTTGCCTTAAAAAATCAAGAAAGATAAATCATGCCAAGCTCATGGATTATAAAACACTTTCCAATACAAAATATTTTTGCGCCAAATCTGCGATGTATTTTAGTTAAAACTGGCGAGATTTCGTAGATAAAAAAATGTTGTATTATCACTATAAATGCAATTTTATGAGACCCTGTAAAAGACCTTTAATTTTTTTTAGCGTTTAACTGAAGAATATAAAAATTTTATACTCATTGTCTTGTGCTAGAAATGTATAGTGTCTCTCAAATGCCACATACTGCAATGTATGGGAATTCTTTTGAGTGTTCCTGTAGAACTATTAATAATGCGGACGTTATTCTCAACGGAGAGCATCATTTTGAGAGCCTTAGTAATATATATGCCAACTTTGTTTTCTTTCAAAAATCGAATATCTCTAAAATATGTTTTCAAGAATGACTGTTGATTCAGTCATTTCTGTACCAACAGATACAAGGGGAGACCCCCCTGAACCCCCCCTTTTAGTTCTGTTTTTTAGACTGTGCTATACATTGGATTTTTTTCTCCTGTAAAAGAACTATAAATGCTACATACACCATTTTCAATATGGTACCACAGTGGTTGTGCCACTGAAAATGGTAGATGGCCGAAGTGTGAAGGTCCCGGGTTCGGGTCCCATCGCGCGGCTGTCGATCTAACGGTCTGGTGTTTTGGTAGGTTTTCTCCAGATGTAACGTGAATACGGGTTAGAACCCCTTAGAAAGTCCTCCTACCAAGGCACCCTCCCACAGATGGCCTCCATTGGCAGATCGCCCTAGTGTAGCGTTGCCGTAATCACACACATCAATATAGTACATGGTACTGTACATAGAAAAAACATAAATTTCGCACAAATCGATGTATATCCACAGCAGTTAGAACACTGGATGGGTGGACATCAGAACAGACAAATAACCGAAATCATAAGGACGTTAACCCGTTTTGGGTTCTAATGCATTAACAAATTTTCGTCGGTCGGAGACCCCCTCCTACTCCTAGGCAGATAGCCCTTAACAAAACACTATACAATAAATCAGTCAATTAAAGTGCGAGTAACGAATTTTCAAAATTCCCAAAGAAATCGACATAGCTTAATATAATCACATTAGACATTTTTCGGGGTACTACATATTATCCCGGCGATCCGCCAAGACGAGCAACTTTTTCGCCAAGATAAATTCCGCACACATGAAATTATTGATGGTTCGGAATACGATTGCCAACAGTTTGCCAGGAAATTTGAGGAAAAAATACGACGTTATCCCGACGGTCATTTAACGCCAATGACCGCCGGGATAATACGTAAATACCTTTTTCTATATATCGTAAAAATAATAAAAATATCGCCAAGTTCGGTTCATTTTTCAAAGCATTTTTTTCGCCCTCTATTTGGCAATTCATCGCAAAAGTCGCCGGCTTTTGGCGCAAATTTTGAAGGAGGCACATGATCGTCGTCGGATTTAAAATAGATGCCTGTCTCTAAACTGCCATTGACCGTATTGTATGGAAATTATTTTGAGTGCTCCCGTATAGAAAAACTTTTAACTATACAGACACTATTTTCGATGCAAAGCTTCATTTTTTAATCCTTAATAACATCGAATTTTGTTTCATTTCAAAGAGCAGAATATCTCTAGAACTAGAAGTCAAAGCCTTTTGTGAAGGCAATTACAACGGGCGCGAGAAAAAACATTTTAAGGAAATCTGCCTTTCATTCAATATATTTAATTTTCATCCGCCTAAAATAAATAAGTTCATATTCAATTTTTACTACAGACCCAAATCGAATTTCATGCTCATCTGGAAACGCGCGGAATCTTTTCGCATTCGAAAGCTTTCGTTTTGTATACATAAACATTCGAATATCCAGCAGACGATTTATTTGTGGGGAAAAAAATAATAATAAACTGTGTAATTGGGAGAAATTATTTTAAACGTATTGATCCCCCAATTGTATGACGTCATTTTCACTTAAAATAGGTCATTTTGTCACGCAAATGATTCACTTTTTTTGACTCTCGGAAACGAAATGGTGCTGAAAATAGCGAAAAATCGCTTAAAAATGAGGGAACGGGTGGATTTTCAGATTTTTAAAATTGACAGATTGTTTTCTATATTTTTTTACAAAGTTGTGAAAAATTTCAAGCGGATCGTACAAACGATGTAGAAGTTGTTAGGCTTTTTGTCCTTGACTTTGTAATCTTTTTGCAGTCATAGAGGAAACAGTTTTATCTTGAAGTCAGGGTTCAGCGCAACTACAAGGGGTGATCAAATGAAAAGGTACGAAACGTCGCAACAACCTAACCGTTATCATATTTGTCCATGCAGCTATGAGAGCACGTAGCGAGACATCTAGGAATGCGATTGGAGCCTTTTGTGTGGATAGGAACATGCGGGGGCCCGCAGGAGAGAGCTTAAGCTCTTGTAAAAAGCACCCTCCTACGTCTAATTGACGCGGCAGTGCGTATGGGGCCAGGATGGCGTTCACATTGCAAAATTCGACGATTTAGGGGCAGCGAGGCGTTATCCGATTTCTGACAGCGGAAGGTGTTAAACCGGCCACTATTCATCGCAGGAGGATGATCGTATACAGGAAAGGCTGTGTGTCCCGCAAGTCAATGAGAAAATGGAATGTCCGATTTCGCCAAGGAACTGGCCAAGTTCAAGTGGGAGACGTTGGACCATCCGCCCTACAGTCCGGACATGTCGCGCTGCGATTTCCATGTGTTGGTTCCACTGAAGAAACCACCTGAAAGGGAAGCGCTTCAACTCGGACGACGTACTCAAGGACGCTGTGACGGACGGGGTCTCGTCACGGCCACAGAAATTCTGGGAACAAGGAATCCTGCGGCTTGTTCGTCAGTGGGATCGTTGTGCTCAGGCCTATGGTGTCTATTTTGAATAAAGTCTACATTTGTACCCACCGTGTCGTTTCGTACCTTTTCATTTGATCACCCCTTGTAGTTAGTAGGATGATACGCTTTAAAGAATAACTTCCCATAGAGCGCAATGTATTGGGACTATTTTGAGTGCTCCTGTGGAAAAAAATCTATAAATGCTACATAGATCCTTTACAATAGGGTACATGGTACTGCAGATAAGAATAACATATATAAATTTCGTAGAAATCTATGCCTATTGACGCGAGTTATATCAAGGACGGACAGACAGACAAACAGAAATCTTAAGCACTTTTCTACTTTGTTGGAAAGTGCCAAAAAAGCTAGATCTTGAAGGGGAAAGACGAAAATTTTCAAGGTAAAGGCGCGGGGCCCCCAAAAGCGCGGGGCCCGTAGCATTTGCTACATTTGCTATATTGTTAATCTGGCACTGAATATATATATATATATAACATTACAAATCAAAAGCCTGCTAAAATCCAACATTTCTAGAACTACGCAGTTTTAATTCGGTTAGAACAAAAGAATCTGCTTTCAAAAATTGCAATTACTACACGGTCCCTTGCAATTCCATTGTAATTTTGTAGACAGCCCCAGTGTTCAGTAACTCCGGCGTCTTAAAAACATAACAAACCATGAAAAAACCGCTGCCCAGATATTAGCTTTTGGCCAATAATTGCAACGTACTTGGATGATGTGACACGACCTCAAAAGTTAATAAAAGGGGCTGATGCAGCCGAGGAGTGACTCTTCCGCGTGACTGCAACTGCGTGGAAATATGTATCGAATCGCCCAATAAAATGTAATCGTAGTTTGGACTCCGACTCCTTTCATCTCATCCATCGGCAGCCGTAAAGCGTACCCAAGGATTTTCACCGCTCGCTCGAGCGTTTGCCGGCCAGCGACGACCCAAAGGGGGTGCGAATGTAGGCGATCGCCTAAGGCCCCGCTCCTGGGACTTTTTATTGCTATCTCATGAGACATGATAGAGAAGAGGCCCCACTCTTGCAATTAGCCTTTGGCCCCGCACGCCCCTCGGGCCGGCTCTGGACGACCAACCATGAGGCCTCAACTAGATCTCTAAGAGATTGATAGATAAAGGACTAGATAGATAAGGATCTCTAGCGCAGTCGGTCCTCAGCCAAAAAAAAATTGCTGACTCCTCCAGCGATCTGAAATTGCGGACAAGTTTAAGGGCTAGGAGTTCCAGATTTTGCGACGCGCGAGATCGCACCAACCCGGCTGGCGCCAAAATTACCCATCATGCAATTTCCAGTCCGCATTTTCTAAATACGCCCCTCGGATCCACGACTACAAACTCCCCGTAGCAGTTTTAATGCTACAAAAGAAGCCGCCTCGCCTCTCCTGAACCCGACGATGTTATGACCCTGCGCAGCGCCAACCATTACGTCCTCGTTTTTATCGTGTGTATATATATATATATATATATATATATATATATATATATATATAGTTGAATTTTATGTAAAAATAAACAAAAATACAGTGGTTTCACACTGTTTATACTGTTTTGATATAATAACAATGGCTGGCCTGGGGGGGTCTTTCATTTTTGTTTACTAAGTAATATATATACGAACGGTTTAGTATTTAGAGGTGCCTTCTGAGCGTAATGTAATTCTTATGAGTGTTGCTGCAAAAAAACTATGTGATATAATGCATAAAAGTAGCTTATAATACACAAGAATAGTGTAGTTTTCTGTCAATGAAAAAAGTTTCAGAATCGGTTCAGTATTTACAGAGATGCCACAGAGCGTAATCCAATTATTTTGAGTCTCCCTGTAAAAGAACTGTTTTGTGAAATATGCATAAAAGGTAGCTTGTAATACTGAGTTATGGTGTAGGTTTCTATTAGGAAAGAAATTTTCAGAACCTTTATAGTAATTACAGTGATGTCCCTACAACGTAATTTAGTAGAATTATTTTGAGCTTACCTGTCAAAGAACTATTTATGCTATACGCATGAAAGGTAGACTGTATGTTAATCCTTAGCATAAGCTATATTCACTCCAAATTTTACTCAAATCCTTCCAGCGGTTTTTGCATGATTGAGTCAGAAAAATCTAAACACACAAACATACGAACTCTTATACTTATCCTACTAACAGAATGACTTTCAATAAAGACACATACTTGTTAAAATCAATGCAATAAAATATAGTATAATAATGCTTATTAAAATTTTGTCAATAATATACTTTGGAAAAATATCTATAGACTATACCTTTTTTAAAAATGACTTTCAACAAAGGAGTGTAACCGTTAGAATCGCTTAAAAAATATACGGTATAGCAATGCTCTTTATGAATATTTGTCAATAATGTACTGTGAAACAGTGAACGAAACCGTTATCAAAAATGATTTTCGAGAAAGGGATATAACTGTTAGAAACAATGCAAAAATACTCTGTATAAGATTGCTCTTTAAGAAAGTGTGTCAATAATAAACTTTGGAACAGTGAACTAAACCTCTGTTAAAGATGACTTTCAACAAAGGGGCGTAATTGTTTGAAATAATGCAAATATACACCGTCTAACAATGGTCTTTAAGAATATGTGTCAATAATATACTTTGGAACAGTGGACTATAATAAAAATGACTTTCAACAAAAGAACGTAATTGTTGGAAATAAGGCAAAAATACACGGTACAACAATGCTGTTTAAAAATGTGTTTCAATAATATACTTTGAAACAGTCCACTAAAAGTTTATTTAAAATGACTATCAACAAAGGGAAGTAATTGTTGGAAATAATGCAAAAAGAAACGCCATAACAATGATCTTTAAGAATGTGTGTCAAAAATGTACATTCAAACAGTGGATTAAACCTTTATTTAAAATGACTTTCAACAAAGGGGCGTAATTGTTGGAAATAATGCAAAAATAGTTCGTATAACAATACTGTTTAAGAATGTGTGCCAATAATATACTTTGAAACAGTGAACTAAACATTTAACAAAAATGACTTTCAACAAAGGAACGTAATTGTTGGAAATAATGTAGAAATACACTGTATGACAATGCTGTTTAAGAATGTGTGTCAATAATATGCTTTGAAACAGTGAACTAAACCTTTATTTAAAGAGGCCTTCAACGAAGGAACGCAATTGTTCGAAATAATGCAAAAATTCACTGTATAACATGCTGTTTAAAAATGTGTGTCAATAACATGCTTTGAAACATTGAACTATATTAAAAATGGTTTTCATCAAAGGGACGTAATTGTTGGAAATAATGCAGAAATACACGGTATAACATCGTGTTTAAGAATGTGTGTCAATAATATGCTTTGAAACGGTGAACTAAACCTTTATTAAAAATGGCTTTCAACAAAGGGACGTAATTGTTGGCAATAATGTTGAAATATACAGTATAACAATGTTGTTTAAGAATGTGTGTTAAGAATATACTTTGAAATAGTGAACTAAACCTTTAACACAAATAACTTTCAACAAAGGGAAATAATTGTTGGAAATAATCCGAAAATACAAGTTATAATAATGTCTTTAAGAACGTGTGTCAATAATATACTTTGAAACAGAGGACTAAATTTTTATTTAAAATGACTTTCAACAAAGGACCATAATTTTTGGAAATAATGCAAAAATAGTTGGTATAACATTGCTGTCTAAGTATTTGTGTCAATAATATACTTTGAAACAGTGAATTAAACCTTTATTAAAAATGGCTTTCAACAAAGGGATGTAATTGTTGGAAATAATTTAGAAATACACGATATAACAATACTGTTTAAGATGTGTGTCAATAATATGCTTTGAAACAGTGAACTAAACCTTTAACAAAAATGACTTTCAACAAAGGGGCGTAATTATTGGAAATAATAGAATACAGTATAACAATGCTGTTTAAGAATGTGTGTCAATAATATGCTTTGAAACAGTGAACTATTATTAAAAATGGCTTTAAACAAAGGGACGTAATTGTTGGAAATAATGCAAAAATAAAAGTTATAAAAATGCGCTTTAAGAATGTGTGTCAATAGTATACTTTGAAACAATGGACTAAACTCGCATAAAATGATACCACCGTTTCGACTGAAAATTCGCTCAGTCTTCCTCTGTCAAAGCCCTTCGTCTCACAAAACAGTGGGAACTCAACACTGTTTTGTGAGGCGAAGGGCTTTAACTGAGGAAGACTGAACGAATTTTCAGTCGAAACGATCGTATCTTTCTATGAGTATCATTTTATGCAGTAGTGGTTTTCCCAATAGCCACATGAGGCGCGCGTCTCGGGCCTCACAAATCTAAGGGGGCCTCAAAATTTGGTCCTCAAAAAGAAATAAAATATTGTATATAAATTTCTGTTCAAAAGACAGGAACTTTGTTAATAGTTCCAGGATTGCTGTAGAAAGCGATCTCTAACAATATTTTCTTTGGTGCCTTTTATCTCTTTTTCCTCTTCACAGCATTGGATCGTAATCTAAATTAATACTTTAGTAGCCCCACCATGGCCGATTGGATAAGGCACTCAAAAAGGTAGCCGGCCGAACTGTGAAGGTCCCAGGTTTGAGCCCTGTCGCAAAGCTGTCGATCTAACGGTCTGGAGTTTTGGTCGGTTTTCTCCAGATTTAACGTGAATACGCGATATAACTCCTTACAAAGTCCTCCGACAAAGACACCCCCATCCTAGACAGATACCCCTCGCGATGATTTGCGTTAATACATACAATACAATATAATAGTTTAATAACTAATACTTTCAGTTTATAAGTAATTAGTGTTTTAATTCCTTATTTCAGTGTAAAAAATCCAGGAACGTTCTTTGCAAATAATGGAAAAAGACTCACAAATACCATACAGAAAATAAACATTTCCATCTGAAAACTTTACATTTTTCCTTTAACCCGCCCCTTAACCGAATATTGCTCTCACGATTCGCTTAAAACACACGCATTTCACTTTAAAATGACCAGAACTGTAAAAAAGTCCAGGAATGTTCCTTGAAAATAATAGGCATCTGAGGAGCACTTATTCCCAGTTACATGAAAGTACCAAGAGATTTATTGAACAATATACAATTCAGTGGAGCCTTCCTGAGTTATTCAGTATCGGTAACGTTCCTGGTGTTTTCATATTACGTTCCATGGAATTCTAGAACACCTCAACTATCCATTATTTCTAAGGAAAGTTGCTAGATTATTTTTTATGCCCCCTTCGTTTCAGAGGTCCACATATAAGGACCTGTTTGTATCCAGTGTTAAAACGATTCTATAAGATTTTTTTATAGTTCTTAATTTACGTGCATATGCTATGCGCCTATGCTTTAGTTTTGAATAAACGATTTTAACGCATGTGAATGTGTAAATCCTGCACACTGACACACACATTTTATTTTTACTTGCCGTTATTTTACTTTTGTTTGCGGTTTCACAAAAGAATATTTGAATGTTATCGAAATTCCCTAAGTTGAATTTGGGAATAGTTTTTTTTTTTTTTTTTTTTTTTCTTTTAGGATATCATTTGCCTTTAAAAATGTCTTGAAAGTCTTCGTTTATGGGTGATAGTAACTTTTTACTACTGAAACAGAGATTGAGAATGAGGCTTTTATTCGAAAAATAATTTGAAAATACGCTTTCTGCTTGTTGTTTTTGAGTGTAGTAGGTTTTTTAAAAACAATTATAGCATCGCTGCTCAATTTGAGATGCGAGATTTTTGTCAGATGTGAAGAGGATAGTGTTGTTTTAATTTGTTCCCTATATTTCGCCTCAAAAAATGCAAGCACAGAGAGTCCCTATGCCTACCTGGAATGAATCATATTGCGGCCCAGTCGCTGGTATTGCAACAAGACATTCGAACACAGGTGCTTTAAAAGTCCTCCCCCTCCCCCCAACAACCAATGGCTGATAAGAATATTTCTCATTTTAAAAGAGAGAAGCCTGACCTGCTTAATTCTAAGGCTTCTGATTTAAAAAATTGTGAAAAATTAAATATATTTTATATTTTTGAACCATTCTTCATGTGAATGATTTAGGAAAGGACATTCTGTATTCAGAGAAATTTTCAAATATACATTGAATGTATAATTTTTCTTATGTCAGATGTAAAGAAATTTAAAGGAATAATTTATCTTCTTTCGAAAAATCACTAAAAATTAAAAATTTAAGATAAGGATAACCTATTTTATCTCTTTTAGAATCGAAAGAGCTTTCCGAGTATGTAATGATTAAGAACTGCCGACCAATAGCTAAGCAGATACGAGCTGATATGTGTGAGATAATACAATTTTTAGGAAAAGAAATATTTGATAGTTTAAAAATAAGAATTGAAAAATTAAAAAGAGCAGTTCTCTGTGTCTCCGGAATTACATATGCGTGCAAATTTTTCATCTCGATCGGATGATAGGAAGTGGGTTAAAATTCATAAGCAAATTTTGAGCTGGAATGGAACGACATATTAGTTAATTAAAAGCATTCATTCAAATGAAAAAAAATAAGTTATGACTAAATTATTTTTTTACCTAAATATACTTATGATAACTATTGTAATTACGGCATGTATTTTATAGTCGAAGATGAAAAGTGCTAAACATTAATAGAAAACGTAGGGCAGAAGCTTAGAGCATATACATTTTTAATATAAAGTGGAATTTATTTTTAACTCAGTAATATATTTTGTATTTTAACTACTTAAAATAATGATTTGTTCTTATTCTCTTCTACTTTTTAAAAAAATTCTATTTAAAATACATAGACTGATATGTATTTTTATTTATTTTTTAATTGATACCTAATTACTCATTACTAATAGTCCTAAACTTATTGCTGGTTTTTGAATAAACGCAATAATTCGACTAAGTTTGTTTACTTTCACTATTAGTACACAGTAATGTTTACTCTCATGATTTCACAGTAATGTTTACTTTCACTATTAACTGCCTACAGTTTTCCAGTTTTAAGCGGAAAATTTATTAACATATTTAAATATTTATAAATATGTTTTTGTGCAGAATGTTCAATTTTTGGTTCTTCATTTTAACCAAGTAAAAAATCTTCTAAACTCTGTGATGTCAAAGTCTTGTTTCTGATCAAGCTTCCCCTGTCCTGACCCCCAAATCTCCCTGTCAAGTACACAAAACTTTTATGACTGAAACACAGTGGTGGCGCTAGAATTTCTCCGACGAGGGGTCACCACTCGGGGGGGGGGACACAAATATACATGTACATATGCTGAGTGGCTTATCCAAGAAGGGCTTAACCCAGTGGCGGCCCGTGGTCAAAAATGTTAGTGCAGCCGGAAACATATGACCCCCCTCCCCCCCCTAGGAATGGAAAATCTTTGTTACTGAATTCGAAAGCTGGCGGATTAAGCTCTCATCCAGGAAAAAAAAAAGAAAAGAAAAGAAATTACATAAAAAATGTAAGAGATCCTATTTTACTTCCATAAAATGGACATAAATTTCAACCAACCGCTCCTATCCTCCAAATTGCATTAATCCGTGTCTGATTCGAAGTTTCCTGAGAATTTTCTTTTGTAATGATAACTTGAGAAGAAAAGAAAAAGAATAAAAAAAAAAAAAAACTTACTTATTTTTTATGTCAAATCAATCCTCTTTTCTTTTAAACTTGCGAATCAGTCAGTGATGTCCTCATAAAAGGGCGTTGTTTTAATTCAGATATCATTAATTTTAAAAGCTCTTTAAAATTCCCCATGTTTAAAGAATTTTCTCGCTCGCCATGTCCTCTTAATGCCAGTTCTTGCTTACTTAAAAACAATACTGCTTTGATGGGTAATTGCATGAAGCGTCTATTCAGGCTTACCTTCTTGATAAATTCAGCAATATAAAGTCGAGAGTTTTCCTTTAATGCGTCAGCAATTTAGCTCCCACTTCTTATCAACTCTTTAAATTTTAAAGAATTTTTTAAATGCTCGATTGAGCTTTCATATGTTTTACGTGCTCGTGTGATGGTGGTTAATCCATCCTGTCCAGTACCATTCCAAACGGTCTTTTTTATCTCAACGATTAAACACGGGCAACAAAACATTTTTTGTACATAAAAACTGCCCCATAGCCACGAGATTAGTGCATATCATGAGAAATGGAAGCTACGACCATGCTGAGACGAACCTGCTTTTTTCTTATGAATGGACAATTTTGGTGTCGGTCTATTTTCTTTTAGTGGTTGTCGTTTATTACCTTCTTTCCATGTGTTAAACGGAGTTTCAAGCAAGACGCAAACTGGATAATAACGGGGCTCCTTGTTTCAAAACGGTTAAATTATAGATTCCAATAACACATGGACACAGCAACAAATAAGACTAAAAACTTTCAACCTTCCCAGACAAAAAAAAAAAAAAAAAAAAAAAAACTATTGTTTCCGTTAGAATGGGCTAGAACAGCGGTTCTCAACCTTTTAACGTCGTGCCCTCCCCCTCACATTTTCTGCATACATTGAGATTTTTAATCTTTAATAATGAACATTTTAAGCGAAAATGGATATTCTTTGAGTAAAAATGCGAATAAATAAGATGATTTTTTTTTAAAAAATGCATCCTGCTCTATAGTTTGCCCTATTGCTCTATAGTTTTTCTCGTCCCCCCCTGCAAAAGTTCTGCGGGGGGCGCGCCCCCCTCAGGTTGAGAAACACTGGGCTAGAACATATATTCTGTGAAGTAAATAAAAAACTTTGTAAAAAACACACATAAGATGTTATAGGTAAGAGGATACGCACGTTTCAGCCAAAAATTGTTTTGGCCTTCATTAGTCCAAGCCCTTCGTCGCAAGCAACACAGGGAACTGAAAAGAGATAAACAAGCAAGATGTTGCCACAAGGGGCAAAGAAAAGTCGAGCAAAACCACGGAGAGGGGAGAAAAAAATATAAATAAAATATGGGAAAGGAAAGAAGCACAAAAATACAGAAATAAAAAGGAATAAATAAATAAAAATAATAATAAAAAAGGAACACACGAATACAAACACACACACAAAAAAGAGAAAACAAAACAAAAGAAAATAACAAAAAACAAATAGAACACAATATTTTTTTATATTAAAAACCACGAACAGGACAGCACAAAATATATATAAATATTTTTATTTATTTATTTTTTTTTATTTTATATAAAAAAACGTAAAGGAAGACAGTAACACACGTACATACACATAAAAAGGGGGGCAAACAAAATAAAAGAAGGGGAAAGGGAACGAAAGAAAAAGAAAAAAGCGGGGGGAGTAGACGAAGAAAGTGAAAAGAAACTTATAACAGCAGCTTCCAAGCAGAATGAACGAAAGGAACGGAAGAACCATCGTTCACAAGACGTTCTAAGTGCTGGGTAATGGAAAAACCTTCCAAAAAATCCAGGTGGGACAAAGACTGAGGAGTGCACAAAATCTTAGCTTTAGAAAACTGAAAACGATGATTGGAATTCCAACAATGACATTACGTGCAATATTCACGGTTCTTCTCGTGTTGATAAGGCTCTGAATAGGTCTAAGCGGGCGGTTTTACGTGCTCTTATTCAGGATGTTTGTTATAAAGTTTCGATTCTTGAATCTGATCTTTATGATCTCCATTTGCTTTTGAGTAAGTCTTACCCCGCTTTTGCTAACTGGGAAAAACGGAATTTCGCTTATGTTGAACAACGTTCTATTTCTCACAGAGCTACTTTGGATAAGAAATTCCAAGCTCTTCTTCTGGTTAGGTCTTCCCTCGGTTCTGTCAGTCCTCTTGTTCAGGACACTGTTGTTAATTTGTCTTCGCATGTTTTAACTGATTCTCAGATGCTCTTAGTTTAGGTTTGAATTTTTCTCGTGTTAGCAACGTTTCGGTTTCCAAACCTATTGCTCCTATGCAGGGCCGGATCCAGAGTTCCATGTCGGAGGGGGCAACCGTGAAACACTATGTTGAAAATTTCTTTTTTATTAATCTTCCTGATACGAGTGCTATGGTACGTTAGTTATAGGTCATGGCAAATAATCTATACATGTAAAAAAACTGTAGTGTTTTAGTTTTTTGTGAGGGGGTAGGGGGGGGGGGCTTCGACGTATTTACTAAACTCAGAAGGGTATATGTAATTATTACGAATTTTGTTGCTCTGTTTTACCATTTGTTGTTCACAATTTCAAAAACTTTAGTTACAATTAAACTTACAATACAACTTACAATTAAGTTACTACAAAAGTAATTACGAATAAAGTGACGAATGTCAGGATTTCAATTGATTGAGATCAGAAGAATAACAGTAGGCAAATGAATCACCTATGTCCCACATTCCATTTTTTTTCTGCTAAAAATCAATTTCAATGATTCACTGCTCTAAATAGTATGCAAAACTGTGTATGGAACTGAAATATATAAATTAAACTTACATAGTTAGAGATAATTACAAACAAAACATATTTAATTTTGATCTATTACTCAGAAAAGAACAACTGAAATTAATTTTGTGCGATTGTACCACAATTAATTGATTTGTTTCTCAAAATCTCAAAATTACTGTACTTCTTTCAAACTGCACGTTTTTGGAAAAATTAATAAGTTATTCTCAAAACCGATACATGAAAATTATGTTTTTTTTTCTGGTGGGCCCATTTGAAAAGGGCCACAATTTTGTAAAGTTGTTTTTATTTCAAAATCTACTCTACAATTGTAACTTTTACTACAGACACAAAAATGATTATAATAATGATTAAGATTATAATAATTACTGTCAATACCAGACCAAGGTCTGAATTTTCATGACATTAGGCTTTAGGTACGATTTCGCACTTTTAGATCATTTCATCAAGAATTTTTTAGCATAAACGTAATATATTGAAAGCATTTAAAAAAAATAATTTCAAGTCATTTGTTTGTGTACATGTGCATTTATATACAGGGTGTCCCAAAAAGGTAGTAACAAGCGGCTTGGGTAATAAGCATTAATTCTTTATTTCTTAGTGATCAGTGGGGAGTCGGTAGTTGGTAAAATGAAAATATGTTTAAAACAGAGGAGGAAGAAATATAGCGGAAGCATTCGTCTCGTTAATTTTCAAAACGTTAAAGTTTTTAAATTTGTGTACGTTCCCCGTACGAAAATTTCCCTATCCGTAAAATATTCCCCATATAATAATGAGGAGATAAACGAAATTCCAGCTTTTCATCGTAAAACGTCTCAGAAATATATCTTTAAACAAAAGTGGTCAGGGACTACGTAAATTTTATTGTAAATGTTTATTACTAGTATTGAAAAAAAAAAATATATGTTTTTTATAGCTTTTGTATAATTCCAGAAACGCTATCACTTGATGTAAGGTTCCCCCTCCCCTTTCGAGAGCCACTGAAAATTTGTTTAAATCAGAATATATTTCTCTTCATACATCTGACAGTTCTTAGGGTGTAATTCTGCAATTTTGCACATCACCTAATGCGTGCAGAGAGCACATTTTACTTATTGGGAGTTTTCGCACAGATTTAAAATGTATAATTTTTTGAAAATTAACGAGTAGAATGTTTTCTTAACGTAATCTTTTTTCCTACCTTGTTTTGCACATTTTTTAAAATTTACATTGCCTTCTTGTCTCTAATAGATAAAAAATTAAATAGAGTAACTACCTTATTGGGACACCCTAAGGTAGTACTTTAAACATTGTACTGACAAACATTGTTTTAAACATTGCACATCGTAAGTGCGTAAAGATTTCACTATCAGACTTTACAATTGAAAATCACCTACTCTTTGTTGTGGTCTTCAAAAATTTTTTGTCAATTAAAAAATTAATACAATTAATTTTTCAATTGTTCATAAAAATCAAAACTTATAAAAGTCTTTAAAAAATCCAATTTTCGTGATTTTGTGATAATTTGTGCATTTATGTATATTTCGTGAATCTTGTAAGAAAATTTGTCAGTTTAGATCACAATCGTTTAGGGACTGACAGAACAAAACTCACAAGAGTACATAGTCATTTACAATCAAATTATGCACTTCCCTCAGAAGTTCAGACTGACTAAATTTTATATTCAATGCAATATTATTGATGTTTTCTTATTCTGTTTAAAGTACTAAAGTAAGAAAGTCAGTTTCTATTCAGCAGTGTCTGATATTTATTTAATTTATTACCTAATAAAATACATGTAACTATGATAGGGAAGTTTTAAATTTTTCAAACAAATAAATTTCTAATCCCTTGAAAGAAGTCTAATTGTAGCTGCATTGCATTAGCATATGGAATAATCAATAATGCTAGTGATAACTATTAATCACTGAAATTCAAATTTAAGTATTTTGTTGTGATCACATTTTTGATTGATAAATTTAGTTAAAATATTTAAAACTAAATCAATATTTAAAAGTTTCTTGAAAATAAATAAAAGCCGGGTTTTTTATTTTTATTTATTGTTTTTTTTCTAACCTGTTAAAACTCTTGTTTTTGATAGTGGACTGAGCTTTTCCCATCTTTTTTTTTTTTTTTTTTTACCCTAACAAAAGTTACCTGTTAGTAAAAATTTACATAAGAAACTGCGGCAAATTTTGCTGCAAGGTTCGAAAACTTAAGAATTGCTCATCTGAAGAATAATTTAACAGGAATTTAATGATTATTTCGTTATGCGTGTTTTACGAGTGCTCGAAATAAGTTTTCAATAATATAATAAGTAAGCTCGATATACATATACATGCATCTATACATTTTTCCTGTTCGTGTAATTACCATTTTATGAAGTACAAACTTAATTTTCTCGGGAGGGGCAATTGCCCCTACTGCCCCCTCGCTGGATCCGCCACTGCTCCTATGGAAAACTCCTTTAAAAATAGTAAACTCTCTTCTAACCAACTTGATACTTTGCGACATCTTATTGCTAATACTATCTCTTCAAATAATATGCATGCCAAATCTAACCTTTCTCGTTCTCAAAAAACTGCTCTCAAAGAACTCAATTCTAACCCTAATTTACTCATTACTAAAGCTGATAAAGGCGGCCAGATTGTTTTACTTGATAAATCTTCTTATGTTGATAGTATTAATAACATGCTAACCACTGGTCCATACACTAAATTAAATTCTGATCCTACTAACAGTCACCTTTCTGAAATTAAACACACTGTGAAGTCCTCTGTAATCTTAAATGCTCAAACTAAAAGTTTTGTTATTCCTTCTATTGCTAACTGTGCTCGTTTCTATGCCCTTCCTAAAATTCATAAACCTTCTCTTGCCTGTCGCCCCATTGTTTCTAACATTGGTACTGCTTCTTATAACCTTGCACGTTTCCTCTCGCATACTCTCTCATCTTTGACTGCTAGTAATACCCACACTGTTAAAAAGTCTTATGATTTCGTTAACCAAGTTAAACTTCTTTCTCCTACTAATTGTAAAATGCTTTCTCTTGATGTTAAATCTTTATTTACTAATGTTCTTATCCAAGGTGCGATTGACTGTTTGGAAAAGCGTTTACGCGAGTTTCATTATTCTTCTATTGAGATTAAGGAGTTTATAGCTTTAGTAAGCGTTTGTATTAAACAAACTGCTTTCATTTTTAATGGCTCTTTCTATAAACAAACCGAGGGTCTTGCTATGGGTAATTCTCTCTCTCCTCTCTTATGTGATATTTATATGCATTACTTTGAAGAGAAGCTCTTCAAGGTCTTTAATTTTCCGTGCTGGGTCAGATATGTTGACGATACTTTCGTTCTAGTGGATTCCAATTGTAATATTTCTAATTTACTTTTGATTGTTAATTCTGTTGATCCGTGTATCCAATTTACTCTAGAAGAGGAGTGCAACAATTCTTTACCTTTTTTGGATGTTCTTGTTTCTAGGAATCCTGACGGTTTCTCTACTTCTGTTTTCCGCAAACCCTTTTCTATATCTTTACCTCCTCATGCCCTATCTAATCATCCTTACCAGCAAAAACTTTCTGCTTTTTACACTTATGTGTTTCGTGCTATATATATTTGCTCTGATTCTTCATCTCTTAATAATGAAATTAGTTACTTAAAATCCTTAGCTGTTTCTCGTGGTTTTAGCCCCTCTATTATTGATAAAGCTGTTTCTAAATTTAATAAGACTAATACTTCTACTAATACTATTAATTTTCACAACGAATTAATTGTACTACCTTTCTTTTCACCTTTATGCTACAAAATTTCTAAACTTCTCAAAAATTTCGGTTTCAAAGTCATTTTCAAACCTGTTAATAAACTTAAATTTTCTTCCCTTAAAGATCCTATTCCTACTGAGAACCGTTGGGGTGTTTATTATATTCCTTGTGGATCTTGTGATTTGGGCTATATTGGTCAGACCAGAAGAGCTCTCAAATTTAGGCTCAAAGAGCATGAGAGATATGTTTCTAAGCACGATCTTTCCAAATCTTCTATTGCCTCACATTGTTGGAATTCCAATCATCGTTTTCAGTTTTCTAAGGCTAAGATTTTGTGCACTCCTCAGTCTTTGTCCCACCTGGATTTTTTGGAAGGTTTTTCCATTAACCAGCACTTAGAACGTCTTGTGAACGATGGTTCTTCCGTTCCTTTCGTTCATTCTGCTTGGAAGCTGCTGTTGTAAGTTTCTTTTCACTTTCTTCGTCTACCCCCCCCCTTTTTCTTTTTCTTTCGTTCCCTTTCCCCTTCTTTTATTTTGTTTGCCCCCCCCCTTTTTTATGTGTGTGTACGTGTGTTACTGTCTTCCTTTACGTTTTTATAAAAAAAAAAAAAAAGATTTATATATATTTTGTGCTGTCCTGTCCGTTAATAAAAAAAAAATATTGTGTTCTATTTGTTTTTTGTTATTTTGTTTTGTTCTGTTTTCTCTTTTTTGTGTGTGTGTTTGTATTCGTGTGTTCCTTTTTATTATTATTTTTTTTTTATTTTATTCCTTTTTATTTCTGTATTTTTGTGCTTCTTTCCTTTCCCATATTTTATTTATATTTTTTTCTCCCCTCTCCGTGGTTTTGCTCGACTTTTCTTTGCCCCTTGTGGCAACATCTTGCTTGTTTATCTCTTTTCAGTTCCCTGTGTTGCTTGCGACGAAGGGCTTGGACTGATGAAGGCCAAAACAATTTTTGGCTGAAACGTGCGTATCCTCTTACCTATAACATCTTATGTGTGTTTTTTACAAAGTTTTTTATTTACTTTATTGTTTAACACCAGTATTTTGAGTGTTTTTTTCCGATATATTCTGTGTCTTTATTCTCTCCCTCACTTATCGTCCGAGCCAATCAGTTCGTCGAATTCACGAGTGCTGCAAAAGACAGAAACCCTTTCTTCGGCTGCGTCTCAGCTAAAACACCCTATGCTATCCTAAGCCGGAGAAACTGCTTACGTACTTGTTACCATGGCAACGGTGCTGCCAATTCCTTAATCAGCGCGGAGGGCTGTAACGAGGCCTCCGAAAGAGGAGAAAGAATCTTTCTCCTCTCTCGGAGGCCTCATCTGTACCAACGACTTTCGCAGTTGAATTGCGGGAAGATTAAAGGGGTTTTTTTCTGAATGAGAGATAGGAATTCCATAGATGATAGGAATTCCATAATTCTAATCTGAATTTAAGAAAGTTAGTAGAATAAATTATTTTAAAGTATGTGCTGTTAATTTCAAGTGCAGCCCGGCTGTACTTGCTGTATCCCACGAGCCGCCACTGGTTTAACCTCCCTCCTGGATGACATTCTTGTCACAAAGTATGATATGGAAAATTGCACCGCACTTGAAAATATTTTACTTTAGAAAATGATTTGTTCACAATAAATCATTTTCTAAACTAAAATATCCAGGATCCAGATAAGTTTCAAGGCGATGGAGGACAATATAATGTTTTGTATTGTGAAATATTTCCAGGAATCAGATCGACATACATAATCGGACACCCAGGCCACGGATATTTAAAAAAAACACTGCAACAATCTTTCTTCCTAGATTATTATTTAAACTGACTCTAATTAACGTATCTCAAATTCCTTTTACATTACACAAATATTTCCCCAAGGCCTCAGCAAGCAAGGGCGGCTCCAGTGAGGGGGCCATAGGGGCCATGGCCCCCTCCGAAATTTTGTTTTACAACTTTAGATTAACATACTTCACGATTTCACACGTTCAATTTGCATTTTGAACAATTTATAGACCTAAGTAAAAAGTTCGATGGCCCCCTCCGAGAATTCAGTCTGGAGCCGCCATTGTCAGCAAGCGAAAATTTTTGGTTGGTGGAGGGGATCTGTAGTGCTAAAATTAAATTAACTGATCTCTAGAATCAACGCGAATAAACTATTTATGCATTTATTGAAATTTTGGAAGGGGTCAAACCCACATGGTCGCCCCCCCCCCTGGTTACGGCCTTGCACGTTTCTATAAAATCTCGAAAGCCACTTTTAAGAGTTTTTCAGGTTAACGCTTAAAATATTTCATGTGGTTGGAACTCCTTGAAAAAAGTTCGGCAAAGGAAGTTCTAGGCACTTTTTTTTTTCTCCGCAGAAAAAATTTCAGAAACAAAAGTGTTTAGTGCAAGTATATTGCTGTAAATTCACTGAAAATTTATTTTATAAATTACTAGGGGCCAAGGCCCCCAGACTCGCTACGCTCGCTTTTCGTATGAGGCATTCGGCCCCTAATCAGGCTTATTCGTAAAAAAGACATAATTTCAACAGACAAAACCCGAAGATTGGATCAGATAGAATGTTACTGAGCTACGCATTGCTTGGTTCTTGCATGTTCATTGGTACATAAAAATTTAAACTTCACACTACAGTAGACCCCCTCCCCCTCATAACACGGAAGATATTTTGTTATGGGAATCCGTGTTGTACGGGTCCTGAGCTATACTACACCTGGAGTGCGGACTCCGCTTATAATCGCTGGAAAAATTATTTGCACTCTTCAGAAACACAATGATTTTCAATGTTGCCATTCAAAAGTTATATTAATTAGGAGCTAAAGCATAATAAAATCAGAACATCTGTTTTAGCTGTATTTTTAATAATGTAAAACCTATTGGACACCCTTCGAATTTGCCACCCATTGCGATTTTTCATTATTTGGCGACTTGCGTACATGTAAAGTTAATAAAAGCTACGGAACAGATAGGATAGCTTGCCACCAATGGCGACTTTTCATTATTTGGCGATTGACACATGCTCACAACCTATAATTACTGTTCATGTAAGGTTACCCGAAAACCGTTATCCATATTTTCATTTACATAATCGTTTGCAGATTGGCGTATCTAACACCACGAATTATACCATCTCGTCGCGCTAGCAAATATCCAAAGTGTACTGTAACTGCTATAATGGCATAAGGTAACGCCGCCAAATATTTCTACTGGTAGCAAATAATCCAGATGGACGAGAACCGGCTTTAAAATAATCTGCATTTTAATTATTTTTCATTTTCAAGATATTAGTTATTCTGTTTTGGAAAAACGAATAATCGCTAATTCTAAACTCCTGTTGTTTAAGCGAACTTACTATTTGAAAACTGTCAACTTTGTGTAACACATTTTTAGTTACTTATTTCATATAGTTATTATTTTGGCGTAAAATGGGCGTAATTCTAACTCATGTTTGTAAATTTCACGCGATTCTAGATACTTGGAAACGCTTTGTTGCAAAGGAATGAATGATTTTATGCCAAATCTGGCAACCATTCGGTTTATTTTTTCAGTTTTTTATTAATATCTTCTAAAATAATTCGATTTTCGAAATTTAAATCAGCTTAGCAGGTTCCTCGGAATTTTTCGAATCTGTGGGCACCTTAGTCGAAACTCAAATCCCCACGGTTTAGGAGGAGATACGCTGACAAGCTTTTGACAGCGGCGGCGACAGCGGCCTTTACTTTTTTTTAGAATAGAGAGAAACATGACTAAATTTGTACGCTTCTACACAAATTTCAGTTATTTTTTTTTATAAAATTAAGAGATATATGTAAATTTAATTACAGTTCAACTTTGATATCTCGAACATCCAAATTCTTGATTTCTCGAATAAATGTGTTTTCCCTTACAAATTGACTCCCGCCCCACCAGTGGCATAGAGCTAGCGCTTTGAACTGGGAAACGGGAGGTGCTTGGTTCGAAACTAGGTCGCGTCTGCCAACCTAACCGTTCGGAGTTTTCCGTGTTTTTTTCCGAAACTTCGCGTAAATACGGGTTAAGACCCCTTAGAAAGTCTCCCAAGGAGGGCAATTCCACCCCTTCCCTAGCGTAGATAATTGGCCGTAACCTACATTTCCATTTACAAACTGATTCCCTTTTATTTCAACTCGTTATCTCAAAAACTATGTTCATGTTTTGAAATTCATGTTTTGAAATTGTCCGGTGTCTTTTATACTTCGAGATTATACTGTAATGCGTTCGTAAATTGCATATAAAAAAAAAATAAAACCTTGTTAAAACAAAGCTAAAATAACCACTGCTCTTTTGTAATGAAAGAAAATGCTTCCATGCAAGGCTTAATTTGGGCCGGAGCTCAGCTCCGGTACTTCTTTTTTTTTGAGTGAATTTTTACATATTAGGCAAATCCAACCGGAGCTCATGAATATTGGGCTCCGGGCCCCACCATTACATATTAATTTGTCACTTTTACGCTTTTCAAACACACATCGATTTTAACAGGCACACCACAGGATTCGTTTTGCCACACAGGATTCGTTTTGCTTCAAACCAATTCCAGCATCCTGAAACCGATTTCAGTCAGCTTAGCAGAAGCCGATCTATCTGTGACGTATCTTGGTGCACAACCTACTTGCTGCAGAACAATTAGTTGCTGTCACTTGTGATGGAGCTTCTGTTATGCTTGGCAGAAAAGAAGGACTATGTAAGAAACTGTTGGATATGTTTCCTAATAAAATTATTTGGCATTGTATATGAATCATCGCCTAGAACTCAGCTTTGCTGATGCAGTAAAATTAGTTGCAAGAATAAATAACTTGGGATAAAATTTTCTTGGACAAATTAAGAAATATATATCACAGTTCACCAAAAAACCAACGGCAACTTATTGAGTGTGCTGTAAATACAGGGCAAGAATTACTAAAGATTGGGCATATTTTCGATGTTCGCTGGGCTGCATCAAGTCTTCGATCTGCGAAAGCAGCGTGGATGGACTATGAAAGTCTATAAAAACATTTCACACAGAGCTCTACAGATAAAAAAAGAGATTCCAAAGAAAGAGCCACATTTTCTGGGTTGGCGAATAAACTAGCGACTGATACATTTATCTTAAATCTTGGCGTTATGTATGATGCTCAGGAAGAACTGTCGGAACTTTCATTAGAGCTGCAAAACCGACAAATTACACTAGTTGATGCCCAATAGAGCACCTCTTGGTAAAACGGTTTCATGTATAACTATTATTGCTGCCTCATAATGACAAGACAAAACAATTTTAACCTCCTACTTAGGTATGGAATGTTAACAAAGTAGTGGTAATACTTAGTCGATCAATATGCAAAAATTGAATCGGAGCGATTAGCTTACATCCGACACAACCAAACGAAATTGAGGGCAGAAAACTACGTCCATCTTCAGGATGCTTTACAATCGAATGAACACAGCAACAACATTAGACAATTGGTTATATTGCCTTCATCGTTCACGGGTGGGCCTCGATATTTACATGAAAAATCACAGGACGCCATGCCTTACGTCAGGCATTACGGTAAACCTGACCTTTTTATGACTGCAACATGAACCCAAATTGGACAGAAATCAAAGAAAATATTTACTCCAATTCGACTCCAGAAGATAGATACGACATAGTGAATAGTGTTGCAGAAAACTCTGCTTGTTTCCTGGGTTCATCGTTCTAAAGTCCCGTTGGTGTAGAAAGTTCTAGTAAAAAGTCACTTGTCAGAATGGAACACAAACTTTATTGCTTCTAGAACTTAGTCGAACAATCAGCTATACGAAAATCACAGGCACTAACTGCCAGTAGCTCGTTTATGACAATCCACTCACTAAAGAAGCTTTCACAAATGCTGTAATTCTCACACAAAATAAAACACTTCCACAAGCAAAATTCAGTGGAAATATGCAAGGGATATCGTACACAATCCCACTTCTGACACCAAATGTTGTATAAAACTCTGCTTGTTTCCTGGGTTCGTCGTTCTAAAATCCAGTTGGTGTAGAAAGTTCTAGTAAAAAGTCACTTGTCAGGAGGGAACACAAACTTTATTGCTTCTAGAGCCCAGACAGCACAGTAAACTTGCATCAAACTTGCAGCAAGCTTGATTTATCAAGTCAGTAAACTTCAATTAAGCTTGAAAATTTCAAGCGTGTAAGCTTAATGCAAGCTTGAATCAAGTGTTCTAGTTTACACTTGCCCAGCTTGCATTAAGCTTGACATAGCAAGCTTAATTTCAAGCTTAAAAAAATTTCCTAATTGCACGGGGCGCCGAACTCGCCCCACATATTTTATTTTGCCACGCATTTTCCCCTCTACGCCGAAATTTCAATTTAATTGTTTCCATCAAGATTCCGCGGCTAGAATAGAACCCGGACCTTTAGGTTGGGAGGCGAGCGTCATAACCACTCAGCCAATCTGAGTTAAGCTGATATGACTAAAGTTTGAAGTGACTGTTAGGGTTTTATCACGCCATTTACTGGCCAGATTGATAAGTGGCTGATGTGTTATTTGTTTCTTTGATTTTTCCATGGGATGCATCAAAATTAAAATAATGTTATGTGTGATTTAGAGACTCTACTAATAGGGAAATAAACATAGTATAAACTTAACAGCAGCACACGTTTTAAAACTTTCAAAATCGAGACAAACGGCTGATTTTGAAATCAATTTCGTAGTATAATTGTATTTTATTTTGAAGAATTTCCATATTTGGAAATACAGAATCTTTTTTTTTTTTTAATTCTATGGTCAAGTACATTTATGACTGATGATAAATTATTTTATAGCGGCCGGAAACCGCCTCATTCTACCACCCATAAAGTGCAGTATAATAACTAACTAAATTGTGTTAATTATATTAAAATTTATTTTCAGGGCTAATTAATTAGTTAATGGAATTACAAATGTTAATTAGATGTAAATAAAACTAAAACTCCTCTCGTGTTACACTTCAGAGGGGCTTATCCCATTCATTCCTTCCCCTTAGACTTTTCAATGTCCATTCTCCTTCTCGCCTACAGCGACAGATGGCGCCATCAGCGCAATAATTAAGCTAATGGATTGAAATGTCAAGCTTGTATTAATACGTCAAATTCAAGTCAATATCAAGCTTGATTTAAGCTTATGTGCTGTCTGCGAGCTTAGTCAAGCAATCAGCTATACAAAATTCACACGCACTAACGGCCAGTAGCTCGTTTATAACAATCCACTCAGTACCGAAGCCTTCACAAATACTGTAATTATTGCACAAAATAAAACACTTCCACAGGCAAAATGCAGTGGAAATATGCAAGGGATATCGTACACAATCACTTAAGACACAGCAATGAACAATTTACAGATAGCACTTAAAAACCAGCTTCGTAAACAAGCGCGAAAACACCGCTTCTATCACAGAGCAAAGCGCCGTATACATCGGCAGCTCGAACCACACTCGACGGGAGCTCACTCCACACTGACTCGATCGGGCGCAGCCCGGTTCTTTTATACTTTCCGACGTGCATTCGAGAAAACTTGGGACCTGTCTAACGAGTCCCCGGACAATTCGCGTTTTGATTACGTCATAGAAATATAACTGAATCATTAGCCTATTATGTGATTTTAATGCAGAAAAACCAAATTTACAGCCTCCATTGGGAAAATCATGCCAAATGACCAAATGTCGCCCAGCTTGGCGACTTTTGGCGAAATATCGCCAAATTTGGAGCAAAAATTAGTCCTCAAAAGTGAAGTTACCGAAGACCTCCGACCAATACTTCTCGAGATTTCTAGAATCGCCATAGGAGAACAATGGGGAAACCAAAACCTCCATATCTCCGGGTCTAGTTGACCGATTTTTGATGCAACAAAAAGCAAAATTTAACTATTTGAAAATTACTTTGAGGATCGCTTTGTCCTTGCTCCTATAAGAACAGTTTTTTGGGGGCCAATGAAGCTGCCTTCAGGAAAATAATATTGTTGCGGAATATTCTGCTAGTTTCTGGGTTCGTCGTTCTAAACTCCAGTAGGTGTAGAAAGGTCTTAGTAGTAGGTGGTGAAAGAGTAAGGTGACCAGATTTTTGAACAAAGGCTGCATTCGTAAACGCCAAACGAGTTACACTCGTGCAGAGTTTCCATTTAAGGCGTTCGTAAAGGAAACTGAGTGCATACAGTTTTTAAACTAGAGCATTCGTATACAAAACTGAGTGCGATTAGTTTCAAACAAAATAAACCGATCTCTGCTAAGGTTTCCTCAGTTGTTTAGAAGATACACTTGCTGTACTTTGTTGTTGTTTTCAAATGGCGTCCGTTGTTATGGAAAAGTATGTTGTTGTGAAAAGTATTTTACGTTTTCTAAAGCTGCAAATATAGGCTGCATTCGTAAACGACAAACTCGTTGCACGAGTTTTCGTAGGAAAACTGGAATGCGTGTGTTTAGTGCTGTCAGTGGTTATCAGTTTCCTTTGACTTTACGAACAACTTCAGTTTATTTAGTTTCGTCGCCTAGGAGACGTGTTTGTTTACAATTCCCGAATGCGTTAATTTTGCTGATTAGAATTTTTAGTACAAACTCAATATAAAATCAACAGGACTTTTAAAAGAAAGAGTGGCCATAATTGAAGTACACAAATCAAAATTTACAAATTTCAACTTAAACTTCATTTTTTCAAAAGTATTTAGCAAGAGAAGTTCAAATTTCGCTAATAACGGATTAAATCAACATTTATCTCAACACTAAAACATGCATTTTTGAGTTTACTAAAATGAAAAATACAAGAAAATGGTTACCTTTGAAACATTATGTACCTTCGTAGCATTTTCTAACGTACGCATGAATTTCCTCCTCGAAAAAATAATATTTGCAGCTTTAGAAAACGTAATATACTTTTCATAACAACATACGTTTCCATAACAACGGACGTCATTTGAAAACAACAACAACGTGCAGCAAGTGTATCTTCTAAACAACTGAGGAAATCTTAGCAAAGATCGGTTTATTTCGTTTGAAACTAATCGCACTCAGTTTTGTATACGAACGCTCTAGTTTAAAAACTGTATGCACTCAGTTTCCTTTACGAACACCTTACATGGAAACTCATTGCACGAGTGTAACTCGTTTGGCGTTTACGAATGCAGCCATTATTTTTTCGAGGAGGAAATTCATGCGTATGTTAGAAAATGCTACGAAGGTACGTAATTTTTCAAAGGTAATCATTTTCTTGTATTTTTCATTTTAGTAAATTTAAAAATGCATGTTTTAGTGTTGAGATTGAAGTTGATTTAATCCGTTATTAGCGAAATTTGAACTTCTCTTGCTAAATACTTTTGAAAAAATGAAGTTTAACTTAAAATGTCTAAATTTTGATTTGTGCACTTCAATTATGGCCACTCTTTCTTTTAAAAATCCTGTTGATTTTATATTGAGTATCCCAGACAGCATATAAGCTTAAATCAAGCTTGACATTTGGCTTGGCAATGCAAGCTTGGCTTAAGCTGGATTTTAGCTTTAAAAGTGCTTTCAAAGTGCGCAGTGATGGCGCTGTGAAAGAGAATGGACATTAATTGTCTAGCGTCCTCAAATTTGCTGAAAGTTCGTAAAAGATGTGTTTTATTTTATTACCAGCGACATATTACTGGCAGGGAAAACGGGGCCACTGCCCAGGGCCTACAGATTTTAGGGCCCAAAAATCTTGCATCTTACACTTTTGTAATTATAAAATAAAATTACAAAGGATAAAAAAAAATTCAGAAGTTAAATAATGTTTAACCTCGTAACCGGAAGGTTGTGGGTTCGATACCGGAGTACCACTAAAGACCACCGTGTACATGCGGTGTACGTGCACGTTAAATCCGTGGTTCCGAAAGTCCTCTTGGCGGTCGCTAGCAGTTTCCGAGGGGTGCCAATATTCAGAAGTCCCCCACCTTCTGATGAGGTTCCAAATTGTGGCGGGAAATTCCGGGAAGGACGTATATGTAGCTCTAAGCGACACATTCAGTGACGCGAGCTGTCCTGTCCTGGCAAATAAACAAATAAATAATTATAAAGTATGAACAATGAAAATAATTCAAATTTACATTTGTATAAATTAATTTAAACTTAATTTTAATTCTTCGAAATGCTCTATATCGATATAGCATACCAATATATGTAGGAAAATAACTAACCACATTTGTAAAGAGAATTTTTAGCGTTAAAAAATAGCAAAATTTTTCAATTACTTGTTATTTTAAGAAATATTTACAAAAATGACTAAAGTGTTTGTATTCCATACATGTTAGCAACTGTGATATAGCATTTCGAAGTAACGTTTAACTATCTGTTTCTTTGATTTCAGATTACTTAACACAAAATTTGTGTTAAGTAAGTAAGCCCATTCTATATTTCCAAATATGGAAATTCTTCAAATTAAAATACAATTATACTACGAAATTGATTTCAAAATCAGTCGTTTGTCTCGATTTTGGCCAGCAGTATTGCTCAACGATGAGTGTTGCGATATTGAAAGTCTTAAAACGTGTCCTGCTTTTAAGTTTATATTATGCTTATTTCCCTATTAGTAGACTCTATAAATCACACATAACATTATTTAAATTTTGATTCATCCCATGGAAAAATAAAAGAAACTTATCAGCATCGCCCATACTTATCGTTCTGGCGTGAAAACAGTCACTTCAAACTTTAGTCATAGCCACCCGAGGCAATAATGGCCGAGCGGTTAGCACTCGTTCCTTCCAGCCTAAAGTTCCCGGAATCGTACCCAGCCGTCGACGTTTGATGGAATAGATTAAAATAACTTAAAATTTCAGCATAGAGGGGGGAAAAGCGCGGAAAAATAAAGTATGTGGGCAGCGGGCGCCCCGTGTATTTAGAAAAATTTTCAAGCTTGAAATGTCAAGCTTAATGCAAGCTGGGCAAGTGTAAACTAGAACACTTGATTCAAGCTTGCATTAAGCTTACACGCTTGAAATTTTCAAGCTTAATTCAAGCTTATTGACTTGATAAATCAATCTTGTTGCAAGTTTGCTGTGCTGTCTGGGATGTACTAAAACTCTCCTCAGCAAAATTGACGCATTCGCGAATTGTAAACAAACACGTCTCCTAGGCAACGAAACTAAATAAACTGAAGTTGTTGGTAAAGTCAAAGGAAACTGATAACCACTGGACAGCACTAAACACACGCATTCCAGTTTTCTTACGAAAACTCGTGCAACGAGTTTGTCGTTTACGAATGCAGCCATAGAATCGGGGACATGTCCCCGATTTTGAAAGAAAATTGGGCACATAATAATTAATGAAATAATCAACAGTAATTTAATTAAAAAACAATGCAATAATTAAAAATTAACCCTAATTTCTGTTGTACATTTTGGGGACAATTTTATAAACGTCCTAAAATTGGGGACTGTCCCCGGAAAATGGGGACGTTTGGTCCGGAGCCTTCGCAGGTGTCGCAGGGTCGGGTGCTTACCGACGGTTCCGTTTGGTCACCTTAAGAAAGAGTCCACATGTCAGGATGGATCTCAAACTTTGTTTCTTCCTCTCACAAGAGAAATCCGACGTCAGAACAATACTCTGGAAGTCTTACGGTACGGTAAGGTGACCAGATTTCCGAAGAAAGAATTGGGGACGAACCAGCTTTGAATACACTTTTTAATGTGAATCTGTGGAGAGATATCTTTTTGCAGTCATGTACAGGTTCCAGAGAGTTATTGAAACATTCGTAGGCAGCACAATACAGACGCATAATTATTATTTTTTTTTTTATTTTGCGCTTATTACCAGAGAGTCCAGTACATAAACCTATACGCTGTCGAAGTGTGACGTCACAGCCGGGTTTTGGGCATCAAAACATTGTGTTCCCATGTTAATTTCCCATAGGGTTTTATAAATTGCTTCATATCTTCAATATTACACAAAAATAAGACATTTCACTCCATTTTTCAACTACAGTGCAGTAAGTTTTATCTCTTGTATGAATATCAAGTAAATTGAATGACTATAAATATGATTAATTCGTCGATAATAGTTGAAATCGTCTAAGCCTAACGATCTGAGAATGTAAATAAACATTGTACATCCGTAATGTCGGCATGTATTAGTTCTAAACTAGTGTTGTATTTTTGGTGTTTTTCAATGTGATAATGAATAATTAGTTGATCACAAATAATAACTAAATGTGTATGAGTTTTGTTTTATAATTTTTTTATGAATTGATCGAGTATTTTTGAAATGTTTTACAATGTATCATTTTGCATGATTACTACTTACAACCCTGTTTAATTTGTATTGAATATGACTATTGCTTATTATAAGTGAAGAAATTGTTGGATATGTGATGAACTAAATAAATTGTTCTCCTATTTATATATTTATTTCTTAATTATAGGAATTAATCAGTGCTTACATGAATTTCTGCTGCATAATTTGAAGAGCATTAATCTAACAGACCCATTGGAAAAGGCATGAATTAATTTTAATAATTCAGTCTTTTTTGATAGATCTGTTGGACACTAAACTGCACTCTCCACTTACTTAAATGAATAATCGTCTAGAATGTAAGTATTTCGCATTAAAAAAAATATTCTATATTGTTTTAATTTTGTTGTGTTTATTTAAAACAAAACAGTTATATTAGTTTGATTAAATTATTTTAATTGTTCCCAGTAGTTGAAATAAGAAATTGCTTTTGATGTGAATGAGCAGATGTACATACTATTAAATATATATATTGCACTTTTTAAGTGTGTATAGCTTGTTAGTATGCAAATAGCACTTACGACAACATAAAAACATCAAATATCAATTTAAAATTAACATTAAAAACCTCAAAAATTGCAAAGATTCATTAAAAAAAGCACTTACCTTTTTTTTTTTTTAAATTAATCGCTCAGAAATGTCCCTAACACCCACCGACTTATAACGTAACACCAGCATGCTTTCTTTTATTTACTTTTAAATTGACACTGCATTTCTAACAAACACAGACACCGGTCGATAACGTAGAACCAACATGCTTTCTTTTATTTACGTTTATATTGACACTGCATTTCTAACAAACACACACACCGGCTGATAACGTAAAACCAGATATTTAATTTTTGTAAGTTATTAATGATGTGTGAAACATGCTTGCAATTATTGTTCTGGTGTCATTTATT
The DNA here is from genome assembly GCA_038373885.1 of Cheiracanthium punctorium. Taxonomy (NCBI): domain Eukaryota; kingdom Metazoa; phylum Arthropoda; class Arachnida; order Araneae; family Cheiracanthiidae; genus Cheiracanthium; species Cheiracanthium punctorium. The sequence goes on from JAWZYV010007137.1 coordinate 54,073, forward strand.
TTTAAAAAAAGGAAAATCTGAAGCCTTTCAGATTTTAAATACGCACCCAAGTGCTATATATTAAAGGGCAATCATAATTTATGTGTCGTCCCTATTTTTCGTCCTTATTCCATTAGGTTGAAAAGTGTATCATTACTCATGAGTGAGCAGTATTTTTCTTCCTTTTTTATAAAACCCATCTTTGGAATCGAAATCTATCTTAAAATCGCCTGTTAAAACTATTTTACAATCTTCGCCAAGTATATTACATCTATACTTCACCGTTTTAAATATTGTTTCAAATGTGCATCGTAATCCATGAGTGTGCTGTGTTTATCTTCTTGGGTTGATTCCTACTTTAACGCCTCAACTCTCGCCAAGGTGGCGATCATTAAACATATACAGTAACCATGAAGATTTTGTGTATTTATGTGGCAATCGTAATTTAGAAATAAAATGGCGATTTGGAACAACCTGTAAGTATAGCATTCCGTTACATTTTTAATTATTTTGGGTTGCCAATTAAATGTAGTTTTAATAATTAAGTGTCTTCAAATTCCTTAACTAGTGTGTTTATCACTAATTTGTTCACTTTAGTTTTCATGTAGTTGTTTAGGGAGCGTTGAAACTTGTGCATAACTCCTAGAGACCCATGATTTCAAAGCTCGCCAAAGTGCGAGGAATTTTTAGGTTGGCGAAAGTAGGGCCGTTAAAATAGGAATCAACTCTTTCTTGAACCATAAAGCACATCTTTGGAATCCAAATCTATCTTAAAATCGCCTACTGATCCTACTGTTTTAAAATCTTTACCTGGCATATTCGAACTATACGCATATTCCAATTATATCTCGTAGACATTTTAAATACTTTTTGGAGTGAGCATCATAATCCATGAGTGTATCGTGTTTTCCTTCTCTGGGTGGAATTCTGCCCCGGTGGTTCACGAAATCGTCGGTTGTTAGCTGTCAACTGGGCAGAACCAGTTGTTTGGTTACCGACTGCGCTAACAACTCCGGAGGAAAACGGGAGGTCTTTTAGCCAATCGCATGAACCCCTTGACGCTCCTCCTTAAAACTCCACCTCAAGGCGGGGCAAAGTTAACGACTGCGAAAAATTAACGACGAGCGGAGAATCCAGCTGTTTGTTCCATAAAACACTTCTTTGGAATAGAAATCTATATTAAAATCGCCTACCAAAACTGTTTAACAATTTTCGCCAGGCATAGTCAAATTACACTTCACCTTTATAAATATCATTAGTGTATCATAATCTATGATCAGGGCTGGGGAGTAGCGCGCTACTTGTAGCGAAACTACAGTAGCCGCTACTTTTTTTTGTAGTTTGTAGTGTAGCGCGCTACTTTTTTTAAAAAGTAGTGTAGCGTGTAGCGCGCTACAAAAAAACAGTAGTTTGTAGCGAATTTTGGAAGCTACTTTTGCCGTGTCATCATTTCCGGCGATTGATCCCGTGGTGCAATTTCTCTCTCTTCTGACTCAAGCATAACTGAAACTGATGCTTGAAAGACACCCAATCACTCCCCCGCCCCCCCCTCCCAGGGGACACACGCACACGAGGGGGGGTGAGGGGGTTTGCTTTGCCTGAAGCGGAAGCCTGACATTGTGCATCTTTTTTCTTTTTTTCGTTCTCAGTATTATTTGTAGAATCACCAATCTGCCATAAAGAGGAAAAAAAAGGAAGGTAAGAGAGGTCCAAAGTTGAACAGAGGTTATTTTGATGGGGCCTCGAGAGTCTCATTATCACACGGGCGTGTGGGCCCGTGAGCCCCTGAAAAATAAAGGCCTCGCAAATCTCTCCATTTATTGTATATTAAATTTATATATGCTGCAATAATAATTTTTATTAAGCTAAATTTCCTTTATCTATATCATAATTGTGTAACAATAAAAAGGCTTCGAGACTTATTTTCTGTTCTTCTTTCTAACACAATGATAATGGTTTCTAAGACTAGATCAATAAAATAGAAATTAAAGGCGTTATTGAAAATTTATGGCCATATGTACTTATCACAAAATATCCATTAGTTAGCATTTTTTTAAATATTATGATGAAGAAAAGAAAATTTTCTGGCAGGTGGAACTCAGCGCACACATACGCTAATAATACAAATGGATTAAAAAAATATTAAAATCAATTTTAAATGCACATTCTTGTTCTAAATGAGTATAAATACATGGGTAATTTTTAATTTAATTTTAGAATTATTTTGAAATGTTTTATTTTTATGCTGGGAAAATAGAAAACAATCACAAATAAGTTAAAATGTCTGTAATAGTATAGGGGCCCAAAACAACCTTTTTTTTTTTGCCCCGGGGCCCCTTCTATGTCTGATCAGGGTCTGCATATTTTTGACTGCTATTGCGTGTTTGCAACATAAATCAACATAAAAATGAGTATTTTTTGCTTTCGAAAAGGAATTTTACATATCTGTAAATTGTATGCTTTTGTAACATCATTAATTTTCTTTGATCTTTTTTTTTTATTGCACCCATAAATACAGTGTAGTGTCCACTTGCCAGGATGATTGCCAATCATTCAGAATCCAGTATTCCGTGAACTTCCTTTTAGGCGATATCCTTTCAAATCTGACATGATATATAGTCAGTCCTCGCAATTAGCGATCCCCCCCCCCCCCATCCTCTCACTCACCATCTACGGAAAACTACGAAGCGTGAGAAAAACTTACGGTTTTCTCACAGGAATTTTCTTGAAAGCATCGAGACCGCTTCTGGAAGAGTCACCGACATTTTTAATTTTCTCTTTGCCTCCTCCTTATGATCGATGCATTGAACAACAATTTTATTTATGCTTAGTTTTACTAAGTTTATTTATATTAAGGTTTGGTCATTTTTCGACGTTACAGTGCACTTTTTTGAGTTTGGGCACTCTTTATTAACCTTGTGTCCTGGTGGTGTGTTCAACTTCCACAAGAGTAATGACAGTTCTGCAGTATTGTAGATTTTCAAACATTAATTAATCACGTGATTATGTTCTACAACTCGGAATGTTTTTTGTCTCAAAGAAGTGTAAAAACGGATTAGTACATTTTTCGTGGAACCTGAAACTGAAAAAAAGAAAGTAAATATGTAGAAATTGTACACATTTTTTTTTTTTTTTTTTTTTTTTTTTTTTACGAGTTGATAACCTTATCTTTTTTGAGTTTGTTGAAAAGGGACAAAAGGTATAAGCATATGCATCCAAGATATTATTTCAGGGGCTAAAAATATTGCTGACCTCGGTTACAGTGTTCTTCGTTTGTAGTGACAGTTTTCAGATTCGGTCCTAAGGTAGAGCGAACGGTGCGACCGCACCGGGCGCCATCTCTACCAAGGCTGTTCAGAATAATATAGCACTGTGGATGTCGGAAATGGTTTCATTTACCTGTTAATAATTGTTTAATAATAAATCTTTTAGTCAATGTACAGTAGTAATCAATCATGTTAATAGTGAATTTTAGTGAACTTTCTGTGAAAAAATAAATTATTAACAGGTACTCGAGGACGACTTATCAAACCCTACATTGTTACGTGATTCATAACCGTCTTATTTACCTTTGCCACTCTTTAACTTTTTGCCAATGAGTTTCAGAGCACCATGCATATTTGACAGTCCGTATATTATTGAAGTTGAAAGCCTCATTTTAACCCCTGAAAGCTTTTATAGCTAAATGTGTGGCGTAGCTAGGTGCAAGAGCTGATCTAGGGTACGTGGAGCCTCCCTGCAAACGTAAAGAAGCCCCGTGTTATGCTCCAGATTAAGTTTTCCTTAGTTTTTTAGTTCGAATATGGCGCTCCGATGCCTTGCTTACCGTGTCGGGCCGTCCCTGGCTACGGGGGAGCAAGGAAGGTCAACTGTACCCGGGCGCAGCATCGGCCAAGGGGCGCTAAATGGTATATGAAAGCTACCTAGTTGCATTTTTAAAAAATAGGAGGGGGCGCAAAATCTTCAGTTGTCAGGTGGAAACGAGATTTAGTCATTTGCTGTGGGACAGAGAAACTGTTCTCTCAGCTTGTTTCCATCCCAGATTCAAACTATTCTGGATTGAGGAGGAGAGGAAGACCGAAGCCAAAAAAATGGATGGAGGAATACCTCCAGAATATGTTTCCGACAACTTCAGATATCAGTATCGAGGATCAGCCCATGGATGATGACTTTTCTGGTTTTTTTTAATTTCTCTTTCGCATGCACTCGAAATAGTTACGAGGAAGAACTTACAAGGTTCTTGTCAGAGCCAATTAAACCCCTATCTTCGCTTTCGGCGTACACGTATATGAAAGAAGCCTTCAAAAAAACTAACACTGGCGTGCCGTGCCGTCCAGTGCATCTGTACAAAGATTGTTTTCGATTGCATTGGACGCATTTTCTCCTCGACGATCGTTACGAATTTTGTGTAATAATTTTCAGAATTTAATACGAAAATATGAGAATTTCTATTAATAATTAATAGTTTGTAAAATCCTTAGAGACTTATCTCTCTCTTAGCCTTAAAATAACAATATAATTCTATAAAATTCTTTTATACCTAACACAAAGTTGTGTTGATGATAATAACTTTTAAAATTTCTTTAACATAGAGGATTTTTTAATGCAATGTTTTAAATAGATATATCATGAATTTAATTAGTAATTGTTTTCATTATTTTATAATATGCATATCATATGTGATGTTTTCAATTAAAACAATTATACAATATTACATGGTTCACACGGGTCATTCGTCATAAATCACTAATTTGGTAAGTCATGAAAAAAGGCCTTTATACTCATTAATTTTGATTTGTGCTCAAGAAACTAGAATTTTTGTACAACATGAAAGGGGTCTCAAAACGGGCCTTTTTTTCTTGTTCAGACATCCATTTTATTATTATATTTTTAAAAACTTTTTTAGTTCTCATGATTTTTCTCATGCTTTCAGAGCTCACTTTCCCAATTTACTTTTATCATAGAGGTATTAAAACTTAATTAGTTTCAGCAATACTTCAATAATTAGCAGTAGTTGCCAGTAGCGTATATATAGGCTTCCATTTCGGGGGGAGGGGGACGATTCGGTATTTTAAACTTTTTTGTTCTAAAGTTAAAAGAAATGTTTCAAAATAGCTCCTTTTTAATAATTGCTTTACATTTTCGGAGGGGGCCCGCCTCCCCCTGCTCAAATACTCGCCTGGTAGTTGTTTATTAGAGCAATAGTTTTTTCTAATTAAAGGCGAAAAGGTGCCCGGGGTCTTTCGTGCGTCCAACAAATCTGCGGCGCTCAACGCTACAAGGAAACCACCTTTTAATAAACGCGTTCTTTGGACGCGAGAGACACCCGCTGAGGTCATTAATCACGCTGGACGCGAGTAGAAAACCAAGGCTTTAGATATCGATAGTTTTCTCTAATTAGGATATAAATATCCTTAAATATGAATGTAATGCAAATTGAATCTGTTAGCAAAATTTGTCTCCTAAAAGTAGCGAAAAAGTAGCGACTACATTTCAAAAGTAGTGTAGCTAACTACATTTGTCAAAAAGTAGTTGTAGTTGTAGTTAACTACATTTTTCGAAAAGTAGCGGTAGTTGTAGCGCGCTACAAAAAAAAAGTAGTTTTTCCTCAGCTTGTCTATGATGTGTACCGTATTTGTCTTCACTGTTCTATAAAAAACTTCTTCGGAATTAACATCTATATTTAAATCGCTTACTAAAACTATTTTACAATATTCGCCAGGCGTTTTGTAACTATACTCAAAATATATTTAAAATAAATTGTCGCATTTTGGCACCCAGTTTAGCAATCATTTATCAAAAATGGCAAACCTTGTGCGACTTTCAACATTTTATTAGTGCCTGCCCCCCCCCCCCCCTTCACGTTATCTGGCAAACACATTTCAAAAATGACTGGATGCGAAAATTGTACCAAAATCGTGTCTACACAAAAAGCAAGGTTGAAATTAATAGCACTCTGGTGCTAAAAACACTTGATAACTAAATACATGTTTAGTGCCGGATATTCGATCGGGCAACCAAAGGAGCTTCAGATATCCGATAAAATCAGTATCATCCCTAAAGTTTAAGACAGAATATAAAACTTACCATTGAAAAATGGAAAGTAAACACCCAAAATTAGGGTATTTAACCCTGATTTTGGGTGTTCACTCGAGGTAGAAGTAAATACCTTACCTACTTGGCATTTACCCAAACCACATCTCTAGTGAGAAATTCTCACACATTTTTTTCCGTAATGAAAAATCTGTGGGACAAGCTTCTGAGGGGAATAGATTAGACAAACAAGAATCAGATACACAATGAAAGACTAAGGAGCAGGATTAATTTATGAAAACAATACAATCACATTTTTCCTTATAAATATGCAGAACAATTACTGATTTTATACTATTCTTTAACACTTTTTAAAAAATTACAGAAGTGCATATTCATTACTGAAAGAGTAAACTGTAACTTATCAGATTTTTTGTATTAGTTAAAATAAACAATTAATGCAAGAAATTTAACTGTTAATTGAAAAACAAGGAAATAAATTCATTAGTTTTAAAGTACAAATAAATTTTGTAAAAAGTATAAATACAGATACTGCTGCTTTCAAATGCACAGCAGAATTATACGAGCACTCATTAGGTATTTAAAAAAATAGAATAAACATACAATATATTTACAAACTTGATTTGATGAGTTATCATGCACAGACTTAGCATGGAGTGATCATGATTTATATCTTTGTCCGGCACTTTCCTATAGGAAGGAATAACCCTCTCTTGTAGCTTGTTAACTTGTGCAGATGTTCAGTTTAGCCACAACATCTATATTTCAGTAAACCTTCAGCATCTGATCCTATTTTACAAGCCAAAAAAGTACAAATACAGATACTGCTGCTTTCAAGTGCACAGCAAAATTGTATGAGCACTCATTATGCATTTAAAAAATAGAACAAACAAAATTAGTTACAAATCAAATTTGATGCATAACCAAGTACATTAAGTTAGAACTATGTAACATATTTTTCAATAAAACCTTTGGAAATGTGTGTTTATAAATAAAATAAATGAACCATTTAATAAATAATTAGAAAACGAAGATAATTGCTATAGCATTTGAGGGATTATGCTTATTTATTGCTTTAATGAATAATTAAAAGAATCTTATACTGTATTTGTGAAATAGATAAATATTCATACAATCTTTAAAAGATTATAAATGTTCACACTTACAAAGATGAAACTGAAAAAAAAAAAGGTAAAATCATACAAGACGGTGCCCCTCATGTAAACACGGCGATAGCCGCTGGAGCTTGGCGATCGCCAAGTGCGAGCGCTACGAATCTTGGCGCCAAGCTCCAGCCATGGCGCCAAGCCACCCTGGCGACCGCCAAGCTTCAACGGCTATCGCCTTCTTGTGACGAATAAACACAAGTATTTACCACTAAAAGTTTTACAAAGAAACACAAATTCTAAGTAAATGACACTATATAAAACAATCAAATCCACAACAAAACATTAGAAAAAGTAGATTAAACAAGCACTTACCTCACCTTTCCCACCTCATTTTTTAATGGAAGGACCGGGAACATCCATTACAACGATGAAATTCCCAGAGACGCTCACTAACTTACGATAAAGGGTCCGTAAAACGGAATCAAAAACACAAGGAAAATCCAACACAAACTTATTCCACTCAGAATCAAAGAACACCAAACATCAATCTTCATGCAATTAACACTAAATGAAAATTCTATACTTCAAATGGCACCGCGTTTAATTTTCAGAATTGCCAGTCAAATTCTGATTTAATTAAAAAAAAAAAAAAAAAAAAAAAAAAAAAAAAAAAACGATTTTCCAGACCAACATGCGATAAAAAATCCAGACGATTTTCAAGTTTATGACGTCAGCTTTACATATGTTCTCCAAGGACGGAACCAGAAACTCTTTCGGAGGAGTGCGAAAATTGTGAATATTCATTTTATCTAGTGTAAAGCCTGCTAAATATTGGTAAAAGCCCCATTTATGTAGTGTAAAAACATTTTTCTTGGAGGGGGCGCGCGCCCCTCTGCGACACCCCCAAAAAAACATCAGTGGGTCCGGACGGGCCCCTCTTCGAGATCCAAAAGAAACATCAGTGGGTCCGGGTGGGCCCCTCTGCGAGACCCAAAAAAAACATCAGTGGGTCCAGGCGGATACCCTCTGCGAGATCGCAAAAAAAACATCAGTGGGTCCGGCCACCGCCTCAAGGGGGCCCACTCGAAAATATGCTAACGCGGGCCCCTCTGCGAGACCCAAAAAAAAACATCTGTGGGTCCGGCCACCGCCTCAAAAGGGCCCCCTCGAAAATATGCTAACGCGGGCCCCTCTACGAGACCCAAAAAAAACAGTGGGTCCGAGCGAGCCCCTCTGCGAGATCCAAAAAAAACATCAGTGGGTCCGGCCACCGCCTCAAGGGAGCCCCCTCGAAAATATGCTAACGCGGGCCCCTCTGCGAGACCCAAAAAAAACATCAGTGGGTCCGGCCACCGCCTCAAAAGGGCCCCCTCAAAAATATGCTAACGCGGGCCCCTCTGCGAGACACAAAAAAACATCAGTGGGTGCGGCCACCACCTCAAAAGGGCTCCCTCGAAAATATGCTAACGCGGGCCCCTCTGCGAGACCCAAAAAAAACATCAGTGGGTCCGGGCGGGCCCCTCTGCGAGATCAAAAAAAACATCAGTGGGTCCGGCCACCGCCTCAAGGGGGCCCCCTTAAAAATATGCTAACGCGGGCCCCTCTGCGAGATCCAAAAAAACATCAGTGGGTCCGGGCGGGCCCCTCTTCGAGATCCAAAAGAAACATCAGAGGGTCCGGGTGGGCCCCTCTGTGAGACCCAAAAAAAACATCAGTGGGTCCGGTCACCGCCTCAAAAAGGCCCCCTCGAAAATATGCTAACGCGGGCCCCTCTACGAGACCCAAAAAAAACAGTGGGTCCGAGCGAGCCCCTCTGCGAGATCCAAAAATAACATCAGTGGGTCCGGCCACCGCCTCAAAAGGGCCCCCTCGAAAATATGCTAACGCGGGCCCCTCTGCGAGATCCAAAAAAACATCAGTGGGTCCGGGCGGGCCCCTCTTCGAGATCCAAAAGAAACATCAGAGGGTCCGGGTGGGCCCCTCTGCGAGACCCAAAAAAAACATCAGTGGGTCCGGGCGGGCCCCTCTGCGAGACCCCCCAAAAAAAATCAGTGGGTCCGGGCGGGCCCCTCTGCGAGATCCAAAAAAACATCAGTGGGTCCGGCCACCGCCTCAAGGGGGCCCCCTCAAAAATATGCTAACGCGGGCCCCTCTGCGAGACCCAATAAAAAACATCAGTGGGTCCGGCCACCGCCTCAAGGGGACCCCCTCGAAAATATGTTAACGCGGGCCCCTCTGCGAGACCCAATAAAAAACATCAGTGGGTCCGGCCATCGCCTCAAAAGGGCCCCCTCGAAAATATGCTAACGCGGGCCCCTCTGCGAGACCCAAAAAAAAACATTAGTACAAGTTGAAGCAAATTAGAATAGTAGACGAAAGAACAGGAAAAAACGAAAAATAACAATAACGCATGCGCACAACGCAAATTAACAGCTTAGTGACGTCAAATTGAGCAAGCGAATTCGTTACATTCATCAATACATACATTCGAAAATATGCTAACGCGGGCCTCTCTGCGAGACCGAAAAAAAAAAAGCATTAGTACAAGTTGAAGCAAATTAGAATAGTAGACGAAAGAACAGGAAAAAACGAAAAATAACAATAACGCATGCGCACAACGCAAATTAACAGCTTAGTGACGTCAAATTGAGCAAGCGAATTCCTTACATTCATCTGCTTACGTCACACAGTAGCTAGATTAAAAAACAACTATTACACATGCCCGAAAGTGCAAGGAATTTCGCATCTTTCAATAGTTCTAAATTATCCAATTTACAATATTTGACGCATTATCATTCCTTCAAAAAAAAACGTCGCCAAGCACTACACATTTCTTTATGGTTGCCAGTCAAACAACCATCGGCAGGGTACTTTACTAACGTTGAACATCGCTCACGATGTCGCCAGAACCAAGGGGCACCGGATACGGAACATAGACCAAAAAAAATAATAATAATGTTAATAAATGAAAGGCTAAAAGCATTATAAGAATGCTGATATACTCAAAAATATATTAAGTAAACTAGGGTCAGAATCAATTAATGAAGGCACGGGTTTACTGTACATGCACATTTATTTGTGATCAACTATTCATTATCACGTTGAAAAACACCAAAAATACAACACCAGTATAGGACTAATACATGCCGACATAACGGATGTACGATGTTTATTTACATTCTCAGATCGTTAGGCTTAGGCGATTTCAACTATTATAGACGAATTAATTATATTTATAGTCATTCAATTTACTTGATATTCATACAAGAGATAAAACTCACTGCACTGTAGTTGAAAAATGGAGTGAAATGTCTTATTTTTGTCTAATATTAAAAATATGAAGCAATTTATAAAACCCTATGGGAAATTAACATGGGAACACAATGTTTTGATGCCCAAAACCCAGCTGTGACGTCACCACTTCGACAGCGTATGGAGAAATGGTTATTTGTTTTCCACCGTCAAGTGACTTTTATAGCCTCGAACCCAAGGAGGCGATATCCTCCATTCTTAAACAGCAATTGGGGACATTTTATAAATTTAATGCTCTTCTCAAAATATCTTCTATATATTCAACTTAAGGTAAGGCGACCATATTTCTAAACGGTAATTTGGGGACAAATCAAGCATTGTCCTCGAATCTAAACAAAACTTGGGGACACTAAAAAATATTTTCGAGGACATAACATATTACCATGTACACCCTCTAAAAAAAGTATTCGAGGGCAAATAAATTTTCGTACGTCAATTTCATATTTAAAGCATGGTTCTTCATGAAAGGTGATTAATCATTAACAAAACTGAAAGGGAAAATTTGGCTCATTGTCGGATACTTTATTGAATGTCTGTACACGCTACACACACAATGACAACAAAGGTTTTCAGGGATCAAATTTCATTGTTTCTCTGAGTAAATGGCGTTTTTAGTTGGTTTATTTTTCTTATTTCTTCAATTTTTTCTGAAAGAAATAAACTAAACGGAAACTTTCAGGGGAAAATGTACAAATCTTTAAATTTGGGGACAAAATGGAAAAAAAATCTAAATTTGGGGACTGTCCTCGAGGACAGACCCCAAATATGGATCGTTTTTTCATTTTGGGTCCGTTTACATGTGCAAAAATGCGGAGTAAATCCCGGGACTAACACTGCTTTCTACCCCGCTTCCTCTACTTAGGGGGAAAAATGCGGGGTAGAAAGATTGGGCCCGTTCGAGAATTCACCGGTTGGTTATGCACCGGTGCTACCGGTCGCGGTCATTCTTCGGTTAAGTGACGTCACGGTTGTCAACCGGTTTCGGTCATCCTCACCACATCGGATTCTAAGCCGAGAAAACAAAAATAAACGCTGGCAACACTACGATCATAACCGGAATAACCCACCTCGCCAGCAGGGTCATTCTGGTTGCGCTCTGGTCACGCTGAGCAGACAACCGCTACATGGCCGAAACGTTTTCGAACGCGGTTACTTCTAGAGCTCCGCCCCACGCTCCGCCTTTTCGAACGCTCTGGTCGTGCACCGGTGTTACCGGTGCACAACCGATGAATTCTCGAACGCGCCCATTCCTGGTCGAAAGGAGGGTTAATGCAGAGTCAACCCCGCTTTCCCATGATGCATTGCGAGTTTTTCCCTGTACTCCGCTTTAACCCGGGATTTTCCATTTTCACATTGTAAACGGGCCTAATGTCCCCAAAAATACTTTGTCCCCAAATGTAAAGATTTGTACTTTTTTCCCTGAAAATTTCCGTTTAGTTTATTTCTTTCAGAAAAAACTGAAAAAATAAGAAAAATAAACCAACTAAAAGCGCCATCTACTCAGAGAAACAATGAAATTTGATCCTTGAAAACGTTTGTTGTCATTGTGTGTGTAGCGTGTACAGACATTCAATAAAGTATCCGACTATGAGCCAAATTTCCCATTTCCGTTTTGTTAATGATTAATCACTTTTCATGAAGAACCATACTTGAAATTGACGTACGAAAATTTTCTTGCACTCGAATACTTTTTTTAGAGGTTGTACAAAGTTTCATGAAATATTATCACAAAATGATACAATGTAAAAAGCAATGTCTTCTGAAAAATACAAATACTATTCCAAGAGTTACATTTTGAATAAATTGCAATATTTCAACATGACGTTCCTTTCATGTTTCTGGTTTAAATAAATATTTATAAATGAATGAAATAGTTCCATTAATTTATTAGAAATGAGAATACACAATTGATATAAAGAGCTATTAGAGTTCATTTTCAAGTATCAAAGTCAGTCAAGATTTAAAGTATAGGTATACTGGTGTACACTCTCCAAAAAAAGTATTCGAGTAAAAATTTCCTACGTTGGTTTCGTATATTAAAAATTATTTATCATAGAATATGAATTAGGCTATGTATAAATATGACTTTCCATATTTCTGTCACGTTTTACGTTTTTCAAAAACTCAATTATTATTCGCAAATCTAAAATAGTAAATTTATCTCTTACTCGAATACTTTTTTTGGAGGGTGTTGTGTCCTCGAAAATATTTTCTAGTGTCCCCAAGTTTTGTTTAGATTGGAGGACAATGCTTGATTTGTCCCCAAATTACTGTTTAGAAATATGGTAACCTTAATTCAACTAGAGCATTATTAGCATTCATAAAATAACTGAAGCATGCCTCATTTCTTTTTTTATTGGGAATAAATAATTGTGGCAAATCTTCGTTATCGCAAAATCACCGCTATTTTTCAGTCACAACGAATGAATCATTCAAATATTTTGCACGTGGTTTTGTTTTGAGTGTTATTTGAGTTGTTTGAGTATTGTCTGTGGCCGAAGCCGTGTCGAGCCGATACGCGTAGTAGTGGGACTGGATTGTATAAAGAAATCAAGATGATCGAGAAAAAAGCAGTATGTAATTTAATATTTTTTCGCTATTTCGAAGCTATTTTATTGTGCTTTATATTTATTTCTGAACTAATCTGGTTCGACATTGAAAGTTCTAAGCTTTCTTCCGTATTTAAAAGAACTAATGCAGCAGTGATCGATCCAGGATTTTTTCAGAAGAGTAAAAATACTCCTTAACCTCTTTAGAAAGAGTATTTTCTTTTCCAAAGGAGTAATTAAAGCAACGAACAATTATGCTAAATATTCAAATACATAATTAAATTGCATTCGACATATAAATAATAACTGATTATGACAGTTCAACAAAAACTAGGGCAATAATTGGATTTTTTAAATTTAAAATCAGCAAATCATAATTATTTATCCAAATATACCTAATTTTATATGGAAAAGCAATGCTTAAAAATACTCATTCCGAAATTTTTAAGGCGTATTCTGAATTTCTAAAGCGTGAAATACGCATCTAGAGGCGTTATCGCGATCACTGCAATACAGCATGCTTAGTAAATTTAATGCAAAAGTATTAAACTGCTTAAAAAATTTTCCCACTTAAATACGTTGAACATTTCTGACTCACGTCACTTTTTTGTTATTTTTGAAAAGTCCAATCCGGCACTGACGTCTGTTTTAGAGTGTTAGTGTTCAAAATTTCATAGGGGAAATCTGTAATTTGTTTTTTACTTTAGATGATGTTCTTTTAACTCTTTTGCTATTGAATTAAAAGAATAGAGGGGAGCCATACATAGGAGTTTATGCCTTCTTATAGCGTTACTGTCCTTGTTATACTTAATTTATTGGTAGATCATGTATTTTTTTTCCCTGCTAAATCCAGTACATTATAGAAAATGTGCACTGGCCATCTTTGTGAAGCAGTCCAAACAGAATGTTTACGTGTTATTTCCACTAATGAATTTGAAGATAACTGGGTATCAACTCCACAGTTTTGGCACATCTTGGATATTTGCCAACAATTGCGCCTTTTTATTCATTGGCGATTTATGCAGCATTGATAACAACCCTGTTTAGGCTGTTAAAACAGTTCTCCATATATTCTAAGCACAATCCTTGCAGATTGGCATATTTAGCAACACGAAAAAGCTTTGGTGATATCTGGCTTGGTGACCTGCTCCTGCTTATGGAATTATTCCCGTCTGCATAATACTTTGCTGATTGGCATTTAGTACCACAAAATGTTTTATCTTCTTTTAGCAGTATCGTAGGATCTTTGTAAAAGCAAGGGGAGCTGGAGCACACATTGTGGGGATATAATTAATGTACTTTTGGTGGCATTATTGACCAATTGCAATGTATAAATGGCTGTTTCAGGGATCTGCCAGCTGCTCCAATTGCTCCAAATTGTGCCAAATCAATCCTGATGTGCCAATCTGCTACAAAAAGATCATTTTTGGACATTTTTGCTCCAAATTCAGCAAACCTGCTACATTTTTAATTTTTCCATATATGTTTAAACGTTTGTAAATCTCCCGAATTTTTACAAAAGTCATTACACATTCTAATTTCAATCTTTCTCTATTAATCTTAAAAATGAATATTTTTTCTTTGGCATCCCTTTGTTTAAACCTACAGTGCCTTAGAGTAAAAATTGACCTCTGTTTTAAATTTAATTTTATATAAATTTGTAATTTTTTGTTACCAAATTTTTTATTAGCTGCTGATGGTAGTTAACCCATTTGTGCCCAGATATTTTTGAGACTTTCTTTAATTTTTGCTAATACCAGCAATAATAGATAAATTTCTGATGTCAACTTCTTGAGCAAGGGATGGTTTCTTTTAAAATCATTATGTATAAAAATTGAAATGTCAACATCCTATTGGGTCATGTTAAAATATTACGTGGAGTTGAGGTTCTATACTTGTGAATAAAGGCTAGAAAAAATAAATAACGCTTTCGACTGATAGCGAAAATGCCCTCCCAAAAAAAGAGACACTAGGCATAAATGGGTTAATATAGTTTAGTAAATATTGTATTTTTGATTTAAAATAGATATTTTGTATAGCAATATATAAAATAACTGAATTTTTTATCTATTTCATAAGCTTCTAATCCCCCCCCCCCCAAAAAAAAAAAACTGGTTCTTGTTATAAGCTTAAAGTTTTTAAGAACCTCCTTAATTTTCATTTTTTTGATTGGCATTCTTTAATGACTTAATTTTGTGTTTCAAAATTGACATTCTTATGCTCCAAAAGTGACTTTTTCTTGCTCCAAATTGCTCCACTAATCTGTTTTTCTTGCTCCAAATTGCTCCAAAAATGTCTTTTTTCTTGTTCCACAAATTGCTCCAAAATTTAATTTCAGCTGGCACATCCCTGCTGTTTCTAAAATATTCGGAACACGATTTTAAGAATAATTTAATTAAAAAAAAAATTGATACTTGCGTATTATCCCGGCAGATCACCAAGATAAATGCCGGACACATAAAATTCTTGATGGTTTGGAATACGATTGGCAACAGCTTGCCATCACATTTGGCAAAAAAAATAGTTTAGCAGGAATGAATGCCAGGATAATACGTAAGTATCAAAAAATCAGTTATATAATAGAAGCATATCAAAAGATTATTAGCTCTTTTATCCAGTTAAAATTATTTTTATAAAACAGATATACTTAATACATAACTTTAGCCCCACCATGGTTGAGTGAATAAGACACAAAATGGTAGACAGGTGAAATGTGAAGATCTTGGGTTTGGGTCCCATCATCCGGCTGTCAATCTACCAGTCTTTAGTTTTGAATTGTTTTCTCAAGATATGACATGAATACGCATTAAAACCCCACAGAAAGTCCTCCGACCAAGGCACACTCCATCTTAGGCAAATTGCCCTTGCATAGTGTTGCCATAAACAACACACTTACTTAATGCATATAGTTCGGCTCCATTTTTGTGGCGTCTGGCTTTGGAAGGTTCCATTGCAGAAGAGGAAATACAGGGAGATTCCAGGTTTAAGGTTACCATCTTTGGTGATAAACTTTGTTGCCAAGTGGGGAGAATCTTGTGGTGATCAATCATTAAGGTTCAACCTTCCCCTCCCCCCCTAGTACAAAAAAATTTCCGTAGGAGGTTTTATCACGTCGTATATCACGATAAGGCGCCAATTGGGTAGACTCTACTTCAGATTTTATCTTCTAAAAGATGAATTCTATTTCTGAATCTTCCCAATGGAACCCTCCAAAACTACGTGACTCAGACACAAATTCAGAGCCGGACCAAGGGCATAGCCAAGGGGGGGGGGGTTAGGGAGGTCATACCCCCCCCCCCCATGAGAAATTTTTTACCATACAAAATGTATATTCTTCACTACATTATCACACACATGTATGCATATATATGAGTTGCAGTAGTCGTAACCCCCCCCCCCCCCCCATGAAAAATTTCTGGCTACGTCCCTGAGCCGGACTATAACTTTAGTTAGTGTTTCCCCTGTAGTCTTTGGAGCTTCGAATAGTCCTAAAAACATGTTTTCCGTTCTCTTCAGATATTTCGCCAGGTATCGAAGGCGGCTGGGAAATTGAAGCTTAGAGTAAATGTAAAGAAAACAAAATATATGTACTGTGGGAAAAAAGAAAACCCACCTAATTTTTTTTGAGATTGGCCCATTTAAATTTGAATCCGTGAAAAATTTCACCAAATTTTCATTTTTTCAAATTTGGGTTCTGAGATCAACAATCAAAATGATATTAACCCTGAAATCAGAAAAGGATTATTGCCGCAAATCGCTGTTTCTTTGGTTTAAGGCCTTTTTTAAAATCCCATCTAATAAAGAGAAGAACAAAAATTCTGTTGCACAAGGTGTTCATAAGATCAGTTTTAACCTATGCCTCAGAAACATGGACTTTAACGACGACGGAGGAAAAAGCACTGGCAATCTTCGAAAGAAAGGTTCTAAGAACTATTTTTGGTGCCGTTTTAGAAAATAATACTTAAGAAAAAAGGATAAGGAGGAAAAGATATAACTTTGAAATCTATAAAGATGACGACATTATTAAATACATAAAACTGAATAGAATGAGATGAGCAGGTCACCTTCTGAGAATGAGTGCTGAGAGAACTGCTCTTAAGGTCTTCAATGCCACTCCTTTTTGTAAAAGACCTAGAGGAAGACCTAAGAAAAGATGGAGGGACAGCCTGGATGAGGATTTTGGCAAACTGAAAATAAGAAACTGGAGGTCCATTGCAGGGAAGAGGGTGGAATGGGAAAGACTTCTGAGGAAGGCCAGGGCCCACAAGGGGCTGTCGTGCCAATGTTGATGATGATTGATCGAATGCATATGGTTGCCCAGGTTTAAGGTAAACAATGTATATGGTGTGAGAATTTCTCAATACTTCAGGGGAGCTATGGCTTCCCCGATTCTTACACCCCTGTCTTTTGGTGGCAAATATCAAAGTTGTATCTTGTTTTTTTTCAAGAACTCTTATTACAGTGTCCTCTCATTTATGTGACTCTCTCAGTTGTACGCCAAATTCCCTTGGTCCTGTCCACACTTTATGAGAAATAATGTTAAACTTCTCTAAGTTGTGTGACTCTTCTCTCACTTACACGTTTTAAACAGTTCAGGCGATTTTACATTTCATACCGAAAGTTCACTTTACAATCTTTCAAGTACAAATCATGCACATTTTTTAAACTTTTATCTGTATCACTACTGTAAAAGTGTGTGATCAATAATGAATAACGTATTTCATCCAAGTTTGTTTTATTAATGATGAAATCTATGGTGTGAGAATAGCTGTAGAGTCTTACTAAAATGATTATTCCCAAAATAGCTTAGAAGCTTTAAAAGACTTAGAAACAGAGATTTTCTCTTTTTATCGACTAGACAGGGATTGATGCAGGCGAAAATTAGGCCCGTTTTATGGCCCCTTCAGAAAATTCAATTAATTAAAACGGTTCCTTCACAAAATTATAATCGATTAAAATGGTTCCTTCACAAATTTATAATTGATTAAAACGGGCCCTTCACAAAATTATAATCGATTAAAACAAACTTTTTTTGGCATTTTACTGTACATTTTGATTTATTTTGTAAATTATTTTAAGAAAAAAGTGAATTTTACAAAAATTGGTATGAAAATTCACAGAAATAGGTGTTGAAATTCTCAGAAATAGTTATTGAAATTCACAAAAATAAAGAGTTTTCATGAAAATGGGACCAACCCTAGAAATAATTCCTGGATCGACCCCTGCTAGAGACCCCAGGAGCAGAATTATATTCAGTGTTCTGCAACATAACTTCGAACAGTTGCAAATGTTCTGCAGGCATTTTGTCCAAGTCTGACAGACCACGGTAAAATGTAAATTAGGTATAAAAATTGTGCAAAATGTGAAGAGAAGGCATAGCATAAAGGGCATTTATATATTCTTTCTTTTAAAAGACTAGGGGCCAAGGCCCCCAGACTCGCTACGCTCGCTTTTCGTATGAGGCATTCGGCCCCTAATCAGGCTTATTCTTAAAAAAGACATAATTTCAACAGACAAAACCCGAAGATTGGATCAGATAGAATGTTACTGAGCTAAGCTACACATTGCTTGGTTCTTGCATCTTCATTGGTACATAAAAATTTAAACTTCACACTACAGTAGACCCCCCTACCCCTCATAACACGGAAGATATTTTGTTATGGGAATCCGTGTTGTACGGGTCCTGAGCGCTGGAAAAATTATTTGCACTCCTCAGAAACACAATGATATTTAATGTTGCCATTCAAAAGTTATATTAATGAGGAGCTAAAGCATAATAAAATCAGAACATATGTTTCAGTTGTATTTTTAATAATGTAAAACCTATTGGACACCTTGCGAATTTGCCACCCATGGCGATTTTTCATTATTTGGCGACTTGCGTACGTGTAAAGTTAATAAAAGCTACGGAACAGATAGAATAGCCTGCCACCAATGGCGACTTTTCATTATTTGGCGATTTACACATGCTCACAACCTATAATTACTGTTCATTTAAGGTTACCGAAAAACCATTATCCATATTTTCATTTACATAATCGTTTGCAGATTGGCGTACTTAACACCACGAATTATACCATCTCGTCGCGCTAGCAAATATCCAAAGTGTACCATAACTGCTATAATGGCATAGTTAACGCTGCCAGATATTTCTACTGGTAGCAAATAATCCAGCTGGACGAGAACCGGCTTTAAAATAATCTGCATTTTAATTATTTTTCATTTTCAAGATATGAGTTATTCTGTTTTGAAAAAACGAATACATAAAACACTAATTTATATCCTAGAATGTGAACATTAGTTAAATTAAATAAAGATGAAATTTCATAAATGTTTTGTAGGCAAGAGATAAAAACAATGTTTAATTCAGGTAATTCCTTTGGAAAGTTGAGGGCTAAACTTTAGAATGTTAGTGAAGTTGCAGGCTGTATAATTGGGATTTATGTGAACTTTGATATAAACCATGGGCCAGATCAAGCTGTATGAGCGACATCTCAGCCCATATGTGGTTTAATTCTTGAGTCATTTGAACTTTATATTTACTCATATTTTGTTGCTATTAATACAATTATGTTAAACGTTCATGAAGTATATACCTTTATTGTATTTATTTGAGCTTTCCATCTATTTAAGATTCTGCAGGCACTGAAAGCTTTACGAAGCCTAGAAGAAAACTATGAAGCTTCTGGAAAAAAGAGATCTTTGCTTCAAGAGGATTATGACTTATACCTACAGGTCACTATTAAGAAAATTCCCAAAATTCCATTGATAAAAAGGATTAAAGTGTAAGTATTAAATTTTATTTTTAAAAAAAGTTTTTTATATTAACATTCAGAATTGTGCTGTCTCATTAAAATTGTGGATTCTAGTGTTTAAAAAAATTAACTGTTTTGGGAGTTTAAATATTCCTGAATTCTTTCTCAGGTGCATAAAAATACAATGAAAATATGTGTAAGTTTTAACTAAAGAGCAAGACTGGGAAATACTATTATTTACCCAGTAGCCTGTAGGAATAGTTTTAATAGTGGGCACAATTTTCATGTTAAATGCTTAATGAAAGTTTAAAAAAAATAATTTTAGGTATTAAATTAAATAATTCATAAGTGTAAATGATTTTAGAAATATGATAAAATACTGTTATGGAAATCTCAAAACATATTTTTTTTTTTTATGTGATCGAGTTGAAGCATTTCTGCAGCACCGAGATTTATTAAGCAAGCAAGTTTTAAAATACACATTAATGTACACACACAGGTTTGGAGCAATTGAAACTATTTGCTAGTAACTGGAGAGAAGAGCAGCAGGCAATATGGAACAAAATGTAAAACATGTTAAAGTAGCAGTAAAGAATAACCACTATGTGCATTACAGTGCTGCCAGCTTTCTCGACCCTGTAATTGGAACAGTTTGGGACTCCAGTAGGGGGTGACGATCCAATTACATGCCCTTGGTGGGGCGTGTGAATGTGGTTGTAGGTGAATGTTTATGTTCACTATTTTTAGTGAGCTTTATTTTTAGCTTTATTATTTTTCTTTTCCTGGTTTTTTTTCCCCGCAAAATTTTGTCTTCTGACCCTGATTTTAACACTTATTTTTAAGAATGTGCTCTGCCAACAAAACTCATGTAAATATGTTTGATAATTATGTATGAGTGTACATTATACAAGCAGTGTAATATGAACTGCTTGGTGATCTAACTTGCTTACCATAACAGATTCCACAATATTTTGAGGCACTCTGTAGAATTTTTTTTTCCCACTTGTTTGATCTGTCATTAATATGATTTAGAAAGTGAAAAAAAAAAGACACCCTTTTTTACTCAAGAAGTTAGGTGATTACTTTCGAAAAAAGTTATGTGAAAAGTTACACCGATTATGCAAAATTGCACTGTGAACGTTTGTTACTTAGTATATGGGTGATCTGCTGAAGTCTGACTTTCTGATAATGCCTAAAGATAATAGTTTATATATAATCTTTGTTTCAAATTTCCATTCAGTCATTTAAGTAAAGAGTTACATTCTTTTAATATGACATGCAAAAAAGGTAAAATGTGCAGGAAGGATGGTTATAAAAGTTAGTTCTCAAGCATTCATAAGGGCTAAAAAAAAGTGGGTCTTGGGGAACTAATGATTTATAAGAAAATAGGTTACTTTCTTGGGAAAAGATTAAATACAAGTGCAAGAAAACAATTCCTGAATGTTTCTTTGAAGCTGAAATTTTGTAATGAGAAATTTTAAATAATATATATCCAAAATTTGTTTTAGTACACTACCTCATCGCATCATTAAAGACACCGATGAAATTTGTTTGATTGTTGGAGACTTAGATAAGAAAAATAAAAAAGCAGATATTGAGGAAGATATTTTGCATTACAAAGAATTATTAGAAAAGCATGGAATAAAGGAGATAAATGAAGTAAGTTACTTCTTCACACTCATTCTTTTAATGTGTGTATTCTAATATTCAGATTCATTGCTATTTTAAAAAAAAAGTGTATTCCCTTTTTTCATGCCGAACAGTGGCCAAGTGCATAGCCTTTTGAACTGGGAGATGGAAGGTGCTTGGTTCAAAACCAGGTTGTGTCCACTGACCTACTGCTTTGAGTTTTCCATGGTTTTCTTTGAAACTTAGCATAAATACATGTTAGGACCCCTTAGAAAGACTTAATCTTTGACTTGAATACCTGCCAACCCTCCCAGTTTTTCATCACTTTCCCCCAGTGTTCCGATCTCCCATTGAATCACCAAATCTCCCGGTTTTTAGCCTTTTATTTACCATGCATTTTTACCTTCACATCAAGGCACTGTGCCGGAATTCCCTTGCAGAGTTCATATAACTGGACAACAAATCACGGGACTTTCACCGCGTTGCCAAAGCCGATCACCTTTGACTCAAATCCAGTAAACATAATTGATGCAGGGTAGGGGGAGAGGGAAGGATAGGAAAGATTAAGTACAGTTAATCCGTACACAGCTAAACTGAATCGGGGTGCTGGTAGTGCTAAGCAGTGATGCAAGCGTGCATCATTCTGTTCGACTTTGCTTCATGGAAAGTGATAACTGATGCAGTCTGAAGTGAAGTGGAGATCGTTCCATGTGTTTTCAATATATAGTCGTAGTGTCGCCATATGCAAATACACTACTGTTCTTGCCACGTGTTATGACATTGCTCCACTTGAACTATGCCTAATAAGAAATATTAGCAAAGATTTAAAGAAGCGTATTCTAACGAATTCAAATTCATTTTAAAATCCTCAAAAGTTAATGAATATGCCTTTTGTACAATCTGCTCAGCGAACTTTAAAATTTCCCACAGTGGAAGAGGAGATATTATTGCTCACTGCAAATCCAAAAATATTTTGACCAAAAAAATTTTGGCAGAAGGAAATCTAAGCATCCAATGCAGTTTTTTTCCAATAGAAAATAATTGCGTAATACGTGCTGAATTTTTAATGACAGCCTTTATCATAGAGCACAATCTATTTCTGAGTAGCTCAGACCACATGGGCCCTTTACTAAGGAAAATGTTTCCCAACAATGAAGTGTCAAAGAAATATGGCTGTGCACGGACTAAAATGGCAGCTGTAGTTAAACAGATGGGTACAGAAGAGACTATAATAATTAAACATCTGCTGTCCGAGCCCTTCAGCATTTCTGCAATTGGGAGTAATGACGCTGATAAGAAGTTGTATTCCATGGTGGTTACTTTCCTTGAGGAGTCTTCAATAGAAACTTGCCTTCTTAGTCTTCCGGAATGCATACCTATTGAAAACTGCATTGCTATTGGTTGTGATAATGCTCCTGTCTTAATAGGGTGTAAACATGGTGTAGCCTCTGTCCTGAAAGGGGGACAGCTAGAGTTATTTGTGATGGCAGGGTTCGCACTAGACCGTGTTATTGCATGATTCCCACAGTACCACACTAAATCCCACTAAAAAAAAGACACTCGTGGGATTTTCCCACATGCTGAGTTGTTTGGTTTTTATGGGGTAAAGAATCAAAAGATATCCTTAAATTGTATTGTTATCAAATTCATTTGTATATTATATTGATAATTTTGATATTTATAATCTTAGTTGAACTATATTTTTGTAATGATATTAATTTTGCTTGTAAATTGTGAAAATAAATAAATAAATTTTTGAAAATAAACGAAGTTCTCAAATTCTCACACAGATTTAAAAAAAATCCCACTTAATTTTGAAGCTAAAGGGAGAGAATCTCTACCAATTTTTTTCCCTCGTGTTAGCCCTGGATGGATTGTTTATGCCGTCTCATCCATTTAGCTGCAGAAGGTGGAAATTCATTGCCAGTGAAGATTGATGAAGTTCTCGATATTTTCTATTATCCAGAAAAGAGCACTAAAAGTAAAGAAAGCTCTAAGAATTTTCAAATACTGCATGACAAAGAAACGAGAAAAATCCTAAAACATGTACAAACCAGATGGTTGCCGTTAAAGTGCTTGGTATGCATGTTTGAGCAATCTCAGCCAAGTGTTTGTTCTTGCCAGTGTGTAATTCTCTGCTGGCTTAATTTTCAATCGATTCCATCTTAATTTCATGGTACTTATAGGATGTATTTTTATTTCGCTGAGCCACCACCACCACCAGTCGTTGTAATTACTTAATGTTTCAATAGTTCAATGTGGCCACAGCATTAGAGGAAAGGACGAGCAGTGGTGGGCAAACGTGCAGTGCACGTGGTATTGCCCGAGGTTTAGATATGCCTGCGAGTACGGTGCAGAAAATTTTACGCAATATCCTGCATTGCTATCCATACAAAATGGCATATGTTCAGGAGTTGCTTCCTGTTGACCTTCCAAGAAGAGAGGCGTTTGCTCTGGAATTTCTCGCTCGCATGGAAGTGGACAATGAATGGCCATGGAACATTTTGTGGAACATAAAGTCCATTTCCACCTCCACTGGTTTGTCAACACACAAAATTGCAGGATATGGGCAAAGGCAAAGCCATTTGTAGTTGTAATCAATATGTGGCTAGGAAAACTTAGTTTATACCTTTTTGTCTGTTTTAAAAATTTGTTATATTAAGAAATATTGAAGTTATTATTTTCTAGGTTTTAAATATCTTTGTGTAAAGTAGAAATCTGAATTCTTGAATTTCTTACAGAGAAATTCTCATTGTGAGTTTTTATATTTATGGCAAACCTTTGCACTAAAAAAAACCACTCTTTTATTTATTTATTTACTTTTTTGGGGGGAGGGGGTGCAGGACAATTACTTTTTCCGAAACTAATAAAGATTTATCATTTGAAATTTTTAGTAAATTTGATCTCAAACACATAAATATTACGATAAAATTTAAATGAAATGAATTATTTTATATTGCTTTAATTTTTGCTTTGATCTGTCCCAACTTAGGAAAAGTAGGTAATTTATTTGAGACATTTTTTGTAATTATTTGATTTCTCTGATTAAGATTAATTTTACAACTAGCATAGAATATTATTAAACATGCGATAATGCAATCAGCATTCAATTTGTGTAATTCATGATTTTTGCATGAAAAAAAAAAAAAAAAATTCCTTTACGATAGTGATTGACAACACACATATTGTGATGAATCAGATGCTGGCTTTACTCTGATTCATCACAGTATGTGTGTTGTCAGGGCCGGATCCATACAGGGTGTCACAACCCCCAAACTTTATGAAAAAGTACTTTTGTCAGCAAAATCATTGCCAAAGTACTGTCGGTAAATTTGAGCTTTAACCACCAATCTGTTAAGTGTTCTGTGTATAAGTTACCAGCTCTGCCGACAGTTTATTACAAGTTGTACTATATCATGAACATAGTCTTGTTACGATTTTCATGCTTTTTGTGATTACTACTGTTCAATCACTTTTGGATATGATTCCAAAATCAGTATCAATGTCTGATGCTGAAAAAGTCCAAGCAGAGCTTGAAATTTCTGACGACAATAGTTCAAATGCAAAAAGTCTCGAAGAAATCATGTTAAAATCTAACGAATTAAAGAGCATTATTCCAAAAGCAAATTCTATGTTTGAATTCTGTAGCACTGCTCCTGTGACAGTGTCAACAAATGAACAGTCTTTCAGTCAACTCAATTTTGTAATGAATCTTCTAAGATAAACTGTGGGAGACTTGACTCGCTTTTGCCGATAACATGGGAGAAAGATATTGTGGACAAAGTGAATATAAAAAAGTTAGTCAAAATATGGTATAGTGTAAAGAAACGATGAGTTCACTTTCAGTCCAAATCTGAACAATCAAGTTTTGAAGAATTGGAGATGGCGGGAAACAAAAAATAGGGAAATGGACAATGAACCAACTTGAAGAGGAAACTGCTTGCATTTCACATAATTATACTTGATTATATAATGTGAAAGCGAAAAAGGACCACATCAAGTACTTTCTAAATGCTCAATTTTTTTTTTGTGTGTGAAATGCAGAGAAAAAGAATTAACCAGATCTAACAGTAAACAACTTACTTTGTAAGTGTTTCTATTTCATTTCGGTAAGTGCTTAAGCTATCATTATCATTATTCATTTGAAAAATTTTGAAAGAGAATCGAACTCTATATAATGAATTATACAAGTTTTTTTGTTAGATTAGAACATTTTTTCTAGAGTGCATTTGAATTCAAGTACTTCCAGAAAAATTGATTTTCTGCCTAAAAAGTGTCATTTAACCAAGATTGCTGTAGCTTGTATTGTTTGAATAAAAAGAAGTAGTGTTTATATTCAAACCATATACTAATTTGCTCAATAAAAAATAGCTGTAGTGGTGTAAGTAATTTGTTAGCAGGATTGATAGAAGAATTTTGAGATGATTGAATAGTGATTGTTTACAGTTTACACTTTGCTCGTAATGAAATTGAATACCACAGCATATTTTACATGCATTCGTTAAAGTAAATATGACAAGTAAATTTGGTATATATTTTTGAAGGCAAATTGGTGTATATATTGCCGGCAAATTTTGACTTTACACCCCTCCAACATTTTTACTTAAAACCGGCCCTGTGTATTGTCAATCATATTCATGAAACTATTTGGAGTTTTAGCTTATAAATTTTGTGCATAATGAGGCTTTAAAAAAAATTTTTTTTTGTTTGATGTTAAAAATAAATTTTACTTATTAAAAAAGTCCGTTGCTCAGTGTAAAATTAGAATTTAATTATACCTGGCTAATTCAAAAACATGACGTATTGCAATTTCTAGAAATAGTCTGAATACCTAGACAAGGTAAGCTCTCTAAAAATACTGGTAGGAGAACTTTTTGAGGGGTTCTAACGCATATTCAAGATACATCTAAAGAAAACCACCCAAAACTCAAGACCGTTAGATCGATAGCCAAGCGAGGAGAAAGAATACTGAACCTGCACACTTCAGACATTTCCCAATGTTCAGCATTTTATGAATTTGGCCATTGGTCGGCATGTTTTATTAGAAAAGTAGGACTGTAAATACTGTAAACCCACTTCAATGTATTCACTACTTTTTCTTTTTAATACTTTCTACTGGGTTCAAATTTTTATCTACGGGCTCATCATGGTGGTATTCATTTTAACGAGCTGCACTCTCCTTGCAGAAACTGCCCACATATGTCGATTTAAATGGCATTACATCATGTAAAGTATCGTTATTGGATATTTCTAAGAATGAATTTATTGGTAAAGTATCGGTATCAGTTATTGGTGAAAATGTGGTATCGGTCGATCCGTACATATTACCTTTAAACAACTACCGTTTTATAGAATACTGTATGTTTGCTCATAGAAAAATTTATGACATAAATTTCAACTATCAAAAATTACTAAAAGTAACTTTTATACAGTATCACAACTGGTAGTAAACAAAGATTTTTGTTTTTCATAAAAGCAACAGAATGGAATTAGGATTTATAGTTCGATTAGTGATAAAAATAATCTTTAATTGAAATATAACTTTAAAATTTTGTAAAAAATTAAATGCTTCTGAATTCAATTATTATTCAGATATTTCTTTTAAAATGATGCAAATCAAAGTTTTATCTTAAAAAACCCCATTTTACCCAAAAAACCAATGGGTTTTTTAAGGTAAAAAACTTGCCCTGGTTTGGAAAATAACGAGCTACCCGGGCAGAAAATCTGACAACCCTGCTTCTGAGGTATTTATTATTTTAATTTCTAGTGTATGATAGCATAAGTATATCAAAAAGAAGCTTGTAGTTTGTTTTATTTTACTGTGTAAAGTATTTGTGCTAAAAATTGATTTCTTTTTAAAACAGCGTAATATTAAATATAATTTATAAACATAAGGACTGCTTTTGAATTTCAGTTTTCACAAATTCTTTTATCATCTTGATTTCATTAATTAATTTTTTTAACTGTAGATTGTAACTCTGCGGCAGCTACGAACAGAGTATAAACCATTTGAAGCAAAGCAAAAGCTGCTTGCTGCTTATGATGTCTTTCTAACAGATAACAAAATTACTGAATGTCTTCCTAAAGTGCTTGGAAAACACTTTTTCAAAAAGAGGAAGTTAGTACTTAATTCTTTACTTTTATTCATCTATTTTATATTATCTAATTTATTTTAATTTACTGATTTTCTTTCTTATATTTTAGATTTCCTATCCAGATTAATATTCGTACTTCAAATTTAAAGCAGCAAATTGAAAGGGCTTTATCAACTAAAGTTTTTCAAATTACTGGCCACGGCAATAGTTGGTAATACTCGCATATTTGATTTAATGTTTTGGTTTATGGTGATTCTATAATATTTTTAAATAGTTAACATTAAACATGTCTTATATAAAAGTATATTAAAAATTTCAGTACATGTGAAATTGCATATTTAAGCATGGAAGATTCAGATATTGTGGACAATATTGTTAAGATGGCAGAAAAAATATCTGAACAAATTCCTGGTTCCTGGGATAATGTTATGGGAGTATATCTGAAGACTTCACTGTCTAAAGCAATTCCTCTTTATGTATCATATGGTAAGAAAAGTTTTTGCTAATTTTTTAATTAAAAGAAAAGAACAAATAAACAGCATTGGTTTGTTTGCTTTTATTATAGTCTTTGTGTTAATTAGTTGACTTAAATTTTGTTAACTAGAAGATCAAATGTAATGTCTCATTTATGTGCACATTAAGTGTACTTGATTAACTTGTGTTAGGAAATAATTGTTTGTGTCATCAAAAATACTTCTATAAATTATGTTTAACCTCTTAACTTTAAATCATATGTGTATCATGAGAAAAATATCCCAATTTAAAATTCTATTTTAAATTGAACCTTAATGGAGCTAAAAAAAATCCTGAATGCAAGGTCACTATTGTAACTAGAGATATAAGACTGGGGACTTATCCTCCCACCTCTTTTAGTTAACCATCATTTTAAGATTTAATTTCAGATACATTGCTTTGTATTGTGTTAAGAGTTGCCTAAGTCTAATGTTTCTTTTGGGGTCGTTTAGTTTAGTGAACTTAACCAAGAAGAATTTGAGATCATTAATGGTATCAGGCAGCCTTAAGAGATCTTAGGAACATGAATGGCTCATCATTGTAAGATTATGATCCATCCAGAACTGTGGAAAATTGGTTATTTAGTGCTTGAGCTACAGGGCATATATATGAACTTAAAACACTTGTTTTATAGCAAAAAAACTCAAAATAAGTGTTGTTTTAAAACATAAAAAAAAACTTTGTAAAATAACACCATAAAGGTTATTCAAATGACCAAACAGCTGTTGCAAACTAAACCTTTTTGTTCTGCATCTGTGGAAAACATTCAACTGAAGCCAGGAACAAGAAACTCGTTCCCTGTTCCCGTTATTTTACAGGGTTCATACGCCCTCAGCAGGGTTGCTACTGGTCAGGAAAAGTCAGAGAATTTCATTTTGGCAAAAAAGTCAGGGAAAATCGTAAATTTTAGCCCAAAACCTGGAAATCACATAATGTGACTTGGAAAATTATCAAAAATCAGTGTTTGTAAGCAATTAATCTTACTTTTATTCTTAATCTTTTTTTAACAATAATGTTTTCTAATTACTTTTATTTTTAATCTTAAGATTAATTTCAACATTTAATCTTACTTTGGGAAGCTGGAAATATTTAAGAAGTTATCCAAAATTGACATCCTAAACGTAGGAAAACCTTTAAAAGTTGGGGAATTTTTTTTTTCTTCAGAAATTGAGTAGCAACCCTGCTCAGGGAAGCCTGGAAAGCAAGGTAAACTCAGGGAATTAAAAATTAGCACTTACAACTCAGCGAAATCTCAGGAAAAATAATTTTCCTTTTAAAACCTGGAAAATCCAGCTTCAGCTCTGGAATTTTAAGAAAATTTATACCCCCCTCTCTTTATTGTTACTTCCTTCACCCCATTCAATGGCCAACTACTTTCCTAAAGATGGACACACACAATCGGAAATGTATGTATACAAGATGAATCATCAATCACTTCCACTGCTTAGGACAAATGGCGCACTTGCTTCTCATTTTGTCTCCTGAGCATTTGTGGTTGCTCCCATTTCTCAGTAAAGTTGGTTGAATTAATTTTCTTTGTGTTGTGTACTGTGCGCATAGATTGCGTAATATTTTTATCATGAGTATACGAACGTTGCTGATGCTTGCTAGAATAAAGTGAAGAATGTGTGTTCCTATAATGTTAAATATTCCATTGTTTATGCATAGGATTGCTGGATTTTTCTTAGTTCTAAAGAATATGGAAATGTTTACCAATAGCCTTGGTACTGACTAGTATAAAAAACTTATCTTGGAACTATCAATCAGTGAAGTGGCCCCAAAAATTCTTTTTTACTTCTGTAAAGCTGTTACATAATTTCTGGTTCTTTATAGGTCAAATTGAATATGAAATGATTCTTAATCAAGAATGCATGTAATCATATCTATGTTTTATGTATTGTGTTGGTGAAAGTATTAGTAAATGTATTAGTAGTTAGTAGAAAGTATTAGTAGTTATGTATTAGTAAATTTGGAACTCTTTAGTCAGCACTGTAAACTGCATTCACATTCTTCATCACTGTCTCTGCGCCATTCTCAAACTAAAGAACAAACACACAGCTTCTGACATAAGGCATCATCGCATGGAGAAGGGTTAGGCCGTGATGTCATTACTAATGTCATTACTAATTATTGAAGTGTGCACTGAGATTGGTTAAAATTTCATATGCTGCATATTTTCTTATTAACAAAATATTTCTGCAAATAAATTTTCACATGGAAAAAAAAAAAAAAAAAAAAAGATTCATTGGCCGAAGAAAAAAAAAATTGTTTGTTTTGCTATCTGAATAACATGGAAATTAAAGTAAATAAAAAACTTTGTAAAAAACACACATAAGATGTATTTATGAAATTGTAGCTGTTCTTGCTCATTAGTGTATAGTTATGTGTTTGACCAAAAGATGAAGCCTGTGTACAATGCACAGAAGTTCTGCAAAATGTTATTCAGTCGAAAGAAAGCAATTTAAGTCCTATTTGTCATGATAGGTAAACAATCAGTGCTGTCCCAATTATGACCAACAGGGGCCCCAGGCATTGGTGAATTTGGGGGCCCCCAATCTATGAATTTCGTTTTATTTTTCATAAAATTTTGATATGAAAAAGAATATATCAGAACAACATTTGAAATTGGGGGTCCTGGTGGTCAGAAATGAAAGAACATAATATTTTCTGATGAGAAAAAATTTAATTTAAATGGTCTAGTGGTTTAAAGTACTATTGGAGGTATCTCAGGAATGAACCGTAGTTCATCTTCAGGAGAAATTTCGGATGAGGAAGTTGGACGGTTTGGCCAGCAATTGCTTATAATGGAAGAAATGAAATTGTCTTTTTAGAAGGTCACCAGAACTCTGCTAAACCTTAGAAAACTATCTTTTACCATCTGCAAGGATAAACGATGCTTTCAATTTCATCTTTATACATCATAATGCACATATTCTTGCTTCAAATGATATGAACAACTGGTTTGAAGAGCAAAATATTGTTCTATTAGATCATCCTCCTAATAGTGTAGATCTTAATCACATGGAAAATTCTTGGACAGAACTTGTTCGAAAGGTTTATGGAAATAGACAACAATATACATCGATTACAGAACCGAGAGCTTCAATAAGTCAGAAGTGGACATTTATTGATTAGAAATATATTCAATATATTATTTTATCCATGAAGGATAGAATAAAAGAAACTCTTATGAAGAAAAGTGCCTTAGCAAAATATTAGTTACATTTTTTAAATACATTTCATAAATTAACTACCATATATAAAATTCAAAATGTTGACTCTTTGTTTTTATTATTAATGCGAAGGATTTCTTGTTTAAATTATTAGATATGCATAGCATGCATGGCACATGAAATATAAAATATTTTCAATGAATAGAAATAAAGTTATTTTGAAAAAAACTATTATTTCATAAATCAATTTCCATCACTATATTGCTGAACTGAGGATGCACTTCCAAAATCGTAAACACTGCTGTGCACAAGACAATACAAATAGTCCTAAGATATTTCAAATGTATGTTACATTGGACATTTTAAAATAAATTTTTAAATAACCTAATAATAAATAATGATTGATGCAGTATAGAATGAACAGATTACAGCGAAATAGAAACAACTGTGCATTTGAATATTTTAGTATTTGAAAAATTGCAGTTTAATTACAAAAATAATTTAATTAACCCTTTCTGGCTCTAGCCCTCTTATCACATTTTCCAGTTTTTACTGAATCCTGGAGATAGTTAATTTCTGACACCAATTCAATGAAACATAGGTAACTTTTTTGTAAAATGCCTGTCATGCTTGTGAAAAATGTGCAAAAAGAGGGCCCATCATGAATTCAGAACAAAATATTTTTATTTCTATTAATATGCACATCTGAGAACTCCTGAAATAGAAATGTGCTACTTTTAACAGAAAATTTTATTTTCATTCAACGTAAATATTTGGCGTGTTCAATTAGCAGTTATAGTGCAAATTTATGAATACATTATGCAATTGATCTCATGAAACAGATAATGGGCTAAATCAGTGAGTTAGTAACCTCTTAAGTAGGTTAAATAATCACTTTGATTCCCTAAATTTGTATCTTCCAGAAATTCACGTGTTTTAGTTCTGTGTCATTTTATGCTTTTGGATTTTCCAGGGGCTGTTTTTATGTCTTTTACTGTGTATTATATTAATCTATTATTGTATCACATTATTAATTATTTCTGTTTCAGCTGAGGCTGACTGCATTCCTGATGGTAAACCAAACACATTTTTCTGCAATGTTGAATCCTGTGGTGCTTAGCGTCCAGAAACCATTGTGCTTACTGGGCTGAATGTGTTGGAAAAGAAACTTGGTGACTTGCAAACACAGCTCACTCATGAGATGCAAACTGATGCATTTTTTATTTCAGTATTGAGTTTACCAATCTGCATTTCAATGTGTGTACTGTAGTGAGGCATTATAAACTGTACATCATTTTTTATTGTTTATTTTATGCACAATATTAAAATCTAATCAGCTATGTATCCTTAAAAACAAAGCTTTTCTCATTAAAAACAGTTAAAAACGCATTAACCCTCTGAGCGTCCTGAAAATGGGCAAATAGTGTAAAGCTGTTTTTACGGTAAAATTTTCATGTAGCTTTAAAATAATACAGAAAATAAAATTTTGATTTGAAGATTTGTAATTATTAAAAAACAAGTTTCTAAATTGCATGCAAGCTTCAATATCGGAACATATTTTATGATACCTGACTGTTATAAATAATTTAATTTAAAGATGCATTGCAGTGAAAACTGGAACGAAGTTGACGGGATTTTACGTCGCAGCCGCTTGGAGGGTTAAAATCCGTTTGTAGCACTTTCGGTGGCAGCCACCACCTTCTTCAGCTCAGGTCTTAGTTCCAAATGCCCAGCTCTCTTCCTCAGCAAGGCGTTCCACCCAGGATCTATACGCACATGCGTCATATCATTTATAGCGCCATCTGTGGTTATAATCTGTAAGGCTTCCATATTTAGGGCATAATAACTATTTTTGTAATTGGCGAGTTTTTGGCTATTGTTAAAGTTGATTTCTATGGGGCGTTCTTGGGCTATTTTTGCGAGGGCAGTAGTGGTTTTATTGAATTTAATGTCAGTTTGATGTTCCTTTTTTCGGTCTTTGATTTTTCGTTTTGTCATACCAATATAGCAGCCTGGTTTATTAGTACGATTGTCTGTAAAGTTTAATTTATAAATACCGGCGGTTTCATCAGGAGTAATATTATCACTGCGAATGCGTTTGAAGCTATTTTGATTGGGTTTTATGGGGATTTTGATATTTTTCTTGGCGGCTTCATTTGTAATCTTTAGAGCGGCTCCCCTGCAGTAAGGAATGGTGTTGGTAAATTTTAGTTTCGGATTTTGATAGTTATTAATTTGCTCCAGTTTTTTGATTCTCTTTTTGAAAAGGTTTTTTACTATTGATTTTGGGTACCCTGCGTTTTTACATTGTGTTTTAAGCTTTTCTCTTTCTCTCTCTTTTTTTCCAGGAAGAGTCCTTTATGATTTATTATAGTAATATCACATTTTTTAAAGATAGATGAACTATTTGCACATTTCTGCTAATTTAAGTCAATATTATCATTTTCTTTCATATTTTGCATGTCTATGTACTTCTATGTGATTAATGTTACTGTTCAGTGAGATTGGTGACAACATTGAAGTGTCATGAATCATTCACATTAATTTGTCTTGTCTGCACATGTACATTGTACAATGTCCCTTACAAGTTATCGAAGGGCTTGTCTTATTATTTTAAC
This sequence comes from Cheiracanthium punctorium, assembly GCA_038373885.1. NCBI lineage: Eukaryota > Metazoa > Arthropoda > Arachnida > Araneae > Cheiracanthiidae > Cheiracanthium > Cheiracanthium punctorium. Next base: position 87,859 of record JAWZYV010007137.1, read on the forward strand.
ATTAAATAATCTATTCAATTCATCCTCGCTTCTATATGCTTCAGTTTACTGGCTTAAGCACTTCAGATCTGAATCTAAATGAAGATTTAATGTAATTAGTCTTTACATGATGTATAAGATCTTAAACCATTATATTTTAAATACCACTTTCCCGTCTGTAACTATTGGTGTGTGAAAGGAGGTGAAGTAAAGTAGTCATTTCAGAAATATGCAATAAACATTTGAAGGGAATTATTCATATTTCCTTATCAATTTACGTGTTCTAATGGATGAATTTGAAATTTAAAAAACAGAAAATCAATTTTGTGTGTTAATTTAAATTTTGACATTAATTATAACGATGTACTGTGTAATTACTCTCTGCAATGTGTTTGTAATTTTCACCTGTATATAAATATTTTTTGTAAAGTTGAATTAGATTAATAAAAAATTTAAAAAAACTGCATGCTTTTAAATTCTTGTGAAATATTTTTTTAATGTTTCTCTTTGTTGTCTTTATGTCTTTGAATAAATACATATACCAGTCAAATAACATAATTTTAACTATATTTTTACTATTTACGAGGGCAGTGAAAAAAGTAAGGTTTCCCGTATTTTTAAATATACAAAGAACCATTTATTTTCTATAATTGTTACATCATTTTAAAGGATAAAGAATGCTTTATTTTTCTATATAGTTGCCATTTGTAGTTGCTGTGGCAGTTTTACAATGTCCTGTCATACCAGTTCACCACCAGGTCCTTCAGGAAGTGTTGAACCCCATCTTTCACAGCATCATTAGAGCAAAAACAGATCAGAGAAATGTTCCTTCAACTTAGGGAACAGCTAGTAGTTGCTCGATGTCTAGACCGGACTGTCCAGTGGGTGACGATGTTCCAATCAAAGTTGTTGTGCAGAATACACAGTTGTCTGTACACTTTCATCAATTGGCGAAGCATTTCAATTGGTTTAATGCCTTTTGTATTCAAAAATCAAAAAACTTCACAAACTTTACACTTGGTGGTAGCGTTCAACGGGAGCTTCTTTTTGTTAAAAAAAAGTTACAAATTTACTACCTGTTCTGAAAATCAGTGTTCTTGTTTTCCAGAAAGTTACAAAAGTCAAACATTGGCAATCTCTTCAAAAAGAAATAGCTTGCCACCAATAAACATATTTGATTGTTCTATTATGAAAAAAACTATATCATTTGTAAGCTGTAATATTATGCAGATGCTAGAATCGGGGGCGAGGCAACACTGTAAGCAAGGTAAGCAGCACATCAGGGTGCCGTCTTCGAAGAAGTGCCATTTCGAACTCAAAAATTGTGAAAAACATTATCTGGAGCAAACAAGAGGTTGCCTTTTTTACGTTTGGGTGGGGAGACACATACCCTATGCAGGGTTTCTACAGATCTGGAAAGTCAGGGAAATGAGTTTTGGTCAGGGATTTGGAAAAAAAGTCAGGGAAATTAGCAGAAATTGAAGAAAGGTCAGGGAAATGCAAGAAAAATTGAATTTTGTGGTAAAATCAAGAAAATATTTGCTGTTTGAACCTAAGTATAGAAATTGTTTTATTTTCATTTTCTCATTCAACCTTATAAATAATTTTAAAATGTGTTCATTATGAGCATATCTTGTGCAGTTGAAATATGCTTAGTTTTATACTAAATTATTATCAAACATGGTTTTTGTTAGAATCCAGTGATGCTAAATAAGGTTCTTGTATATATTTATTTTATTATTATTGTTTGTAAAAAAAGGGGCAAAATATTTAAAAAAAATTATTAATTAAAGGATGTAATGTTAAAAATAGAAACGCAAAATTCGCGAAAGCACTCTAGATAAAGTCAGGGAAGAGCGTGATAGATATCAGGGAAAGTCAGGGAAGCAAAAGCTGTGAAATCTGTAGAAACCCTGCTATGGCTGCCCCTTTCTAGAATATAATTTGAACAATCAAAATGATATTGCAATTGAAACAGCTGGTTCTTGGCACTGTTTGGTATAAGTGCAATGAATTCCTTAAGTGTAAGTATTACTCATACAGAATTGCCAACTATCCAGATTTCGACGGGAGACTCCTGTTTTTTCATTGATCTCCCGCCAAATTGATTTTGGATATATTCCTCCCGATTTTCGATAATTTTTTCAGTTTCTCCTGGTTTTTATCATTCGCCACTTAACCCTTTCCGCCGCAAGAACTTTCATTGTATTTTCTCGTTTATGCAGATGCCTGAAGTAATAGTTAAATTTCTCATGTCAATTTAATGACGCATGGGTAATTTTTCTGTAAAATATCTGTAACATTTTTATAAATATGCATGACACTTTACCTCCTAATATCATTTTGTGCAAATCTCATTATTATCTGGTAAATAGACATAGGAAAATTGACTAATGCTTCTGAAATTTGTCATGCACACCATAAGTAGGTGGCTAGAACGTCTAGCCACCGCCCTCGAAAGGGTTAAAAAATGCGATTTTCCAAATTTGAAATCATTTTTTAAAGTTCCATCAGGGCAAGCAACCCTTCTCAGCATTCTTTCATTTCCTGCAATCAAACTACCGTGTTTACACGCATAACAGTCGCATTTTTTTTTTTTTTTCCCAATTTTTCATGGTGAAACTCTAGGTGCGACTATTATGCGGGGAAATCTACATAATATTGTACACTCTAAAGCTAAAGCATTGCTGGTATTAAAACGAAATAACTAACTTACCTACGGCTTTCAGTTTATCTGCCATATTAAATAGTCTTATACACAAAAGAAAAGAGTATTTTTCTTTCTAAATTAATATTTTTATAAACATAAGTGAAAATCAAATACATTGCGACTTTCATGCGGGAAAAATATTTTGACACGTTTTTTTTGCTTCAAACAGGTGTGCGACTATTATGCGAGCTAACATGGTTCCAGTAAGCCACGCCTATGTGGCTTACTGGCCATGTCAAAACATTTGCTATTCTCCGATGAGCATATAATCTATATAAATAAAATAGTGTGTAAACTGTCCGTTAGTTAGTTTGTCTGTCTGTGTCTCCCGTAGCTCTCAGATGGGCGATCGTAGACCTACCAAATTTTGTATGGAAATTCTCCAGGACGGGTCTCAACGTACCTTGAAGCGATTTTTTTCGAAATTCGAATTATTTTAGGAGATATCGATAAAAAAATGTGTCGCAAAAGGCAAATTTCTGCTCTTGCCATTTCGCAATTGTAACCCCGCAGTGAAAAGAGTGAAGATTAAGCGTGTCTAGGTTGCCATATTTGGCATGTTCATTAAATGATTCAGAACTTGAAGTAAAAATTAAAGAATAACGATTTATTTTTTTGTTTAGATTATGTGTTAAGTTGTTTTTTAATTAAAATATCGCGTGCATGTGAAATCAGAGCAGGAAGGAAATGTTTTATACTCAAAAGAAAAATAGGATTTGGAAATTTTCCGAGACTAAAATGTGCAACTTTTTAATTTGGAGAAAAATAAAATGGTTGATGTGCGATTTTGAGGAGATGATTCTAACGCTTGGCTCTATTTATCATAATTTAATCGTCTGCTATTTGGGTTATGAATACACCTGAAAATAAGTTTTTGAAATTTTCATTCAGTTGGAATTGTGCATTTTTCTGCGCAGCTTTTCTCCATTTATTTCTAATGTATTACATCCAGAAAAAGGATGTTAGAAATATCAATTTTAATTTTGTTTAATCACTTTCATGAATAATGATATACTTTCCAACTTAATGAAAGAAGGAACGAAAATAGGGAAGACCCATGGATTATAATACGCTTTTAATATATAGCACTTTAGTGCGTATTTAAAATCTGAAAGTGTTACAGATTTTCTTACTTTTTTTTTTTCCTTTCCGTTTTTTGATAAAGGCCAATATATCCAGAAGCTCTTCAGAATTAATATAGTATGAAAATAATTTGTTCCTTTTTGTAGGTTTTTATCATTTAACCATCTTATTTTTGCAACCAGGGACAGCCCGAAACAGTAAGCATCTGTGAGCCGGCTTCGAAGGGGTATCATTTCGAACACAAAAACTAAGTAGAGCATAAACGGGGGCGTTACTTACCCTAGGGCTGCTCCTGTTTTTAACCATCTTAATTTTAAGTTCCATTCAGGATCTGAGAGATTTCAGTGCCAAGGAAGCCTGTGAGGAACAGGATTCTCTCCAAACAAGATTTATTAAGATGTCGAACCAACTGGTCGCCGGAGGCGGCTAGTGAGGAAATAAATTAAGCTTCATGTTCTAAACATTCCAATTTCAATCTTTTTCCATTGCTCTTAAAAATATTTTTTTGTTTGGCATTGTTTCGTTTAATACTCCATGTCTTAAAAGTAAAAATTGATCACTATTTTGATTTTTCCAACTGTTTTTCAAATTATGAAAATTTTCATAAGTTATTAACAGAACACATGACCCAAATTTAATTTTTTTGTTCCCAAAAATATCTTTTTCCAACACCAAATTGCATCAAACACGCTTTTTTTTCTCCAAATGTTGTTTCAGCTGTTACATCCCCAAACATTTTATTTTATTTTAATTTATTTATTTATTGTCTTCAGGCCCGAACTGGTAGGGTAGGGGCCCGCCCGTCTCAAGAGAAGGGGAGGGGGTTATTGTATAACCGATAAATAATAGGATGTGTTAACTTTCGGGGTATGGTGTTATTATTAATTAATTATTGTGATTGATAATTAATGCATTAATAAAATATTGATCTATTAATTAATATGCGTCATTCATATTAATTAATCCCTTATTCATTCGGGAACCGTCACTCAAAAAATTTTGAGAACTACATTTAAAATGAAATGTTTTGAAGCCTTCTATTGCGCAATTGCAGCTGCAAAATATTTTGTATGTGTCAAACTTCATTCAAGTGCTCTCAGTACAGCACTTTTTAAAAATTTTCTTTCTTTTTTCTGTTTGGGGGCCCACCCGTCTGCAGACAGTCGGACGTCCGGGCCTGGTCGTCTGAACAATACTCTGGAAACGCTCTCCTGTAATTGGCGTCTCAGCCAGAGCCTGATTATGACTAAAGGGGGACGCGGGCTTGATGAATTTGGGGGGCCCCAATCTATGAAATTTGCCTTATTTTTCATAAAATATTGATATAAAAATATATTTCAGAACAATATTTGAAATTGGGGGCCTTTTCGAGCCGGGGAACCTGGGCAGAGTCCCGATTTGCCTATGCGATAATAAGATTCTGGTCTCAGCGTTACAGTACGGTAAGGTAAGGTGACCAAACTTTCCAATTTTCCGGGGACAGTCCCCATTTTCAGGACGTTTTTCAAATTGTCCCCAGAATGTAAAAATGGAACTGGGGACAATTTTTAATTATTGCATTGTTTTTCAATTAAATTACTGTTAATTATTGCATTAATTATAAATGTCCCCAGTTTTGTAGTCAGAATCGGGGACATGTCCCCGATTCTGGCTACAAAAATCTGGTCACCTTAGATAAGGTGACCAAATTTTTGAAGAAAGAATGGACGATATCCATGTGACGTCATTTTTCCACCAACGCGTGACCTTTCGGCTGTGTTGATAATTTCCATCAACACGTGACTGAAATAGCCTCGTCTCAGTATAAGTTTTAATGTGTTAGCGTTTTTTAATGGGAATCTGGGAAAAGATATCTTTTAGTTGTCATGCACATATTCCTGGGAGTTATTGAAACATCAATAGGCAGCACAATACAGAGGCATAATTATTATTTTTGTAATTTTGCACTCATTACCAAGAGTCCAGCACATAAACCTATGGAGGAAAGGTTGTTTGTTTTCCACCGTCACGTGACTTTTATAGCCTAGAACCCAAGGAGTCGATATCCTCCATTGGGGACGAATCAGCATTGTGTACCCAATTCTGAAACGACAATTGAGGACATTTTATAAATTTAATGCTCTTCTCAAAATAGTTTCTATTTATTCAACTAGAGCATTATTAGCATTCATAAAATAAATGAAGCATGACTGCAGGCCAGGTCGGCTGGTCGGCGATCACCGAGGTCTCCCGGCTCAAGGGACCCCCAAGGAAGCACCCCAACATGGATATACTGCTTTATAAATAGAATAATTGATATATATATATATATAAAAGAGCATTGGATTATTTATTTCCGAGTAATCTTATGTCTTTACGCAGCGGAGGACCCCAGGAACCCCGCTGCTCTAGGAGGGCCCCGAAAGTTCTAAAATAGTTAAATGTGGTTTTTAAGCCTCTTTTCAATCGCTAGCGGCCCCCAAATGAGCCAGTCTGGGCCTGCATGACTGATTTCTTTTTTATTGGGAAGAAATAACTATTTCAATTAAAATTTTGTTCCCAATTGTTATTTTACATTTCGGGGACAAACTGAAATATGTTTTGAAATTGGGGACATTTGGTTAATTATTTGCGGTTTCATTGGTTGATTTTGCTGAAACGCCGTTATCGCAAAATCACTGCTCTTTTTCAGTCACAACGAATGAATCATTTAAATATTATTGCACGTGTTTTGTTTTGAGTTTGGAGCTACCGACAACTGGGACTGGGCTGTATAAAGAAATCAAGATGATCGAGAAAAAAGCAGTATGTAATTTAATATTTTTTCGCTATTTCGCAGATATTTTAGTGTGCTTTATGTTTATTTCTGAACTAATCTGGTTCGGCATTGAAAGCTCTAAGCTTTCTTCCTGTCTCAGAAGAACCAATGCAGCATGCTTAATAAATTTAAAGTATTAAACTGCTTAAAAAAATATTCCCACTTAAATAAGTTGAACATTTCTGATTCACGTCACTTGTTTCGTTATTTTTGAAAAGTCCAATCCGGCACTGACGTCTTTTTTCGAGTGTTAGTGTTCAAAATTTCAATGGCGCAATCTGTAATTTGTTTTTTACTTTAGATGATGTTCTTTCAACTCTTTTGCAATTGAATCAAGAGAGTATGCCTTATAGCGTTACTCTCCTTTTTATACTTAATTTATTGGTAGATAATGTATTTTTGTTTCTGCTAAATCCAGTGTATATTATAGAAAATGTGCACTGGCCATTTTTGTGAAGCAGTCCAAACAGAATGTTTACGTGTTATTTCCTCAAATGAATGTGAAGATAACTGGGTATCAACTCCACAGTTTTTGGCACATCTTGGATATTTGCCATCAATGGCGATTTTTCATTCATTGGCGATTTATGCATGTACATCATTGATAGCAACCCTTTTTATTATAGTTGCCATTAAAATTGTTCTTTTTATAGTCTTATGGGGGGCTAATTCCCTAAGCGGGGGCAGGCTTAGTTGTCCACTTTTTTTGTTGCCAATGTCCAACCATTTGTTTGCCAATGTCTAACCCATTAAGGTTGCCGTTGAAACAGTTCTCCATATATTCTAAGCACAATCCTTGCAGATTGGCATATTTAGCAACATGAAAAAGCTTTAGTGATATCTGGCTTAGCAATCTGCCCCCGCTTATGGAATTATTATGTTTTCTGCATAATACTTTGCTGATTGGCATTTAGTACCACAAAATGTTTTATCTTTTTAGCAGTGGGGCAATTCCACAGAAATAGGGAACTGGTGACTAAATTTTTAAAATCAATTTTTTTTTCACAAATGAGACACCATATTAAAGGTTATGAATTAAAGTATAAGAAAATAATAAAAATTGTCACTAAAATTTAAGTCTGGAGGAATTATAGGCCTTTAAATAAAGACATTATAGTGATGCTGCTGACTCATTTTTTTAAATATCATTTTGATATATAATTACAATATATTTCATGTTTAAATGAATTCAAATGGTTGCCATAACACTTTAGAAAAACATAGTTTCACAAAATCGAACTTTTGTGATATATTTTTGTCCTGAGGAGCTTTTTTATCTCAGGCACACACCAAGCTTTTACGGCCGCCACCAATATCAAAATCAATTTGCACCTTAATTCAATTTAAATAAATAAAAACAAACCATAAGTTATTTATCTTTCATCAATGTATTTTAGCATAAAAGTAGTTAGAATTTCGCAGATCAAACCATTGACCTGAATTCTAGATTTTAGTTTTGCAAGTCTCATTTTTCAGTTTTAGCCTCTTATATCGACACCATGATTTATTAATTTTTTTTTTTTAGTTTTTATGACAAAATTTTATGCAAGTTTTACGTCCAACACCGTGGAATTGCCCAGTAGCATAAGATCTTTGTAAAAATAAGGGGCGCTGGAGCGCACATTGCGGGGATATAATTACTGCATTTTTGGTGCCATTATTGACCAATTTCAATAGATAAATGGCTGTTTCTAAACAGGGTTGGCGGTATTTACCGGTTTTTACTACGGTTTTTACCGTCTATGGAAAAACATGTTTTTACCAGGGTTTTTACAACCTTTGGGAAAAACTTATTAGTTTGACTATTTTTTGAAGATTTATCTTTCCATCAATGGCTGAGAGGTTCTGCTATCGAAACTGGATGGTGGGAGGTGCCAGGTTCATACCCTGGTCGTGCCTGTTGATCTAGCTGTTCGGAGTTTTCAATGGATTTTTTTTTTTTTTTAAGAAATCGCACATAAATACTGGCTAGGATCCCTTAGGAATAGGAAGGTATTCCCCAATAGGATTAGGATCCTAGTGCAGTCCATCGGCCTTAATCCACAATCAACCAATGAAGATTTATCTGCTATTTTTTTCATTTTCTCAGGGATAAAAGTTCAGGACATTTAATATCACTATTTCCATTTCCATATAACACTATTCACCTAATTCAGTGTCTGATTTGGTAAGTAAAAGAATGCTATACGAAAATAGTTCATTTTGAGGAATATAATAAACACAGAAAACTGTCATCCATGTTTTCATCTTACAAGAATTCAAATTTATAGATAATGCACATTTATCATTATGAAACTTATTAAAACTATTATTATGAGAAGGCACATTACAATATTTATTACAATTATGTAATGCAGGCTAGTTTTATAATTTTTACTTAAAGGAAAATTGTAAATATATTTTTATTACACTGAACTTATCTTAACCATTTTAATGAAAACCAAATGCTTACAAATATTACTTATTACATAATGTAGTTTGCACAATCACATAATATAGTTTGCATCATCAAGATGTCCTGATGATGATATATCTACATCAATTACATGAAAATACAGTTTTATAAATAGCATTAATATACAGTTTATGACTCGGGGAGTTTTTTGTATCATTAGGTTTTTACCCCTTTTTCCCAGGTTTTTACCAGTAAAAACCTAGTTTTTACCATGCCCTGGTAAAAACCAGTTTTTACCGGAAAAAAGCCAACCCTGTTTCTAAAATATTCGTAACACGATTAAAAAAAATTATTTAATTAAAAAAAACCCAGTAGCAGAAAGTTTTGTAGCTGTCTGCGACAAGCTTTCAGAGTTTTATAATCAGTCTGCAAAATTTTGCGTGTAATTTTAGTGGATAATTCATACATAAAGCCAACAATTTTTAACTACTGCTGTTAAATAGTGTTGACTCTAGAGAGAAAAAGAAAGGCCACCAGGAAAAAATTAAAAATGGACAGCCTGTTTTCAAAAAGGATACTTGAGTTCCATGAGAAAGTATAGGGAGATAGCATATTACAGAAAACTGGTTCGAAATAATCTGAAAAGGAATAGGGCTTATCCACAAAACTTGTAGGGTTGTAATGTGTGTTTTGACTTACAGTTCAAGTTCATAGTTAGTTCTTTTTTTTTTCCTTTTTCAGAGTCATATATACAAATTTTGTATTGCATCGAACTGTTGGATGTACAGCACCATTTGAAATCAAGTTACTGAAATGTATTTGTCCTTCCTCTTACACACACTCTTCTAATTTGATGCTTGCTCATTCATGAAATGTGAATATAAGTTTTTAAAAAAGCACTATTCTTTTATTCTTAAAATATATCAATAAAAATTATTATTATAAATAAGATATCTAAAAAATAGTGTTAAAAATATTTTAAATAATTTTAAATTTTTTTTTTTTTTTTTTTTTTTTGTGGCATGCTAATTAAGTCCCTTTAAGGAAATAGTTTACTGTTTCAGCATTTTTTTAAACTATAGTAAAAATGATGAACTGGATGCATTTCATTGTTTAACTAATAGTACATTTTGAAAAAATAAATCTCCTTAAACTGCACATTTAAGTAAAAATTATTAAAAAACTGATTTAAAAAAAATCTTTACTACTCAAAAAAAAAAAAAAAAAAAAAAAAAATTGTCCAATAAAAAAAAAAAAAAAGATTTTCAAATATATATTATACAAAGCTGTGCATGGATTTTCAGATACATCTAATATTGCATGGATTTTCCGATACATCTAATACAGTTTTTCTACTAATATACGATACAGTGTCATACCCTCCAACTGCTACGGATTATCTGTAGTTTATACGGATAAGTAGCATGAACTACGGAGCTACGGATGGTACGAAAAAACTACGGAATTGAGCAAATGTTTACTTTTTTTAGGGCATTATGCCTGCACGGAGGTGCGGTTTGCAACCCTAGCTGCTTTGTTGTGAGTCAACACTCCTGTGTGTCGGCGCCGATCGTGAAATAAGGGAATTCAACATTCTCCCTGGGCGCCGGCAGCCGTGAGCGAACTTGTGTCGGCGAAAGTGTGGTGTGCGCGGGAGGGGGGGGGGATGCAGTTAACTGCGCCTTCTCTTGTTACGCCACCCTATCTTGCTCCGTCCTGTGTTTGGATGTAAGCTTAGCTAGCTCTTTTGTGGAAGGAAAGTGCAGCGCACGTTGTTTTCTTTGTTCACGTAGATCGTTTTTTAAAACGTGACTGATATTGAAAAAAACCTCTAATAATGATGTTGCAGGTGCAGGGTGTCTACAACTCTTGAAAGTCTGGTAAAAGCCGGGAAATTGGAAAATGGGTCCGGAAAGTCTGGAAAAAACCGGGAAATTGGATAATGGGTCCGGAAAATTCACCAAAAGAATCAATTTTTTTTTCCGTGTCTTTGTTTTTTCTACACTTTCTCTCTAATTGTCAGACTGGAAACCGAAAGCAGCTGCGACGCATTTTTCGGACCGCGAAAGCATCAAGCGATGTGTTTGTATAAGGAGGGGAAAATGGGGGACTCATCCATCGTGACGGGAGGGTAAAAGACAAATTAGCTTACTTGGTAACTTATATCTTAGGACTGTGTTTCCAAGAACAGTGAGTTAATTCTATCAGAAAGTGCAACTACTTCTGTTTCTCAATGGATGAAAGCTTAATCCTGTATACTTTAGTCAAAGTTGATTTAAAGAAGTTGTACAAAATATGCAAATATAAAGACAAGCATTGTGCAATTTCCCTAAGTAAAATGCATGGGTCAGGAATTTTTTTCCCGGGACCTCCCAAAAGTCAGGAAATTGACTTTCAGAAATTTGGTAGAAACCCTGTGTTGAGAAAACCTCTAAAAAGCGGGAGGTTACGACTACTTCAACTCATATATATGTATAGGTGTTTGTGATAAGGGAGTGATGAATATACATTTTGTATGGCAAAAAATTCCTCATGGGGGTGTTATGACTCCCCTAACCCCCCCCCCCCCGGCGATATCGCTTAAGTGCTACTGATGAGGTGAAGGCCAATGTTGGAGGGTATGCAGTGTAAAACAATAAAATGTAACATATCTTCATATGATTTCTGTAAAATACAAAAGAAAAAAAAACTGAAGGCTAATTACATGCACAGATTTATCAGATAAGAACTGTAATAAAGAACATGTACAAAAAAAAAATTAAATCTTTATCTCAAATACCAAAAAAAAAAAAAAAAAAAGCCTTAGCATGTTTAAAACATGTAATTAAAGAAAATATGAACGATATCGCCGAGGGGGGGGGGGTTAGGGGAGTCATAACCCCCCATGAGGAATTTTTTGCCATACAAAATGTGTATTCATCACTCCCTTATCACAAACACCTATACATATATATGAGTTGAAGTAGTCGTAACCTCCCGTTTTTTAGAGGTTTTCTCAACACAGGGTGTCTACCAAATTTCTGAAAGTCAATTTCCTGACTTTTGGGAGGTCCCGGGAAAAAAATTCCTGACCCATGCATTTTACTTAGGGAAATTGCACAATGCTTGCCTTTATATTTGCATATTTTGTACAACTTCTTTAAATGGAGAAAAAGCCATCTAAAGAGTTTGTTTTTCAATGAAATTGCGCTGAGTGTACAAAAAAAAAAGTTGCAGTATCTTGTATTTTATTATTGGCATATGATTAAAAATAAGGTGTCAAAATTTTTATAATTTAGCAAGCAGAAAGAAAATTGATTCTTTGACCTTTGGTGTAAACTGTTCCCTTAAAAGCAATAAATCTTCTTTCTTCAATTTCGTAATGTAAAAAAAAGCATATTAAAATCGTATGAATTACAAATAGAGTTGGAGGGGCTATTCTTTGTGTTGTGTACTGTGCACAAAGTTAGATTGTGTAATATTATTATCATGTATATACAAACTCTGCTGATATTTGCTAGAATACAGTGCAGAATGTGTGTTCCTATAATGTTAAATATTTCATTGTTTATGCATAGGATTAGTGGATTTTACTTAGTTCTAAAGAATATGGCAATTTTTACCAATAGCCTTGTGTACTGGCAATAATAAAATCCCATACCTTGAAACTATCAATCAGTGAAGTGGCCCAAAAAATTCTTTTTTACTTCTGTAAAGCTGTTGCTTAATTTCTGATATTTTATAGGTAATAGTATAAAAAAAATATCTTGAAACTATCAATCAGTGAAGTGGTCCCAAAAATTCTTTTTTACTTCTGTAAAGCTGTTGCTTAATTTCTGATATTTTATAGGTGAAATTGAATTTAAAACCATGTTTGATGTAAATGTAATCCTTTGATTATGCGATAATTGAGGGGGAGTATAATTTTGATTACCATAGTGCTATGATAATTTCATTACATTAGAATGGGGCATATAAATAAAAAGTATTTAGTCTTATGTTTATTTTTTTGCGATAACCTGGAAATTCTTGAAAAATCACCTGGAAAACTCAGGGAATTTCATTTTGAAAAATGAGTATGAACCCTGAAATTTTATTTTAAGCAGCAAGTTTTGTAACTGGCTGATTAAAATAAATAACATTCTGTTACAGATAGTATTTAACCAATTTCATAAGGAAAAAAACATCCGGAATTTATTAAAAAATTGGTTTTTTTAAAAAGTTTTTGAAAGCAAAATAAGCTTAAATTCATAATAGTTTATTCTAAGAATAACCTAACTGTTAGACTACGCAATTTGTTTTCACAGTCTTGGTAAGTCTTGAAAACAAATTTGACGCAATTTGTTTTCAAGACTTACTTTCCCAGAATTACTTTACCTTTGCTTTAATTTTTTTTTCTTCATTTAGTAAAATGTTGAAATTTTTCAAAATTTCAGAAGATATATGATTTGTAAATTTAGAATACCAAATCTTATCAACAGTCTGAATTACCTAATTCTGAAATTACTCCACTTTTTTTATAAGCAAAAGAGTGGCATAATAAGAGGGGAGGCGGGGGGTTGGCGGTCCGCGAAGGCGGCAAGATAAAAACAAAGATAAGCGACCGGAGAATACTGACACTTACGGCAAGCGCAGACTCGCGTGTGATTGCCGTACGCTGCAAGATATGAGGGGAGTTTTTTAAAGGTCAATTTGCACGTGCATGCTTTGTAAAAGGGGGGAAACAGTGCAGGTCGAAAAATTTATAGGCTTTTAATGACCAGTCGGGATTTGCCAACAAAGGATAACCCGTGAAACCACAAAAGCACGCCAAACATACAATGGGGACACTTTTCTCTGCAATCCGTCTTGGAGATACGGAAAAATACATTGAGTAACCATTCTAGCGTGCGGAAACGCACTGAAGTCTGCTCTGGCCTTTAGTAGAATGTGGCAGAAAACGAAAGGACTGCACCGGGCGCTAATAACCCCAGCTACACCTATGCTTAATTTTGGCAAAACATAATACCTTTCAAGTGCAGGGATGTGCCAGCTGCTCCAAATGCTCCAAATTGCTCCAAATCAATGAGGATGCTCCAATCTGCTACAAAAAGATCATTTTTGGACATTTTTGCTCCAAATTCACCAAAAGTGTTGTTTGAAATTTTTCCATGTGCTAAAAACGCTTTTAATCTCCCAAATTTGTATAAAAAATTTCATTGCACATTCTAAGCATTCTAATTTCAATCTTTTATCCATCAATCTTAAAAGTGGAAATTTTTCATTTGACATTCCTTTGTAATCTCTAATACTTGAAGAATAAAAATTGGCCCGTATTTTAAATTTAATAATTTTATTTAAGTTGATGAAATTTTTAATTTTTTTTAAGCTACTGGCAATAGTTATAAGGTTTAGTAAATATTAGGTTTTTTTTTTTTTGTTATTTAAAATAGATATTTAGTATAACACTGTGTAAAATAACTGAACTTTTTAATAATTATTTTTTGAAACTTCTGACACACCCTTGTAGAAATAAAATTTGAAATTATATAAGCAATGTCAAATTGAATGAAAAATCTTTTGTTTGTGAGACTTTAGATTCACCACTTCTAACTAAAACTGGTCATATCATGGTATTTTTTATTTAAATTGGGGGGGGGGGAGAGAAAAAAAAAAGATAGTGTAGATGTGAATATGATGTATTTTTATGTAAGAATTGTCAGGGCATGTGTAGTTTTTGTTGCTAAGTGTTTTAAAAACTCCCTAATTTTCATTTTTCAGATTAGCATTCTTAAGTGACTTCTCCCTTCCCTTGAAAAGTAAATTTTGCGTTTCAAAATTGCCATTCTTGTGCTCCATAAATGACTTTTTTGTGTTCCAAATTGCTCCAGAAATCTGTTTTTCTTGCTCCAAACTGCTCCAAAAATGTGTTTTTTCTTGCTTCACAAATTGCTCCAAAATTTAATTTCTACTGGCACATGCCTGCAAGTGCTGTATTCCCAAAATGTCTCAAATCGCTCAATTTTCAGATCAATTTCTGGAAGTCCTACTTAATTTCAGAATCGCAAAATGTAGTTTTGCTAATACACTTTTTATATCATTCGTAGTTATTTATGGTTAGTAAATATCTGTAATAATTATGAATAATGCGTAATAAGAAAGCCGGCTAAATAGAGTAAATCGTTAAAAAAAAAAAAAAAGAGCGAAAAAGCTTGCAAGTGTGCAAAACAATTAAAACAGAGAAGAGGAATAAGTAAACAATTGGCTACGAACTTTCGAATAATAATTGTTAATAATTCGTAACTACGTATTTATCAAACATAACTACCGATATTTGAGGAAATTAAATTCTTAGATGACTTTAAACAATTTTGTATTTTTTCAACTATATTTTCTTCCCTCTTTCCTCAATTCCTAAGCGAAATACACACGCAGTTCTGTGGATCAAGTTCTAACTTGAGTCAGCAAAAAACAAAACATTGCAGAAGGGGCACTTTCAGAGTAATCAGCTCGTGCAAATGAAAACATAAGATGAAAAAAGCAATAATAATAACATTTCGATCTGAAAAAATAGAACATTTGTAAAAGGCATTTTAATGAGTAATATCTGTGAGAAAGGTCCAATTTAGAAGGTAATTTTGTAGAAGGGCCGTTTTCAATCAGTCATTCATATTTTTATGATGGGGTTATTGTATTGAATCGTATTTATCTGAAGGGGCCGTTTTAAATAAATGCATTTTTGCGATGGGCCGCAAAACGAATCCAAAATGGTGCTGGGGAAATAAAAAATGATGATCGTTGGCAAATAATAAAAATGTGAAACCAAGAGGATTCAGAGGTGTGTAAAAGGTAGATTCGGCCGTTCGTTTTCGTGCGCTTATCGCGTTAGTGACGTCATCGCAGAGCGGATACAGCGTAACGAGTCGCGGCAAAATGTTCCCGAAAGTTGCGGACAGTTAAAAATAATTTTATTTTACGGCAGATAATTAAAAACTTTTTTTTAAAAAATATGCCGAAAAAAACTGCCCGCAAGCAGATTTCTGTGTCCGCGACATTGTCGCTGTGTCGCGGTGTTTCTGCTACAGGGAAAAAAAATTAGTACTTACATATTATCCTGGCAGATTGCCAAGACAAGTGATTTTTTGCCAAGATAAATGCCATAAAAATATTGATACACATAAAATTATTGATGGTTTGGAATACGATTGGCAACAGTTTGCCAGCACATTTGGCGAAAAAATAGTTTGGCGGGAATGAATGCCGGGTTAATACGTTAGTACAAAAAAATCAAGTATTGATTTCAATTATATAAGAGAAACATATCAAATGATCATTAGCTCTTTTATCCAGTTAAAATTATTTTTATAAAACAGATATACTTAATACATAACTTTAGCCCCACCACAGCTGAGTGGATAAGCCACAAAATGGTAGACAGCTGAAATGTCAAGATCTTGGGTTTGGGCCCCATCATCCGGCTGCCAATCTACCAGTCTTTAGTTTTGAATTGTTTTCTCAAGATATGACATGAATACGCACTAGAACCAGGTTTGTAGAAAAACCCGGGTTTTTTGTAAAAAGCCCTACCCGGGCAGGTTTTATTAAAAACCCCAGGGTTTAGGGTGAAAAAACCCGGGTTTTATTGGGCAACTATGCTCATGAAAGTTTTTTAGGTGTGTCATGAAGGAAATATAGTTGTCTGCTGTCACATTTCTACATGTATTGAGATGAGGTAAGTTTGTACCTAGAAAATAATTTGAGGGGATGGGGTGTGACCAAAAGGTAAAAAATGTAGGATTTGTTAAAAAAAAAAAAAAAAAAAAAAAAAAAATCGCATTTAGGTAACAAAAATCTGCTTCCTACATACCTGAGATTATGGCTCAGTAGGTGCACTAGGGTCAATGTATCAGTGGTGCAGAAAATGTTCCCCTTTTTTTTGGTCCAAAATTTCCCTAAAACCGAACCAGATTTTCATTCTAGTTTAAGTGACTATCTAATCTGTTACTAGCTTTTGAAAACAATTCCTCTACATTTTTTCCCCTTGCATTTTTTTTATAACAAGAAAAATGTCATTGCCAGCTTTTTTTTTTTTTTTTTTTTATTTCACCTTAAAGGCACAAAATTATCTATAAAAATTGATATTCTGCTCGCTAATTTCTAGTTGGTAAGTGGAAATTTCTTCCCCTGGTTAGAGCAGTATATCATTTAAAAGATTAAGGATAAAGACATAAAACACTAATTTATATCCTAGAATGTGAACATTAGTTAAATTAAATAAAGATGAAATTTCATAAATGTTTTGTAGGCAAGATATAAAAACAATGTTTAATTCAGGCAATTCCTTTGGAAAGTTGCAGGCTAAGCATTAGGATGTTAGTGAAGTTGCAGGCTGTATAATTGGGATTTATGCGAACTTTGATAGTACATATCAAAGTCCCGTGGACACACGGGCCGGATCAAGCTGTATGAGCGACATCTCAGCCCATATGTGGTTTAATTCTTGAGTCATTTGAACTTTATATTTACTCATATTTTGTTGCTATTAATACAATTATGTTAAACGTTCATGAAGTATGTATGCTTAATGCTTGTGTGGGTTCTTGTATTTATTTGAGCTTTCATCTATTTAAGATTCTGCAGGCACTGAAAGCTTTACGAAGCCTAGAAGAAAACTATGAAGCTTCTGGAAAAAAGAGATCTTTGCTTCAAGAGGATTATGACCTATACCTACAGGTCACTATTAAGAAAATTCCCAAAATTCCATTGATGAAAAGGATTAAAGTGTAAGTATTAAGATTTGTTTATTTTTTATTTATTTTATGTTAACATTCAGAATTGTGCTGTCTCAATTATGGATTCCAGTGCTTAAAAAAATTAACTATTTTGGGGGTTTAAATATTCCTGAATTCTTTCTCAGGTGCATAAAAATACAATGAAAATATATGTAAGTTTTAACTAAAGGGCAAAACTGGGAAATACTATTATTTACCCAATAGCCTGTACAAATAGTTTTAATAGTGGGCACAATTTTAATTGTTAAATGCTTTATAAAGTTTTTTAAAAAATAATTTTAGGTATTAAATTAAATAATTCGTAAGTGTAAATCATTTTAGAAATATGATAAACTGTTATTGAAATCTCAAAACATAATTTTTTTTTTGTGATTGAGTTGAAGCATTTCTGCAGCACCCAGATTTATTAAGCAAGCAAGTTTTAAAATACACATTAATGTACACACACAGGTTTGGAACAATCTATTGAAACTATTTGCTAGCAAAACTGAAGAGAAGATCAGCAGGCAATATGGAACAAAATGTAAAACGTGTTAAAGTAGCACTAAGAATAACCACTATGTGCATTACAGTGCTGCCAGCTTTCTCGAACCTGTAATTGGAACAGTTTGGGACTCCAGTAGGGGGTGACGATCCAATTACATGCTCTTGGTGGGGCGTGTGAGTGTGGTTGTAGGTGAATGTTTAGAGTGAAAATGTGATAGATGGAGGAGGAATGGAATGCTTTCTAACAGCAGAAAATATTTATTTTAAGAAATAGAAGAGCATTTGTTTTAAATGACCACAAGGAAGAATTCATGAAAATAGGAGAAAAAAATCGGGAACGTTAATGCTTTTTATCAGGGTTCGTACACCTCAGGGAAAAACCTGGAAAACTCAGGGAATTTTTTTTATAACTAATTATCTCAGTGAAAACTCAGGGAAAAGGTACTTATTTGTATTACTAGTAATATTTTATTGCTTATTTTCTTCCCAGTTCTAGTTAAGTTTCACCATGCTGTACTAGGAACATTTTATTCAATATTTTTAGTAATATCTGTTTATGAATATTTAACTAGTTCAAAGTATTAAGTACATAAATGTTAATTAGTTATTTGGAATACTGATCATTACCTTTTATTTATGCTTGCGATAAACCTGGAAATTTGTAGGAATGTGTCTGGAAAACCTGGAAAACTCAGGGAATTTAATTTCAATAAATGAATATGAACCCTGTTTATGAAAATAATCCTTGAATAGTTCTTATGTCAGTTGAGATTTTGCAGGGCTCGACCAGAGTCACTTTTCTCACTCTTTTTATCAGTTGTCACTATCGTTAACCTATTTTTGACAGTTGGTCTCTTTTCTGACTTTTTTAAACGTATAATTAAAGTTTATTCAAATTATATTTAGCAAAATCAAAACTAAATCCTCCCACTGACTACTCTTACATCACATAGTTCTCCTTCCATTTTTTTTTTAAACCTCTGGCCTCTTTGAGATAAGAACTTGAGCGACACTTTGAACACACAGAGAAAAAATAAACCCATTAGAAACTGCAGGTGTATATAAAATCAATTTTATTTTTATAGACTCTAAACTCTCCGGCCACTACATAGGGGTAACAAAAAGAAAAATTAAAGACAGAATCAAAGAACCCATTAACAATATTAAATTGAATAGACAGTACAGCCCTCTCTCGCTTAGCATTAAAGGAAAACTTAGAAATTGATTTCAATAACATTAAAAGAATAGCAAATTACAATAATCATAAATGCAGTTTAAAACGTGAAGCGGTAGAGATATTAACGCAAGAGAGACGACATGATGCATGCGCAGATAGATGAAGCTTGGCATGACGTGCTGGAGCGAAGAAGATCCTCGCCAGTTCTGAAGATAGCTGCGGGTCGTGCAGCCGAAAGCGCTTAACAACAAAACACTTGGTGTGCTGTGTATGTTTTTAACTTTTTAAACGGATTTTATGGCTTTTTAACTGTTTTTAACTAAATACAAAACTGAATTTTTTGTGTTTTTTCTGAAATAAAGCAAAATGATCTTCTTACGCAACTTTTGAAAAAAATGTAGATTTTGTTAAATGAAATAATTTGGTCTTTTAAAATACTAATTCCACCGCACTTTTGAATGTTAACACATGAAGAAAGAGTAAAATCATTAAGACAGCTTTAATATACTTATTCATACTTGCCAATTTGTATGCCTTCAGTTTGAAGGTTCCACTTTTTCACTTATTTTTACAATTATGCTTGAAACTGCCATTTTTTTATGCTTTCCCCACCTATTTTTACGATTTTATGCAAAACTTTTTTAATTTGGCATCTGAATAATAATTTCATAGAAACCAAACATGTGTGTAAAATGCAGTTGCAATTGTTATAATTTCAGGCTTGTTCCACTAAAAAATGAGGTGGCTACCCAAAAAACTTAAACGGCCATTGCAAAAGAGCTTGGAGCAGTTGAGGGGAAAAAAAGATTTATAAAGCAGACTCCCTCCCCCATTTTTAACTCTCATACTATTTAATTTTAGTGCATTTTTTTCACACCAAAAATATTTTATTTTTTGTTTATTATGAAGCCGAAGTAAAGAAAAATTAATAAATATCCAAAACATTTTTAAATCTCTTGTATAAAGTGTTTAAAATTTTCTGAATTAAGGAAGTTCTAAGAATATGAATTATTTCAGTAGCCTTGTTTATTTTCTTAAGAGAGAGATAAATGTTAAAATATTGCACTTAATTTGGCTGGAAGTTTTCTTGCAGTTACTCATAATCCAGATTAATGTACATCCTTTCTCCATTTTTCATTTCAAATAAACTTATTAATTTGTATTTTGTCTGAATTAATGAGTGTCTTTATTCCCCTGTGTATTTTAAGGAGTGATTCAAATGTATTCAGCTTATGCAGAAAAAGTAGTGTGTTGTAGTTGAATTTAGCTTGGAATGGTATATATATATATTTAAAAAAAAAAAAAAAAAAAAAAAAAAAAAAAAACATAGATCGACAGGGGTGAGATTCTCCAGACTTTTTAAATGTGTGAAAAAAATTAAGTTTTATCAATTTTAAAAAAATTTCAGAATTTTTTAATTTTATATTAAGGCTTGTTTGTATATAGGTAAGATAGATTCAATATCAGCAGTAATTACATTATTTTTGAGCTTGATTTCTTAAATGTTATTCACACTTTTTTTCAGACTTTTTCCTTTTTTGTCAATCTCAACCCTGGATTTAGATTTGTTTTTTGAACATGTTATAAAAATAAATTTATCGAATCTAATTGGAAAAAAATCCCTTTTTTCCCCCTCTATATTTTCTTTTACTTTCCTTTTTTCCTGTTTTTTTTCCCCCCCACAAAATTTTGGCTTCTGACCCTGATTTTAACACTTATTTTTAAGAATGTGCTCTGCCAACAAAACTCATGTAAATATTTTTATCATAATTATTTATGAGTGTACATTATACAAGCAGTGCAATATGAATTGCTTGGTGATCTAACTTGCTTACCATAACAGATTCCACAAGATTTTGAGGCGCTCTGTAGATTTTTTTTTTTTTTCCCTCTTGTTTGATCTGTCATCAATATGATTTAGAAAAGAAAAAAAAAAAAAAAAGGGCACCTTTCTTTACACAAGAAGTTAGCTGATTACTTTTGAAAAAAGCTATGTGAAAAGTTACACCTATTATGCGAAATTGCACTGTGAACGTTTGTTACTTAGTGTATGAGTGATCAGCTGAAGTCTGATTTTCAGATAATGCCTAAAGATAATAGTTATATAATCATTGTTTCAAATTTCCATTCATTCATGTAAGTAAAGAGTCACATTCTTTTAATATGACAGGCAAAAAAGATAAAATGTGCAGGTAGAATGGTTGTAAAAGCTGGTTCTCAAGCATTCTTAAAGGCTAAAAATAAAAGTGGGTCTAAGAGAACTGATGATTTATAAGAAAACAGGTTATTTTCTTGGAAAAAGATTAAATACAAGCACAAGAAAACAATTCCTGAATGTTTCTTTAAATTGGAAATTTTGTAATGAGAGATTCTAAATAATATTTCTGCAAAATTTGTTTTAGTGCACTACCTCATCGCATCATTAAAGATACTGATGAAGTCTGCTTGATTGTTGGAGACTTAGATAAGAAAAATAAAAAAGCAGATATTGAGGAAGATATTTTGCATTACAAAGAGCTATTAGAAAAGCATGGAATAAAGGAGATAAATGAAGTAAGTTACTTCTTCACTCCCATTCCTTTAATGTGTGTGTTCTAATATTTGCATTCATTGGTATTTAAAAAAAAAGTGTATAAATATCTTTTTTTCATGCTGAACAGTGGCCGAGTGCATAGCCTTCTAAACTGGGAGATGAAAGGTGCTTGGTTCAAAAACAAGTTGTGTCCGCCGACCTACTGTTCTGAATTTTCCATGGTTTTCTTTGAAACTTAGAATAAATACGAATTAGGATGTCTTAAAAAGACTTAACCTTAGACTTGCATACTTGCCAACCCTCCCGGTATTACCGGGAGACTTTGGTTTTTCATAACATCCCGCAATCTCGCAGTGTATCACTAAATCTTCCGGTTTTTAGCTTTTTATTTCCTGTGCATTTTTCCTTCACATGGCAAGGCACCGTGCCGGAGCTCTCTTGCGGGGTTTGTATAACCGGAACGACGAATCATGTGACTTTCATTGCATTGCTGAAGCCGATCACCTCTAACTCAAATACACTAAACACATGTGATGCAGGGTAGGGGGAGAGAGAAGGATAGCATATTATTAAGAACATGCAATCCATACACAGCTAAACTGAATGGGGGGTGCTGGTAGTGCTAAGCAGTGATGCAAGCGTGCATCTTTCTGTTCGACCATGCTCCATTTAAAGTGATAACCGATGCAGTCTGAAGTGAAGTGAAGATCATTCCTCGTGTTTTCGCTGTACAGTCTTAGTGTCGCCATATGCAAATAAACTACTGTTGTTGCCACGTGTTATGACATTGCTCGATTTAAACCAGGGACGTAGCCAGGCGGTGGTGGTATCGGGATATACCTCCCTCCCCCCCAAAAAAATTTTCCTGGCTACGCACCTGATTTAAACTATGCCTAATAAGAAATATTAATAGATTTAAAGATGTGTATTCTAAAGAATTCAAATTCATTTTAAAATCCTCAAAAGATAATGAATATGCCTTTTGTTTAATCTGTTCAGTGGACTTTAAAATTTCCCACTGTAGAAGAGAAGATATTATTGCTCACTGCAAAACCATAAAACATGTTGACCAAAAAATTTCAACAGAAGGAAATCCAAGCATCCTAAAATGGCAGCTGTAGTTAAACAGATGGGTACAAAAAAGACTATAATAATTTAACATCTGCAGTCCAAGCCATTCAGCATTTCCACTGCTGGGAGTAATGACTCTGATAACAAGTTGTACGCCATGGTCGTTACTTTCTTTCAGGAGTCTTTTATAGAAACTTGCCTTCCTAGTCTTCTGGTCCTGGAAGGAGACTCAACAGGACTGAATATTGGTAATATGATTTTAAATAATTTAAAATCAAGATGCATACCTATTGAAAACTGCATTGTTCTTGTTTGTGATAATGCTCCTGTTATGATTGTGTGCTAACAGGGTGTAGCCTCTTTTCTGAAAGGGGTACAGGCATAGTTATTTGTGATGGATTGTTTATGCTGTCTCATCCATTTAGCTGCAGAAGGTGAAAATTCATTGCCAGTGAAGATTGATGAAGTTCTCGATATTTTCTATTATCCAGAAAAGAGCACTAAAAGTAAAGAAAGCTCTAAGAATTTTCAAATACTGCATGACAAAGAAACAAGAAAAATCCTAAAACATGTACAAACCAGATGGTTGCCGTTAAAGTGCTTGGTATGCCTGTTTGAGCAATGGGAACCACTTTTGAGTTTTTTTGAAGATGAGAAAAAAGTAAAGTCATCTGCTGTTGGTTCACTGGAATCATATTCTATTCCAAGGAAAAGGAAAATAAAGGAAAGTTCACTCAAAAACATTTTGCTTAATAAAGCCATCCAGTGAATAAGTCTGGAAGTAATCCAAAAGTTCAACATCTTCCTATGTCTTCAAGCAAATTAACTCTCGTGTTGTGTGCCCAAATCTTCAGATAAATCTGAGAAAAAATCTACAAATTTCCCAATAGCAGAGAGGAAAGATTACATGTATTTTTGTCTTCTGACTTAAACAAGGCATTTTGTTCATTTTTACGAAGTGTTGTTCTTGTATTGTATCAGGTGAATACTTTGTTGCAAACAAAAGAACCACTTATTCATAATCTGTGATCTATACTTTTGGAATTTCTGAAAAAAGTGCTTTCAAAGTTTGTTCTGCCCAGGTGGTGAGGAAAAAACCTGCCACTGAAGTGCTGTACAATAATCCCCTTAGTCAAAAAACTGATTCTGATTTAGTTAGCTATACAGCTGAGAAACTTGTTAGTAAACTATGTGATGCTAAGAGGAATATTTTTTATGCTTCTGTGAGAAAGTATTTTTCTACAGTTCGTAACTACAGTATCAAATTTTTCATTGAAAAGTTCCTAATCATGCTGCACAAAACTGAGAATGAAACTAGGATTAATGCCATCGAATTTTGTGATTTCCAAGTCGGGGATCTCTCTCTGCTGATAAGCAGTGGACTTGATATCAAAAATGCAGAATGGCTTTGGCAAGGAAAAGTACCCATGGCTCTTCTACACTGCACTATCAATTTTGACCATTCCTCACAGTAACACTGAATGCAAAACAATGTTCAGCCAAGTGAGGAAAATCAAACAGAATTTAGATCATCTGTATCAAATGTAGCTCTGGAGATATTGTTAGTCACAAAGTGCCGAAGGAAAGAGAAGTGCTACAAAAAAAACTTTGATGACAAATTTTTAAAAAAGCTAAGAGACCCAATGTCATCTCTCAAAGAAACTTAATTTGTGGAAGTTCTAATTTCCTTCTATTTCTTCGCAGTGTTAATTTTTCAATTTAAATAGGTAATGTTATTTTAAGTTAACTATTCCATGCAGAGAACTTGTTTTTGTTCTGTTTCTGAAGATCTCAATAGTAACCTTATTGTTAACAGGCAATTTAATATGCAAACATCTGTATTTGATTTGATTTTAAATTTATAAAATGTAATAATTGGGTATATGGCATTCATATTTCAGTTTTTATAAAGTTGTGCTTACTATATATTTAGATTGTGTGTATTTACATTAGCTATCAGGTACATGTCCCCATGCCATTTTCAAAAATCTCCCGGTTTTACGATTTTCAAGGTTGGCAGCTATGGACTTGTCTTAGCCTTAATATGAACTGGGCACACTAGTTGCCTGTATGGTGCATTGGAGTAAATAGCAAAATAAATGTATTTGTCATGACACTAATGTTTTGCTATTTGCATTATATTTTTGCAATATGTGGGTGCGTATAGTGTTGTTCATTCATGGAGTAAGATAATTATTTGTCTTCCTAATTGCTATATATATGCATACATGATGTTTCAAAAAATTGGTAACACACTTTAATTCTTTATCTATTTGGAATAAGTGGGCAATGTAAACTGAAAAAAATGCTCAAAATAAGATAGGAAAAAATACGGTAAAAAAGTTCCTCTTGTAAACTTTTGATAAATTACACTTCTTGAATTTGTACATGACACCCCCCCCCCCCAATAGAAAAAAAGTGAAATTAATAAAATGTGCGCAGTTACTAACCAGATGATTTGAAAAACGAGAATTATATCCTAAAAAATGTCAGAGATATTAAGATAATTACTTACTGACTTAAATCCAGGGACTGATTTCCGACAGAGCATTTGCATCAAGTGGCCGGGCCTTCAACAAAAGGGGACTCCCAAATGTGGCGGCATTCTGATAATAGGGAAGTACTAATTCTTGTATAGTATTTATTCCAGAAGCAGAATTATGTCCAGTGTTCTGCAACATGACCTCAAACAGTTGCAAATTTTCTGCAGACATTTTGTTCAAGTCTGACAGACCATAGTGAAATACAAAATTAAAAGTTGTGCAAAAAGTGAATAGAGAAGGCATAACATAAAGAGCACTTTGCTTTAATTTTTCTGCTGAACATATTGTTTATAATTTCTTCTTTCTTTTAAAGGATAAATGTTCTGCAAAGTTTGTGATTATTCTGCGATGCACGTCACATTTTCAAGGACTTTCTGCTTCTGGGCAGGGTTGTAAAGAAAAACCCTGGTTTTATGTAAAAAGACTGACCCGGGCAGGTTTATGAAAAAACTCTGGATTAGGGTGAAAAAAAACCTTAGTTTTATTGGGCAAAATTAAAATTTTTGGTACTTGAACTTGAAAATTAGCACTTATAGAAATGCAAACTTCAAACCATAAACAAACATAAAATTATTGCTTAACTCACAGAGGGAACTTAGCACTGCCCTCCAAAAAATATATAAATAAAAATAAATGAATGAATAAATTTGCTTCTAAAAACTTTCACTGCATATTCTTTTAAATAAATAATTATTAGAATAAAATAAATGAAAATTTTGTGAAAAAATGCACATAAAATGATGCTTATAACAAGATACGATTGTTTTAACTGAAAATTTATTCATTCTTCTTCAGTCAAAGCTCATCGTCTCACAAAACAGTGGGAACTGAAAAAGATAAACAAACAAGCATGTTACCAAAGAAAAGGTGCAAAACCACGGAGATTAAAGGAAGGGGGAAAAAGGGGATGAGATAAAAAGAAAAGAATAAAATAAGGACAAACAAAAATGTATAAATAAATAATAATAAAAAGCAAAGAACAACAAAGAAAAAACAATAGAAAACAGAACAAAAATAACATATAAACACAAATAACAATTTTTTTAATACACATAATTAAAAAAAAAAAATAATGTGCTATCCTGTATGCGTTAGTGTTGACTCTAGATTAATTTGGCAGGGCGCAGCGCCCGGCAGCCTTTTTGTTATCTTTTTAGCGCCCGGCGGCCCTTTTGTCGTCTTTTTAGCGCCGGGCGGCCCTATTTCTCTTCTTTCTGCGCCCTCCTGCTTTTACATTTTTATTATTATTAGTCAACAACCAGCACTTTTTATTTCCTACATACCATTTGCGGCCCATCACGATAATACGTTAATTAAAACGGTTACGATGGAGTACAATAATCCCATCATAAAAATAGGTTCGATTGAAAACGGCTCTTTCACAAAAACCGTCTATGAAATCCGATCTTTCCCACAAATGTAATTTATTAAAATGCTTTTTTCAAATATTCTGTTCTTTCAGATCAAAATACAGCTACTGCCCTTTTCTTTGTTTTCATTTGCGCGAGCCGAACAGCCGAGTAACCCAAAAAGGCCCCTCTTATATGTTTTGTTTTTGCTGACTCCAGCGAGAAGAAGCTCGATCGGCATTTCACTTAGGAGTTGGGGGAAGAAAATACGGTTGGGAAATTCAAAATTTTCTCAAGTTATCTAAAAATTTCAGATTCCATCTGTCAATCCTCAAATATCGGTGGCTACGTTTGATAAAAATGTAGTTGCGAATTATCAAACAATCATTATACCAGAGTTCGTCGCCAGCTGTATATAATTATTGCTCTTCTCGATGTCTTTAATAGTTTTGCAACACTAGCAAGTCCCCCCCCCCTAAACGATTTGCTCTTTTTAATTGGCTTTCTTAGTACATATTATTCGTAATGTATAACAGTTATTTACTAATCATATGTAATTACAGATGATAAAGAAAGAATGCCTTAGCAAAACGACGTTTTGCGATTCAAAAATTCCGCGGGATTTGCTTGTTTGTTATGGCAAGCCTAGACAAGGAATATCTTCTAAGGGGGGTGCCTTGGTTGGGTGACTTTTTAAGGAGTTCTAATGTAGTGTATTGACGCGTACATCTGGATGAAACCGACCAAAACTCCAGACTGACAGTCGCGCAGGCGGGGCCCGCCGAACGTGGGAACTTCAACACTTTAGCCGTGTACCATGTTCAGTCGTGGCTTTATCTACTCAAATCCATCTGAAAATCGAGGGATTTGCGACGTTTTGCGAATACAGCAATTGAAACACATTATGCTTTTGCCAAAATCAGAGCATAATAATGATCTTTTGCTTTAGCAATGTAGCGCTAGGGTTATTGGCGCCCGGTGCGGTCCTTCAGTTTGCCGCCCCATTCTTTCTAAGTTTCAGCATTCTGCCCCCCATTTCGGTCCTTTAGTTTTCCACTTATTATTTCTATGTTTTTTTTTTTTTTTTTTTTTTTTTTTGCCGCCGGGGCGGATCCCCCCCCTCTTATTACGCCACAGTTTTAATTGCATAAAAGTGGAGTAAATGCAGAATTTAGTAAATCAGACTATTGACAAGATTTGGTATTCTAAATATTCATATTATACAGCTTCTGATTTTAAAATTCTCAACATTTTAATGAATGAAGAAAGGAAAAAAAAATAATAAAAGCAAAAGAAAGCTAGTTCTGGGAAAGGATGTCTTCAGAAAACAAATTGTGTCATAAGTTAACAGCTAGGTTATTAATAAAACAAACTGTCATATATTTAAGCTTATTTTCAGTTGAAAAAAAAATAAAAAGAATTCTGGGAGGTTTATTAATAGATAATTTGTTTAAGTACTTTTGGCACCAGGATGTTGATTATTTTAATTATATTAAGCTGATAAAAAACATTTGATAGTTAAAATAAATATTGATTAGTACTTTTTTTATTTTAAAAAGATTAAAGCAAGGGTTAAGAACCCAAGGTTAAGAAAGAAAATTTAGTGTTTTTAAAGAGACCTTTTTAAGTATGTTACAAGAAATTAAAAATAAAGCTTTATGAAAAATAAATTATTGAAAATATTTTAAACTTTATTTCATACCTTTGGACAATTCTGTGAGTTAAAAAAAATATTAATTTTATACCTGCTAAAAAACTTACATGTAGTAATTATTTTTATTTATTTTAAAGAAATAGTACTTTTTAAAAAACTTATATTCACTTTTCATGAACGAGCAAGCATTAAATTAGAAGTGAAAGAGGAATAACAAATATGAATTCAGTGATTTGATTTGATATGGTGTTGTACATTCCAACCATAGGATGTATTACAAAATTTGCATGACTATGTCATTTTTTCCAGCAATCTTCTGTATTCTGAATTAAACTTCCCCAATTTTTGTAGTTATCAATTGATGGATGAGTTAAATTGTTTGATGCAATTTTAATAATGTCTAATAGTAATAAGGGTAACTTTGAAAATCTTTACTTGGTACTCATTCAATAATTATTGCAAACAAAAGAATTTAAATAAAATTCTGATTTATATAATTAAATTTTATACATCCTGCATTGCAGAAATTTTATTATTTTTATTACATGCTAAACGCATGTACCCTAATCCACTTACACTGACAGTCCTTTTCTGTTTAAAAGTTTGTACCAATATAGGTGAAATATCATATATGAATGAGATCCAGTCATTGTGGTCCAGTAGTGATAGTGTGATAAAATGGAAGAACAAAAATTAAAAGTCCCTCTGCCTTCCCCTACTGCCTAACAAATCATGTCTGGCTAAAAATTTCTGAAATCTTCTTCAATAAATGTACTATTCTTATAAATAATAAACATGTATGTCACGTAATTTTGAGGAAAAAAAATTAAGCAGAAAATTCAACATTACTTACATTAAAACTTCTTTTTTTTTTTTTTTTTTTTAAATCAAAACTTCTAGTTACGTAGATTTAATTCACATATTTATGTCATGTTTAGACCAAAATATTATCAACAAATTATTTTTCCTATTTTGCTTACACTTACTTCTACTGGATATTTTCTCCAAAAGAAGGGGGGGAGGAAACTAAGACAAATTGGGAAAAATCTTACTATGCATTGTAAGTCAAAACACATATTATAACTCTACATGTTAAAGTTTCGGGGATCAGATCGTTTCAAACCAGTTTCTATATGCTATCTACCTGTACATTCTCGTGGAACCCCAAAGTGCCCTTTTTGTAAAACAGGGTGCCCCTTTTGAAAATTTCCCCCCCGGCGGCCCTTTTTTTCTAGAGTCAACACTATGCGTATGTATATATATATGTAGCATTAGGGTGGCTACGGGAAAGTTTGTAGTCGTGGTCCGGATAAGTCAAGGCTTTTGAGGCGCATTCTCGGAATGGGGCGAGGGACGTTGCTGCGGGCAGAGCAGAAGGAGGCGGCGCGACTGGGTAAGGACTCTGGCTTAGAGCCCACATCGTGGTTGTCGTGGTGTGAGATCACCACGACAACGGTGTTTGAGCAGGAGGCGAGGCGTAGGGTCATAACATCTTCAGGTTCAGGAGATGCGAGGCAGCTCAGGACTCTGGCTTTGAGCCATCACCGGTCACCTGCTGCTGGTAGTCATAGTCGGGCCAAAGGTGGAAGAAAAGTCGAAACTAACTGCGATTACATCATTTTATTTGACGACTGGATACATCTTTTCTTAGCAGCTGCGTCACGCGGAAAGTCTGCTCCTGACCTGTTGCAGGTCCTTATAACAACTTTTTACGTCATGTCACATGACCAAAAAGGATTGCAATTATTCGCCAAGAGCTAAAACTGGGCAGTGGTTTTTCCAGGGTTTGTTATGACTTTTAAGACGCCTTTGTGGTTGGCTGCCGGGACCGTCTACAAAATTACAAAGGAGTTGCAAGGGACCGTGTAGTAATTGCAGTTTTTGAATGCGGATTTCTTTGTTGCAACTGAATTAAACTGCGTAGTTCCAGAAATATGGAATTTTCATTGGCTTTTGATTTTTAATGTTATATGTATATATATATATATATATATATATATATATATATATATAAATTGTGTTTTTATGTTGTTTTGTTATGTTATAGATTTTTACCTTTTCTATTTAAAAAAATGTTGCTTTAGTAGAATCGTCTATGTTCATACCCAAAGCAACACATATCATATGTGATAAGGGGTGATAGAATAGCAAAAGCATTTTTTTTTTTTTTTTTTGGCTAGGTAGGGGGGGGGGTAGGCAAAAAACCACTGAAATAAACAAAATATACAAGCAAAATGCTACACTGATTTTTTGAGGGCAGATCTAATTTAAGATATTTCATTCTAGACATCAAAATACCATATTCTTGACATTTACAAAAATATTTTTACGGAGCATTTAAGTTATTTATAAATTTATTGTAAAAAATAGTAAAGAAATTCCAGAGATTTAAATATGAAAGACAATGTTAGCAATAACTCTAATTTTACATAGAATTTCTTAATTTGTTTTATTTTCTTTGTTTTTAAGCAATATAAAAAATGAAGGCCAAAAACCTACCTGCACATTTCTTTTTAATATTTACATAGTTAATGAATAGCACAGAGTTATAATTCATTATAATTCCTTTCATTCCATAATGTATTTACTTCTTTATTTTGTGGTATTGATTTATTAATCCAGTTATATAATCTAATTTCAACAGTTAGTGCAACACAGTGCAACCAGACTTGCTTTTATTATACAGCCAAAAAATTATCACATTGAATGGTTGTTTTATTTCTAAATATTCTAATGAGGAAATACTGAATATTAAGTTTGCATAAACATATTTTCCTTTCAATAAAAATTAACTGATGCATTTGTAAAGCTCTATTTCCTTTACGATTACATATTATTTTTAAACAACTACCATTTTACAAAATACTGTATGTTTGGCCATAAATGACATAAATTTCAACTATCAAAATTTACTAAAAGTAACTTTGGAACAGTATTACAACTGGTAGAAAACAAAGATTTTTATTTTTCATAAAAGCAACAGAATGGAATTAAGATTTGTAGTTTCATTAGTGATAAAAATAATCTTGAACTGAAATAAAACTTTAAAATTTTGTAAAAGATTAAATGCTTCTACAATAAATTAACTTATTATTCAAGTATTTTTTAAAAAATGTTGTAGATCAAAGTTTTATCTTAAAAAAATATTTTATCCGAAGAAACCCATGGTTTTTTACTTCCTTGTACATAGTATAAGGAAGTAATGTGATCCCGAAAAATTTTGGGGGCCAAATTTCGACATAAAAACCGATTTTGACTACCTCTAAATTTAATTTAAAATTTTTTTTCGATGCATCTCATCGTAGGCTAGCATGAGTGTTCATCCTAGGCGTTTTTCGAAGGGCGCTGCGCCCTGCCCGCCCTTTAAAGCAAAAAATCCCGCCCTACTTGCCCTTTCAAAAAAAATCGCCGCCCTTTTGCCACCCAAAAACAGCGCCCTGCCTGCCGCTCTTCTAGCCCCTATTTCATTCATGGCGCCATCCTCTCCCCTCTGTGTACATTTATTGCGTTGCGGCATCTCTTTCCTCTTTGTTGACATTAGTTAGCACCTTCACAGATTCTAGTGTTGAGTCTAGATTGATTTGGCAGGGCGCAGCTCCCGGCGGCCCTTTTATCGTATTTTTAGTGCCCAGCTGCCCAATTTCTCTTCTTTCTGCCCCCCTCCTTTTAAATTTTTCTTAGTCAACAATCACTACTTTTTTTCCCCTACATACCATTTGCGGCCCATCACGAAAATACTTTAAATAAAACGGCCCCTTCACAGAAATACGATTGAGTACAATAACCCTATCACAAAAATAGGTTCGTAAAAAGCGGCCCTTTCACAGAAACAGTCTATGAAAGCGGATCTTTCCCACAAGTGTAATTTATTAAAATTACTTTTTCAAATATTCTATTCTTTCAGATCGAAGTACTGTTAATGCCTTTTTCATTGTCTGTTTTCATTGCGCGAGCGAGTAACCCGAAAAGGCCCCTAGTGTGTTTTGTTTTTGCTGACTCAAGTGAGAAGCCCGATCGCAGGGCAGAACTACGTCTACGTGGGCATTTCAGTTGGGAGTTGGGAAGAAAATACGGTTGGGAAATTCAAAATTTTATAAAGTTATCTAAATATTTCTGATTCCATCTGTCAATCCTCAAATATCGGTAGCTACGTTTGATAAATATGTAGTTGCGAGTTATCAAACAATCATTATTCCAGTGTTCGTCGCCAGCTGTTGCTCTTCTCGATGTTTTTAATAGTTTTGCACACTAACAAGTTTATTTTTTATTTCCTCCTCTAAACGATTTTCTCTTTTTAATCGGCTTTCTTAGTACATATTATTCTTAATGTATAACAGTTATTTACTAATCATATATAATTACAGATGATACAGAAAGTATGCCTTAGCAAAACGACGTTTTGCGATTCGAAAATTCTGCGAGATTTGTTTGCCTAGACAAGGGATATATCCTGGGGGAAGGGGGCTTGGTTGGATGACTTTTTAAGGAGTTCTAACTTGTATTGACTTTACATCTGGATGAAACCGACCAAAACTCCAGACCGACAGTCGCGCGGCCGGGGCCCGAACATGGGAACTTCAACACTTCAGCCGTCAACCATGTTCAGTGGCTTTATCCACTCAAATCGGTCTGAAAATCGAGCGATTTGCGAATACAGCAATTGAAACACATTATGATTTTGCCAAATTAAGAGCATAATAATGATCTTTTGCTATTGCAGTATAGCGCCAGGGTTATTGGTTCCCAGTGCGGTCCTTCAGTTTGCCGCCCCATTCTTTTTTAAGTTTCAGCATTCTGCCCCCATTTCGGCCTTTTAGTTTTCTACCATATTATTTTTAGGTGTCCTGCCGGCCACCATCTTTGTTTTTACCTTGCCGCCCGGGCGGACCCCCCCCCCCTTTATTAAGCAACAGTTTTAATTGTACTAAAGTGGAGTAACTGCAGAATTTAGTAAATCAAACTATTGACAAGATTTGATATTCTAACTATTCATATTATGCATCTTCCGATTTTTAAAAAAGTTTTCAACATTTTAATGAATGAAGCAAAAAAAAAAAAAAAAATAAATAAATAAAAGCAATAGAAAGCTAGTTCTGGGAAAGAATGTCTTAAGAAAACAAATTGTGTCTTAAGTTATTCATAAAACTAACTGTCATCAATTTAAGCTTATTTTCAGTTTTTAAAAACTAAAAAACAAAAAAATTTGAAATGATTCTGGAAGTTTTTTTAATATGTAATTTGTTTGAGTACTTTTGACAACAGGATGTTAATTATTTTTATTATTTTAAGCTGATTAAAAACATTTGATAGTTAAAATATTTAATACTTTTTTTATTCTAAAAGTATTAAAGCAGGGTTGAAGAACGAAAATTTAGTGTATTTAAAGAGAACTTTTTAAGTATGCTACAAAAAATTAAAAATAAAGCTATGAAAAATAAATTATTTAAAATATAAACTTTATTTCACACATTTGGACAATTCTGTGAGTTAAAAAAAATATTTATTTTATACCTGCTAAAAAACTTGCGTGTAGTAATTATCTTTATTTATTTTAAAGAATAGTGCTTTTTAAAAAACTTATATTCACTTTTCATGAATGAGCAAACATTAAATTAGAAGTGAAAGAGAAGAACAAATATATTTCAGTAATTTGGTTTCATATGGTGCACATTCCAACCATTGGATGCAATGCAAAATTTGCATGGATGTCATTTATTCTAGCAATCTTCTGTGTTCAGAATTCAATTTTCCCAATTTCTATAGTTATCAATTGATGGATGAGTTAAATTGTTTGATCCAATTTTAAATGTCTAATAGTAATAAGGGTAACTTTGAAAATCTTTACTTGGTACTCATTCAATAATTATTGTGAACAAAAGAATTTACATTCTGATTTATATTATTAAATTTTATTATCTTTATTATATGTTGAACACATCTATCCTAATCCACTTACACCGACAGTCCTTTTCTGTTTAAAAGTTTGTACCAATATAGGTAAAACATCCTATATGAATGTGATCCAGTAATTGTGGTCCAGTAGTGATAGTGTGATAAAATTGAAGAACATAAATTAGCAGCCCCTCTGCCTTCCCCTACTGCCTAACAAATCATGTTTGGCTAAAAATTTCTGAAACCTTCTTCAATAAATGTACTATTCTTATAAATAATAAACATGTAAGTTATGTAATTTCGAGCAAAAAAAAAAAAAAAAAAAAAAAAAATTAAGCAGAAAATTCAAAATTACTTTTATTAAAACTTCTTTTTTTTTTTTTTTAAATCAAAAACTTCTAGTTATCTACAGATTTAATTCACATATTTATGTTATGCTTAGAGCAAAATATTATCAACAAATCCTTTTTCCTATTTCGCTTACACTTACTTCTACAGGATATTTTCTCCAAAAGATCAGGGGAAAAAACTTAGACAAATTGGAAAAAATATAACTATGCATTGTAGTCAGAACACATATTACAACTCTACATGTTAAAGTTTCGGGGATCAGATAGTTTCAAACCAGTGTCTATATATGTTAGCTACCTGTACATTCTCGTGGAACTCCAAAGTGCCTTTTTTAAGAACAGGGTGCCCTTTTTGAAATTTCCCCCCTGTCGACCCTTTTTTTCTAGAGTCAACACTATTCTAATCACCTCCTCTTGTAAGTTAACCATTTTTTTATGCCTATATAGCTATACGTGAAAAATTTTAAGTGCCAATTATTTTATATATAGACTCCTCACCCCCCCCCCCCCCCCTCAAAAAAAAAAAAACTTTAGATACGATAAATGCAGATTTAATATGAAAAACTATTGTATTGTTGGCTGACCTTTTTTCTAAATGTAAATGGCAATATTTGCTTAGTATATACAGGCACGTATCCAGAAAACAGTTTGGAGGGGAGGGGGGTCCAAACGGTAAAAAAGGTTGAATTTTTCACAAAAAAACTATCATTTTCATTTTAGTAAAAAAAAATGAAAATTTTGAGGGGGGGGTCCTGGACCCCCCTAAATACGTTCTTGAGTACATATATATATTGATATAGTGCCTCTTTATATTCTGACGTGCCCTTGAAAGCTTAAATTGCCCTTTTTTAAGGACTAGCACCCTGCCCCTTTTTCATCCTAGGATGATCTCTGATGCACGATCATATTAACGCGTCTGCAACTCATTTTGACCAGTGGCGAGTCTACTGTGGCCAGTTTTTCCATGCCGTCTGTACGTACGTACGTATGTATGTAACTCGCATATCTCAAAAACTATTGGTCGTAGAATGTTGAGATTTGATATTTAGGATTGTTCTATGATCTAGTTGTGCACCTCCCCTTTTGGTGGCAATCGAACGGATAGTTTATGTACAGGACCGCCCAAAAGATTCGAAATACATTACGCTCTATGGGCCGAAATTCATTAAACTCGCCTAACTCAAAAGCTATTAGGCATAGAATGTCGAAACTTCATATTTTGGATAGTTGTAACATCTAGTTGTGCGCCTCCCCTTTTGGTTCCATTCGACTGGATAGTTTATCTACAGGACTGCCCAAAACATTCGAAATACATTACACTCAATGGGCCGAAATTCATTAAACTCGCATATCTCAAAAATTGTTAGGCGTTGAATGTTGAAACTTTATATTTAGGATTGTTGTAACATCTAGTTGTGCACCTCCCCTTTCGGTTCCATTCGACTGAATAGTTTATCTACAGGACCGCCCAAAAGATTCGAAATACATTACGCTCTATGGGCCGAAATTCATCAAAGCGTTTTTTAGAGGTATTGGGCTATTTCAAACGACTCAAAAGTGATATATGCTGTAAAGAGTTAGAAAATGAATTTCTCCATTAAAAAAAGTGTCTTTATCATTTATAGTTCTGCTACAGGAACACTCAAAAGATTTCCAATACATTACGGTCAATAGCAATTTTAGAGGCATTCATCCATTTCAAGCACAATACCGTCCTTCCACATAAGTTAGGTAATGGTCCGGCCACGGTCACGTGCCTCCCTCAAGAACTATGCCAAAAGTCGCCAAGCTTGGCGACTTTTGGTGTACGTGTGTGCATATTTAACTCTCAAATCTCAAAAACTATTATGAAATTTCATATATAAGAATGTTGTAACATCTAGTTGTGCATCTCGATTTTTGGTTCCAATCTACTGGAGAGTTTATTTACAGGACCACCGAAAAGAATTTCAGTACCTTAATGTCTATGTACATCTTCATTATAATACAACTGTAGACAGTCATTGTTTCGTACATGCCCAAAATCTCGCCGTCTGTCCTCAACCTTGGCGAGTTTTGGCGAAATATCGCCAAATTTGGCGATAGTCAGTCATTTGGTCCATGCCCAAAGTATCGCCATTTGTCATCGTTCTTGGCGAGTTTTGGCGAAATATCGCCAAATTTGGCGATAATCTGTCATTGTTTGGTTTATGCTTAAAATCTCGCCAAATGTCGTCGACATTGACAAGTTTCTCCGAAATATCGCCAAATTTGGCACCAAAAATTATTTCGTATTTTGCATAACTCTAAAACTTTAACCCGTAGAATTTTGAACTTTTGTATTTAGAACTATATTATAATATCTAACGGTTTTCAATATCTTTTTTTGACAGCAATCGACTGGAATTTATTTACAGGGTGAGCCAAATGACTTTAAATACATTAAGGTGTATGTATGCATTCAATTCATTGAAAGTCTGTGGTCAATGACTACTGTGGCTATCCCCAAAATCTCGCAAACTATCTCAAGTTTGTCGGCTTTTGGTGAAATATCGCCAAATAAAGTGTCAGAATGAAATCTTTCAAATTGAACTCAGCTTGGCGATATCGAAATGTTTGGCTAGAAATCGCTATATCTTACTATTATTGATATTTTATATCTTTCAAACAAATAAGTTTAGAGGAAGTGCGTAAAAAAACATTTTTGATTTAATAGACGTGCAAGGAAGTCATGTGTTGGACACATCAGATTTTTTAAGGTAAGAAAACCTGTCCCAGTGGGGAAAATTAGGAGCTAACCGGGAAGCTAATCTTGACAACCCTGCTTCTGGGGTATTTATTATTTAATTTCTAGTGTATGACAGCAAAAGGATATAAAAAATGTGCTTGTAGTTTTTTTTTTTTTTTTTTTACAGTGTAAAGTATTTGTCCTAATAATTGATTTCTTTTTGAAATAGTGTAATATTAAATATAATTTATAAACATAAGGACTGCTTTTGAATTTCAGTTTTCATAAATTCTTATGTCATCTGATTTCCTTAATTTATTTACTAATTCTAGATTGTAACTCTGCGGCAGCTACGAACAGAGTATAAACCATTTGAAGCAAAGCAAAAGCTGCTTGCAGCTTACAATGTCTTTCTAACAGATAACAAAATTACTGAATGTCTTCCTAAAGTGCTTGGAAAACACTTTTTTAAAAAGAGGAAGTTAGTACATAATTCTTTACTTTTATTCATCTATTTTATATTATCTAATTTATTTTAATTTACTGATTTTCTTTCTTATATTTTAGGTTCCCTATTCAGATTAATATTCGTACTTCAAATTTAAAGCAGCAAATTGAAAAGGCTTTATCAACTAAAGTTTTTCAAATTACTGGCCGCGGCAATAGTTGGTAATACTCGCATATTTGATTTAATGTTTTGGTTTATGGTGATTCTATATTATTTTTAAATAGTTAACATTAAACATGTCTTATATAAAAGTATATTAAAAATTTCAGTATATGTGAAGTTGCATATTTAAGCATGGAAGATTCAGATATTGTGGACAATATTGTTAAGATGGCAGAAAAAATATCTGAACAAATTCCTGGTTCCTGGGATAATGTTATGGGAGTATATTTGAAGACTCCGCTGTCTAAAGCAATTCCTCTTTATGTATCATATGGTAAGAAAATTTTTTGCTTGCTAATTTTTTAATTAAAAGAAAAGGAAAAAGCAAAAGCATGGGTTTGTGTTTAGTTTTATTATAGTCTTTGTGTTAATTAGTTGACTTAATTATGTTAACTGGTAGAACAAATGCAATGTCTCATTTATGTGTTCATTGAGTTTACTTGATTAATTTGTGTTAGGAAATAATTGTTTGGTCATCAAAAATACTGTATAAATTATGATGTTTAACCTCTTAATTTTAAATCGCATGTGTATCATCGTTTCAAACTGCGCAAATTTGTGTTCAAGCATCACGTAAAAACGACTGAAGCGAATGATATGAAATTGGGTGTCGTGATAGGTGGTCACTCAACTTAAAACATAGGCGTCCAATTTTTAAAAAATCCTGATTGGATTTTGAGATTTTACGAAAATCCTTTCAAACTGCGTAAATTTGTGTTCAAGCATCACGTAAAAACGACTGAAGCGAATGATATGAAATTGGGTGTCGTGATAGGTGGTCACTCAACTTAAAACATAGGCGTCGAATTTTCAAAAAATCTTGATTGGATTTTGAGATTTTGCGAAAATCCTTTCAAACTGCGTAAATTTGTGTTCAAGCATCACGTAAAAACGACTGAAGCGAATGATATGAAATTGGGTGTCATGATAGGTGGTCACTCAACTTAAAACATAGGCGTCGAATTAAAAAAAAATATTGATTGGATTTTGAGATTTTGCGAAAATCATTTCAAACTGCATAAATTTGTGTTCGCACATCACGTAATAACTGCAAAGGTGAAAAAATGATATTTGGTGAAATGATAGGTGGTCACTCACCTTAAACTATAAGCATCTAATTAAAAAAAAATTGATGAGATTTCGAGATTTTGCGAAAATCGTTTAAAACTGAGTGAATCTTTGTTCCCGCATTAAGTAATAATGACTAAAGCGAATGATATGAAATTCGGTCACATGATAGATGGTTGCTCAACATAAACTATAGGAGTCCAATTTTTTAAACATTTTTATTAGATTTTGAGATTTTGTGAAAATTCTCTCAAAATACGTTCAATGATGATTTCTTCAAACTTCATGTAATAACGACTCATACGAATGATACGAAATTTCGTGATAGGATAGGTAGTTGCTAATCTTAATTTATAGGCATTGAATTTTAAAAATATTTTGATTACATTTTGAGATTTTGCGAAAGTCGTTTTAAAATGCTGAAAATTGTTCCAGCATCACGAAATAAAGACTGCAGGGAATGAAACGAATTTGAGTGACAGGATAGGTTGTCTTTCGGTATCACAAGGGAAAAAATTTCCCTCGGAGCCCATCATCTCAGCGTCCTTTTCTCTCTGCTGCTCGAGAGGAACTCTCTCTCTCTTTGGGGGTTGCCAGTAACTTTTTACTTTCTTGGCGGTGTCCGTTACAACCCCTCCTTCCACAAAAGGTTGGCTTTCCCGATATACAAGGGAAAACAACGAAAAAAAAGTTTATGTACAGTACATAATAATTCGCTCTTAGTTCGTGTGCACGTTATACTTTCACACTTTAAAGTTCACAGTTTAGTATGTTATACTTCACAGTTCAACTTTGAAAAACAAAAGCTGTAATTGAGTTCTCACTTCAAATCTGAGAACATTATATTGAGTTCTCATTTCAGTGTAGATACGTTATCGAGTCCTCCACCCATTACCAGGCCATAATAAATTCAAGTAAATATACAGATAATAAGTTCACACATATAATAGAACAATCAATGAGAATGATATAAAAATATCCACCCAGTTAAATGATATATGTTATACTGAAAATATTTCCTTTCTTTTTCTCACCAAAATTTGAATAAAGCACAAATTTAACACAATAGTTACACAACGTTAGACACAATAATTACTCAAATTTAAACACAATAATTACACTCTTAAAATCAAAAACATTTCCATGACCTTGGTTTTCTAAGTGGCATATTTGGGATTTCGACTTAAACAGTCAGCATTTGAGTTTTCTTTTCCTCTCTTATGTTTAATTGAAAATTTAAAAGCTTGCAAGGCTAACCCCAGCGAATTAATCACGGATTATTGCCGGAATTTCTTTGCAACCACACAAGTGGGTTGTGATCCGTCTGGATACAAAATTCTGTCTGTCCATCTATATACCCTTTAAGCTTCTTAATGCCATATAAGATGGCCGCACACTCTTTTCCAGTAGTAGAGTACTTCTTTTCAGCTGGGGTAAATTTTTTGCTAAGGTACAATATTGGATGTTCCTCCCCATGTTCCGTTTGTAACAAAATAACCCCGTATCCTAAATCCGATGCATCTGTTTGCAATATGAATGGTTTTGAAAAGTTTGGCGTGTGCAAGAGAGGTTTATTAGTGAGTTTTTCTTTAAGTAAATTAAATGAAGCAGTGCATTCCTCATTCCAGGTAATTTTACCTTTCTTGTTTTTCCCCTTCAACAAATCTGTTAGAGGCACAGTTATTACAGAAAACATTGGAATATATTGTCTGTAATAGCCTGCTAATCCCAAGAAAGCTCTGATTTCAGTTTTTGTTGTTGGGACCGGAAAGGATTGTATAGCCTTTATTTTGAGTTCAGCTGGTGAACGTTTTCCGCGTCCTACAACGTGTCCAAGGTATTGTACCTCTTCTTGAGCAAATCTACACTTGGCAGGTTTTATAGTTAAGCTAGCCCATTTTATCCGTTCCAAAACCTCTCGCAAATGTCCTAAATGTTCATCCCAGGTCTGAGAAAAGATCGCGATGTCATCTAAATATGGAATTGCATAACTGTCGCACCCTTTTAAAATTTCACTCATCAATTTACTAAAGTAATATGGTGCATTTTTAAGACCAAATGGCATACGTAATGGTCTATATACGCCAAAGTTTGTGGCAAAAGCGGCAATTTTCTGAGCTCTTGGGCTCAACGGAATCTGCCAGTAGCCCTTTGTCAAATCGATTAAAGTGATATATGTTGCTGCTGCAACTGTTTCAACTCACTGTTCTATATTCGGAATGGGATAAAATTGAGTGCGTGTTATTTCATTTAATTTTCTGTAATCAATGCAGGACCTAGGGTCCCTATTTGGTGTTGCTACGAGGATCATTGGAGAAATGTATTCGGAGTCTCCCGGTTCAATTACATTATATTGTATCATTTTTTTAATTTCTACTTTTAACAACTCGTTTTGTCTAATTGCAGGCCTCGCAGTTGTCCTATATTTCCTATTTTTCCTATATTTAAAAAAAAATGCTTAAAAATGTCCTATTTTTGTCCTATATTTAAAAAATCTTTAATTTGTCCTATATTTTGTAATTTTAACGAAGTTTCAGATTCGACGCGACCATTTTTGAGATGCGAAAATCGGCGCTAGAAAAGCGCGCACGTGGCTGAAAGCAGATGTTTTTAGGCACCTAGCAACAGGCTAGGCGCTACGTGACTACTGCATTCTCCGCCTCTCCCTCCCCTCACGTGAAGTGGAAGGGAACTTGAGCGGGAGTAAATGCGCTGTTCTGAGACTCAACCGGTTGCGTTGTTTGTTATCATTCAGTACTGGAACTCTCTTTCTTGTTGATCTTGTTGATCTTCTTGTTGATCGCGTGTTCGTATCAGATTATTTGAGGGTGATTTCAGGTAAAGTCGACTCGTGTGGTTATGACACACGTTGCTCACAACTTAGTAGCGGTAACGTAAATTTAATTCCGCGTGTTCGTGATGCTCCAGAAAACGCGGTGTGTGTCTCCATCTGCGCGACAGTTTGGGCGATGTGATCAGCCATCAGCGTAATGGTAGAATTTTAAACGTATAGTTTTGGATAGTTTCCATGAAAGACATCTTTAAAAATGCCTCGAGACACAAAATTTAATGAAAGGTGGTTAGATGAAGATGATGGATCAGGAAACGACATTAAGTTGTGGTGCGCACGTGGTAAAGATGATTTTCACTTTTATTGCAATTTCTGCAAAAAGGACATTTCTATTAGCAATAGTGGTAAAATACAGCCTCTGCAAGATATCCTTATTTAAGGCTTCTTGTGAAAGGAGCTCTGTGTCTTTCACATGGACAAGCCTCTGTGGAAAGGGGTTTTTCAGTAAATAAGAGAATGCTGTCTTCTGAGCGTGCAAGCATGAATCTCGCCACAATTATTGGTTTGAGGTTTATTAAAGACAACATTAAAGGAAAAGTTAGTGAAATGGTCATTACTAGAGAAATGATAAGATTTTATAAGGATGCATATTCCAAATACAAAGAGGAACTTAAAGCTCAC
This sequence comes from Cheiracanthium punctorium, assembly GCA_038373885.1. Taxonomy (NCBI): domain Eukaryota; kingdom Metazoa; phylum Arthropoda; class Arachnida; order Araneae; family Cheiracanthiidae; genus Cheiracanthium; species Cheiracanthium punctorium. The sequence goes on from JAWZYV010007137.1 coordinate 130,545, forward strand.
CAAACAGCTGAAAAGAAAATAGAAAATAAAAGTAGCACTAGTACAACTTCAAAATGTACACCCACAGAAAAGTTACAAAATTTAAAAGAAAATGTAGGTGTAGCACAGCAACTTATCGAGGAAGGAAATAAATGTTTGGAAACAGCATTGAAAAGAAAATCATTTAAAGAAATTGCTGCAGCACAGGCGCTTATTAAAGCAGGAAACAAGAAATTTAAAACTGCTTGAAATAACTGCTTTATAAATTGTGTGTAAATAAGTGAAACAACATTCACTGCATGTATATTTAATCGAGATTTTTTTTTTAAAAATAAATCCTGGGTATATCAGCAACACAATGTCCTTTTTTGGTAACCAGTTCTTATTACTATTTGGGTGTTTAAACTTGTACTCCATTTTCATAACTTCAGTAAAAATATCTCAAAAAAATGTATCCAAAAGGTAAGTTTTTCTTAAAAATTTTTTTTAAGGATTTTGATATAAACAAACTTTATTTATGTGTATTAAAATTAAAATTGCTAACTAGGAAAAGAGGGTCACAAAGGCCCATTATCTTGAGAAATATGGGTTTTTGCATATACAAAATCCACTATGTGTGTATTTTTTTGCATCATAGTCAACAAAATTTGGGTAAATTACTCAAAAATCTGAGTAAATGCATATCCTGTATCTTAAAATCAAAATCAATATTCTACACTTATTATTATACCATTAAAATTTGTTAGTTAATTCAAATCTATCATGCAATTTGCATTCTTGTTAATAATCAAAATGCACTGCTTTTCATTCCCCTCCACACGAAAGAATTAATTGTGCTTTGTATTGAATTAATAGAATTAATTGTTGCTGAAAAGAAAACGTAAGTTTTTATGATACGTTTTTAACCAGGAATAAAAATAGGTCTGTTTAATTGTTTAACTTAAAAATATGTAATTGATATAAACTCATTTTGATAAACAACTTAATTTAAATCTGAAAGTAAAAGTACTAAGTTCTGTTTTCAAATTAATTTCAAATCAAAACTGTTCTCATTGGTTGTTTAAAATTCCGAAGGAAATCATGTTACAATATTTGAAGCAATTTTTAACTGTGTGTAGTAATAAGATTACGAAGAAAACATTTATGAAAAATTTTTATTAAAAAAGTACTAGCCTCTGTAGACTATTGATAGAGCTTATGTAGTACCGGATATCTGACAGAGTCTGTCAGATCTGTCTATTTACATAAAATAGTTTGATCAATCAACAAATTTAAGACAGAGCTTCAGTGCATTGCCTGAAGATATGAATTCATTATTTGTGATTCTAAAAAAAAATTCAAATTGAGTAATTGTCACACAAAAGTAGGAGGAAATTATTTCTTTTCTTCAATCCTATTATATATTTATTGCTATAATTTATTGTGTGGATGTATATATATGTTCAATATGTATTTAAATATGTTGTACGTTAAAATCCTGCAGAATATTTGCAGCGTATGACATACAAGAAGTTGTCCTATATTTTTGAAACACAAATCCTATATTTTTTTATGTTCCTGCTGCTACCACTGAATTGTCATTCTATAAGGATTTTGCTGAATAGGCTTATCACTGGTTAATTCAATATCATGTTGAACTAAGCGTGTCTTGCCGGAGATGTTTGAAAAAATATTAATATATTTTAGTAACAAATTTCTTAACTCGATAATTTGGTCATCGTTGAGTCTTTCTTTCAAATGATTTATTTCTACTATTTCATTAAAATCAAAGACTTTAGGATCAACTAACATGTAAGGAAAATCCCCATCTAACTCTGGTCTGTCTAAGGACTCATTATTTTTGCCTAATGTCACTAGATTTAAAATTTCGGGCGTTCTGTAATACGGTTTCATCATGTTTACATGATAAACCTTGTTTATCTCTTGGTTTCCTTCGAAACTGACGACATAATTTGTCTCGGATAATTTCTTTTCAATTTTACCTGGTCCCTTCCATTGTGGTGCTAATTTATGGGCCTGATTTATTGTTAGAACTAACACGGAATCTCCTTCGTGAAATTCTCTTTTTATGGCATTACGGTCATACCATTTCTTTCTTTTGTCTCGCATCTCTTCCATTTTTTCTTTTGCCAGCTCCTTACTTTTTTTTTAATCGATTTATCAGTTCAAACACATACTCAACTACAGTATTCCCTTCCTCTGGGATCTCTAACCATTTTTCGTATAATAACACATTAGGGGTTCTAAGGTTATTGCCATATACAAGTTCAGCAGGACTGAAGCCTGTACTTTCGTGAGTGACAGTTCTTAAAGCAAAAAGAGCAATTGATATTTGAGTTTCCCAATTAGGAGCAGCTTCGATACATAAAACTTTCAATATTCTTTTCACAGATCGGTGAAACCTTTCAACTGGATTAGTCTGTGGGTGGTAAATAGAACTTCGAAGGATTTTTATCCCAAATTTCTCTAAAAATTCAACTGTTAAAACACTCATAAAGGATCTCCCTTGGTCTGTCTGAATTTCTTTTGGGAAACCCATCTTGCTGAAAATCAACAATAGTGCATCGACCACTGATTTAGAAGTTATATCTGGGACAGGGATAGCGTCAGGAAATTTCGACCCTAAACAAATTACAGTTATGAGGTATCTATTCCCTTGAGTTGATGTTGGTAATGGACCACAAGCATCAACATTAATTTTGCTAAAAACTTCCGAAATAATGGGTACACTCATTAGGGGTGCTTTCTTTTTGTCAGTCGCCTTTCCAACACGCTGACATGGATCACAAGTTTTCACATATTCTTCTATTTCTTTATAACAATTTGGCCAGTAGAAGTGCTTCACTAACTTATCTTTTGTTTTAAGAATTCCTACGTGGCCTGAAATATCATCATGGCATGAATTTTTAATTTGTTCCCTGAGAGTTTCCGGAACAACAATCAGGTTTTGCTCATCGCCAAATTTATTTAATTTCGTCTTAACTAAAATTCCATTTTGGATTTTAAAATCAACCTTGTCACCCTCCGTTTTTACTGACTCAAATAACGGTACCAATTCTTTACTCTTCCTCTGCTCATTAATAAAAGACTGAGAATCCATTTGAAATATATTATCTAGGGTAGTATTGGAATCTACCTGAGGTAAAATCTCGATATTCTCAAAGTTATCGCCCTCATTATTTCCCTCCAATGGAACGTCAGTCTCCTCAATGATTAATTTTTCGTCTGATGAATTTTTATCATCTTTCAGCTGTCGCTTTTGAGACCGAGTCAAGACAGCATTAACACTATCAGTGATTAATGGGACATTTTCTCTACTTTGCTCTAAGAGAGCCGAAGTTTGATTCCCTAAAATATACCGCTCTTGATCCAACTTGTTCGCAATTACAACTGCCTTGGTGGTTATTGTACCTAATTCGCATTCTACGTCTACTTCAGCAATGGGTAAACAAGTCATATGATCATCGAAAATATGCTGAACCCAAACGTGTTCCCCGGTCATTTTGTCTTTGTCAACATATTTTTGACAGACAGCGTCTACTGTGGCTCCGGTATCGCGGAGAATGGGCATCTCAAATCCATTAACTTTCCCGTTTAAAGTGAAGGGATCTAATAAATTTTTCTCAGATTTTTGTCCAATTCTATATGCTTCCGATTTTTGAAATCTTAAATTGGGGCACTGAGGTCGTAAGTGGTCGTAGGAGCCGCATTCAAAACAGCTGAGCTTTTTCTTATGCTCAAAGTTTGCACCCGTTTTCCTAACAAAGGTACGCCCGTCATTCTCTTTCTTAGGATTCATGTTTGAGGATTTTTTGTTAACATTACTAGGGTAGTAATTCTTTACTGGTTTACTATTTCCCTTAACTGAAGACTCTCCTAACTTACTCTTTCCCATTACTGTATTTTTAGCATCCTCAAATTCCTCAACTTTCCTTACCAGTTCTTTAAGGGAAGTAATTGTAGACCGCTCATCCAAAAAGTGTTCCTTAAAATCGTTTGGCACTCGCCTTTTAATCTGGTCTACCAACATTAGATCTTTGAGTTGTTCGAATGTTTTAATTTCAAGGCCTGTGAGCCACCCCTCTAAAAAAGTGTTTAACTCGTGATAAAAATCTTGCCAATTGGAATCGGGATTTTTTTGAGATTTTACCAGCATTTGCCGAAATTTTTCCGCACTGAGTTTAAATCTGTTAAGCAACAACGTTCTAACATATTGGTAATCCTGGGTTTCTTTCTCCGGTTCTCGTGCTATTACATTATTTATTTCCGCTGGTAAGGTACTAATTAAGTAAGAAACCCATCTCTCTTTAGGTATCTTCATTAATTTAGCCTGCCTCTCAAAAAGTTCCAGGAACAAACTTATATCATCGGTTTTTAAATTAAATTTTGGCATTAGTTTTTGAAAATTTTGACTATAATTGGAATCTACCACAGCCGCGGATACTGTTGTTTCGACCCCCTGTTTTGCTTTTAAACACTCGAGTTCTGCTTTTGCCTCTCCAATTGAATTTCTCTGTCTTTAATTTGTTTTTCCACTTCTAATTTTTGCCTCTGCAATTCATATTCCCTGTTCCTAGTTTCTTTTTCAATTTCCTCTTTGTCTAATCTTTCTTTCATAGTGCTATCTAATAGATTTCTCACAAATTCTTCCTCATAGTTTTTACTACCAAGGATTAATTGTTTTAATTCGATTACACGTAGATCTTCAGTAGCCTGTTCACCAAGTTCTAAGGCTACCGAAATTAAATCCGATTTTAATCCTTTCCCTAAATACGACATTTTAAAAAAAATACCTAAGTAACAGCTCAAAGCAAAAGAACATACAATAAATATAAGGGATAAAAAAAAAGGTCTAACACCTATTCACTAAAGCAAATTTCTACAGCGCGATAAAAAAATAAAAAGAGGAAAAGCAAGCTCGTTAAATTCCCCTACCATACCATCAAAACACAGCAATGACTCATATCACATTTTTTTTTCTTTTTCTGAAAGCGTCGCAGATTCAGGGAAAAAGCGAAGAAACAACATAAACAACAAATGAGTCAGGTTCAAGTGTCCGCTCGGACACCTGCACAGTGTGAAGCGGGGAATCCTGCAATGCCCTCTTATCTCCTTTCACAGAGGGAGAAGTAGTTCAAAACAAAATATAAACATAAAATAAACACACATACTATAAAACTGTTCGCTGGTGCAAATACTAGGAAGTTATATGCTTTGTGCACATAAATATAAGGGATTTACACTAATATTATCTCTGATGAGAATTTAAAAACACTGTTATGCATAATATATAATACTTCTAGTTATTTAACTCTGATGAGAAAATTACTATGAATTTCCAATGGTTGGAAATATATATACTTTCACGGCGAAAGTTTGAAATCAACAAACAAAATTAATAATACTAACACTGTTGCGTATAAAATAATAATATTTCAATTTCACAATAAACCCTCTTGAGAATTGTTCTCATGAATTTCCAATGACAGGAAATATATAAACGTATACTTTCAGGACGAAAGTTTGAAATTAACAAATTTAATAATACTAACACAGGTGTGCATAAAATAATATTTCAAAGACACAATAAACTCTGGTGAGAATTGTTCTCATGAATTTCCAATGGGTGGAAATATATATGCGTATACTTTCAGGACGAAAGTTTGAAATTAACAAATTAATAATACTAACACTGGTGTGCATAAAATAATATTTCAAAGACACAATAAACTGTGGTGAGGATTGTTCTCATGAATTTCCAATGGCTGGAAATATATAAACGTATACTTTCAGGACGAAAATTTGAAATAAACAGAATTAATAATATTAACACTGGTGTGCATAAAAAAATATTTCAAGTACATAATAAACTTCGGTGAGTCTCATGCCTTTCCAATGGTTGGAAGCATATCTTAATAATGTACTTAAGCTATTAAGGCAGCAAAACATACTTTCAGGACGAAAGTTTTAATTCAATAAAAATTATTTTCCTTAGGATGAGAAATTCGATGCTTGTACACTGGCATGTACATAAATAAAATAATTCACAGTAAAATATTATACTCTGGTGAGTATATGGACTTAATACACTTCTAATGGTTAGAAGTTACTTTTAATAACATTAGAGCTATTAAAAAGCAATATTCCGCATGTATAATACAGTACAGGATGCAAATTATAAAACAACAGAACCTGTATTCTCAGGGTGAGAACTAAATGATACTCTTATAGAAATTTAAAAGTTTTCCCCTTGGCCTGGCTATGGTAAAAGGTGGAGAACATACCTGACCTTGATACCCTTGCATTCATGGGATCTCGGTGGAAACTCCAATTTTTCACCGTCTTTAACGTATCACCCCCTTCAGAAGCTGAAGGAAAGCAGCCACACAAACAAATTAGTTTGCTTAACTTTATTTGTTTCTATATTCTTGGTTAACATGGCTCACTTTTACAGACAGACGACACAAAAATACACATATTTACACTTTTAAATAACCGAGCGAATGCCTTCGGTATCACAAGGGAAAAATTTTCTCTCGGAGCCTATCATCTCAGCGTCCTTTTCTCTCTGCTGCTCGAGAGGGACTCTCTCTCTCTTTGGGGTTGCCAGTAACTTTTTACTTTCTTGGCGGTGTCCGTTACACTAGGTAACTATTGCAACTAGATATAAGACTGGGAACTAAGCCTCCAACCCCTTCTAGTTAACTGCCATTTAAAGATTCAATTTCAGATACATTGCTTTTATTGTGTTAAGTGTTGCCTATGTCGAATCTTTCTTGTGAGATGGTTTAGTTTAATGAACTTAACCAAGAAGAATTTGAGAAAATCAATAGGATCAAACAGCCTTAATGAATCTTAGGAACATGAATGGCTCATCACTGTAAGATCCATTCAGAGCTGTGGAAAATAGGTAATTTAGTGCTTGAGCCACAGGGCATATGTACAGAAAGCACATGTTTTATTACAAAAGCACTCAAAATAACTGGTGTTTAAAACATAAAAATAAAAAACTCGTTCCCATTATTTTACAAAGCTTTTTATTATTTCACATACCATATATATTCGAGTATAAGCCGACTCGAGTATAAGCCAAACCTATAATTTTATTTAGAAAAATTAGTTAAAAATTGAAAAGACGAGTATAAGCCGAATATAAAAACGCAGGGCCGAAAAGATCGATCAATCGCCAAATATGGAAAATTTTAAGAATGTTTAAGGTCCTTGTTTTCTAGAGTTTAATTTACATTTTCGTGAGAAATGTAGGAAATTTTTTGTAAGTTATTTTTTTATTTTTTTAAACCTGCAAATCTTCTTTTATTTCATGAAAATATTTTTATGTCTTGGATTTTATTTGTGTCTAAGTGTGGATTTTATTTCTGTCCCGTATTTTTGTTGCTTTTGGTTAGTCTGTCCATTTTCCAAACACAAGAAAAGGAATCCCCCCCCCCCCCCCAAAAAAAAAAAAAAAAAAAAAAAAACGAAATCTAAGATGGTGGCCAGGTCACTGAACCTTACTCGTCCCATTCTTTTACTAACCCGAGCAGGGGCATAGCCAGAAATAATTTTTCATGGGGAGGGGGGGTTACGACTACTGCAATTCACATATATGCATACATACATATGTGTGATAAGGGAGTGAAGAATATACATTTTGTATGGCAAAAAATTCCTCATGGAGGGGGTTATGATCCCCTAACCCCCCCCCCCTTGGCTACGCCCTTGAACCCGAGTATACGCCGACCCCCCAACTTTTTAATCAAAATTTTGACACTTAAGTTTCTCTTCTTATACTTGAGTATATACGGTATTTCATAGTTTTAGCATGTATTCTGATTCTTAAAACTTAAATATTGACTTCAGTTTCTGAAATCTTTGAAGGTTGGTAGTACAAATTCATTCATGAAATTTCACATTAACAAAAGTTATCTAAATTACTAAATTGATCTTTGGTCCCTTGAAATTTATTATACCAAGATTGGATAATTTCCTATCTACTGGTGCACACACCACTGAAACTTGGTGATTGTTTTTTACAGTTGTAATTTTGTAACAAAGTAAAAAATAGTGGGAAAATCCTTAACTTGGTATTTCTTTAAAATGAACTAGTTTTCAAATAAACATTGCGTTCGTGAATTACTTGCATTTGAATTAGTTATTTAGGTAAACACATTGAAAACAACTTGAAATAACCTTAAATTAAACTGCTCCAAAAGCTTCTAAAATTTGTGGTGAATATTGGCTAGACTCAACTTTTCTCTTGCTTTTTAGGGTGCTGAGCATTCTATTGTTTTTTAAAATATTTTTTTTTTTTATATTAATAATTTTGACACTTTCTGTTATTTTGTCAGAAATGCTTTGAGTTATTTTATTTTCTAAAAAAAAAAAAAAAAAAGACAAAGGTTTTTGAAATTAGGTGCATAATAATTGGTATGAGGATTTTTTGAGTAAAAATACACAAATCTACTTTTGATAGTGCATTAAAATATGATTATATGTCATAGGATTGAAAAAGATGATCTGTAAAGTATTTATTCTTGTATGCATCATAGGTGATTCCAATGAAGTTTAGTTAGAAGACGTTAAAGATGAGGATTATGGAGAAATTGAGGAACTGACAACATTCCCTGCAATGCGAGTCAAAGTTTATAAAGATGGAAGAGTGGAAGTTTTAAAAATTAAAGGCGGAAAAGAAGCTGAGACTGAGGCAGAATGTTAGTATTTAATGTCACCTGTATATATAGACTTTGCTTGAAAATAAGGCATTGGACTGTATAATGATACTGTAATCTCAATAAACACAAGAATCTGTACTAATAAAATCTAAACACGTCTGCTTGTAACATCATCGTTACTATGGAGATAATATTGAGGAAATGGGCTTCGGTGAAGGTGTTCACGGATTCAGAAAATTCCACGGCATCCATTTCGGCATGTCTCATTTTCATACGACTAATTAGCCAAGATATTAATCAAAAAACATCAAAACTGCTAATTTTTGCACTTTATAATTGCAACCTCTGTAGTGAAAAGTAAAAAATAAGTATCATGGTTGCCATATTTGTTGATTTGCAGCAGAATAAAATGATTTAGATTCTTGGATCCTAACAATAAATTAAAAAAGAATAATCCTGATTTTTTTCCCCCCTTTAGTTTATTTGTACAATTATTTTTTATTTAAAATATTTTCTGTGTGTGAAATTACAGCAGGAATTAGTTTTAAATGCATAAAAAAGAAGGATTAGGAGATTTTTGAGAGTAACATACATGCATAATTTTTTATAGTTTGGCGAAAGAATAAAATAGCTGATATGTGCCAGGTTTAGCAATTTTGAGAAAGTAGGTTCTAGTGGTTTGCACAATTCAAGACTTGGTGCAATGTAATGCAGTTTCTATTATCCTCAGAATGTAATGTGGAAAAAAAGTTGCATATAAGCTCACTTTCATGGATAATAGAAACTCAAAAACTGTAGAAAATAGACTTTCAAAATTGAAAATTTTCTTTTCTTTGTAATTTATTGTTCTCATTTTATTATTACTTTTTTTTAAATAATAAAAAGTATTAATATACATTTGTTTCATTTTGTTTATGTAGATGCCATTTTGTACTGTCTTCATAAAAAGGACTTTTAAAAAACTACATTAAGAAAAAATATATAAGCTTTTCAACTGATTTATGTTTGCATTATTATACAGAATAAAGTTAAAATTGTTTAAAATGCATTATTGTTTTATATATTTTAGATGAATCTGCCAGCGAGTGTCCCAGCAGAAGATGCAAAAGTAAACATAAAATTGGAAAGAAATTCTGAAGAAAGATCTTTGGGAGATTTTCATTCAGAGAAAAGTATGTGTTTTGTTTAACTGATTGATATAAATCTTTCTAAAGATATTTTTGAATGTGTGTGTTTCTTTATTCTTAGAAATATATTTGTTGCACACTTAAGAGTGGAAATGTAAGAGCTCTTTTAGTTTGATCATTTTAGCCCTACCCACACATTTCCGTTCTGAAAGCAGAAAAGATGAATGTAAAGAATCAACTTTATCATTATTCAACTAAATGTTTCTTGAAGAAGTTCTGAAACTCCTTTCATCATTGTTATTTCAGGGAATAGTTTTTCTTTCTTCCATTTTTTTTTTCTCCCCAAAATAACAAACTTTTTTTCTTTTGTTTAATAAAAATTAAGTTAACCCTACCCAGTTTAAGAATCCTCCGCTGCATCACTGCATAAAGACATAAGATTACTGGGAAGTAAATAATCCAATTACTCTGATATATATAGCAAATTACTCTTAATTCTAAAGTACTATATCCATTTTGGGGGCCGCTGCGAGTGCCCCCTTGGGCCGAAAGCCCTCGGCAATCACTGACTAGCCGACCTGGCCCGTCCAGGTCTACACATTTCCCATTTTTTGTAGATGTCTTGAGGGATAGTAATTTCTCTAATTACTATCACTACATCAATATTTCCATTTAACGAAACATTGATAACTTTTCTGTAATATCTGTCACATTGGCAAAAAATATGCAGCATAGCACTTTGTCACCCTTTATCATTTTGTTCAAATCTCATTAATAACTGGTTAACAGCCAAAGAAAAATTGACTAATGATTCTGAATTTCTGAAATTAGCATAATGAATGTCACAATTATGTAGCTAGAAGATTTTGTTGAAATATTTGTTCTACTTTGTTATCTAGGATTAGCATTTTATAACACTCATGCTTTTTGAATCCAAAGCTGTATTATGTATTTCAGATGAATTTTCCCAAGACAGCCCAGCAGAAGATAAGAAGCAAAACAAAAAGTCTAAAAAAAGAAAATCACCAGATTGTTCTTCTGAGAATCTTATCTCAGAAAAAGGTGAGTTGTTTAACTGAATGTAAAAAATCTTTTAAGATTCTAGAAAAGCGAATTCCTGAACATAAGGGTGCTTCTAAACACTGTAAGTACTTGAAATTTATTCTCAGCCCTTTGTTGGATGATTTCAACTGCTAAAAAATTCCAGCAAAAATTTTCAGTAAATACATTAATATTTAGGACTTGCCGACTCAACACAAGTATTGACATCTTTTAATATTACAAGCATTATGTTATGAACATTTAAGTTTCCCTTATTTAGTCAGATCATTTGATCCCTATCGGGGAAAGAGGAAGGCGTAGTTGGGAATATGTATTGTGTTTGGTTTTGTGATAATTCATTTATACAGTTAATAGCTTTGGATAATTAGTTTGGTCTTTTTAGAATATAAGCGGTCAGAGAAAAGAACTATTGAGTTGAAGATTTTTTAATGTGAAATTTAGAGGTGTGAGAGCAATCTAATATGTGATGCAGGAGTTAGAACCCCTTAAAAAGTCCTCTGCTCTAGCAAAATTGACTAATGATTTGATTTTTTTAAATTAGCATCACGGTTGTGTTGCTAGAAGGTCTTGCCACTGCCTGTGTAAGGGTTAAGCATGAAAATTGCAAAAATAATACATTTACTAAAGTAGAAGTTGGAGGACAACTTTTTAAATTCATTTCTATATGTTTTATCTATTACACGGAGTTCATTTACATCGAGTGGCACATTAAAGTTAAATTTTAAATAGAATAGATATAGGTATTATTCAGTTTGAAATAAATGACATTGAAGTGCTCCTTTTTTTCAGGTGATTTATATATGCTACATTATATAAGCTAGGATTAGCAGTCTATAACACTCATGCATGCATTTTAAATCCATAGTTTATTATGTATTTCAGATGAAATTTCCCAAGACGGTCCAACAGAAGATAAGAAAGAAAACAAAAAGTCTAAAAAAAGAAAATCACCAGATTGTTCCTCTGAGAATCTTATGTCAGAGAAAAGTGAGTTGTTTTACTGAATGTAAAAAATCTTTAATATTCTGGAAAAAGCAAATCTTTGAACGTAAGGGTGCTTCTAAAAATTGTAAGTGCTTGAAATTTATTCTCCAGCCCTTTGTTGGATGGTGTCAACTGCTAAAAAATTCCAGCAGAAATTTTCAGTAAATACATTAATATTTAGGACTTGCCCAACTAACACAAATATTGATATTTTTTAATATTACAAGCATTATGTTACGGAAATTTAAGTTTCCCTTATTTAGTCAGATTTAATCCCCCATCAGGAAAAGAGGAGGGCGAGGCTAGGAATATGCATCGTGTTTGTTTTTGTGATAATTCATTTATACAGTTAATAGCTTTGGATAATTAGTTTGGTCTTTTTAGAATATCGTAGCTGCCATACCTCCCGATTTTTCCGGGAGACTCCCGAATTTCAGAAAGATCTCCCGAACTCCCGAAAAGTTTATAAATCTCCCGAATTTTTCCAAATTATTCCCATGTTTTATGTACTTATCAATTTTTGAAAAAAAATTACAGAACTTGTTAAATGCTAACGATAGAAACTGAAGAAACTTCGCTAAGACTACTCCAGAGGGCAAAGATTACTTAAAAGTATGGTTACCATAAAAGAACAAAAAAGCAAGGGAAAACAACAGTGATTACCGAACCTAAAGCAAAACATGTCCTAAATCTACGACGGTCTTAGCGGACATAGCAGAGTAACAGGAGGACGATAATGCGCACCTGGGATGTACGTTTTCACTGCATCTCGCACTGCGCCTAGCTAGACTAAAGTCAGCTAGAGTGAGTGCAATGTTACTGATTTCTGAGTTCGTAAATTCAAAACTTAGTTCAGAGGGGCAAATTCTTATTTTAGATCCTCGATGTTTCGAAAGGCATCTGATACATAATTATGTACTTGGCGAACTACTACACAACAATAATTATCTATCGAGACCTATCGCCACTGGAAAACCGTTGTCGGTGAGCTATTGTTACTCGCGACGTGTTTTTATTGCTGTTTTGCGCACTTGATGAATCTATAAATTTTTTCCACGGACACGTACCAGCTTAACTGACACTTCTATTGTGGATTATTGAGAAAATGGCAGATGTTAGCGAATATATTAGAAAACGTGGATTGAAAACGAAATGTTAGTGGTCATTTTCGGATCCAAAAATTTGCTTGGTTTTGGAAAAATCGTTGGCCGAACGAGAACTTCCAGACATTTTATGAATGCTAAACTGGAATTTTTGTTTAAATAAAGCAAACTGACGGTCTGCACGACAAATAAAACTTGTATAAAAGTGCAGCTTTTAGTAATGGTATTTAAAATATAAATCTTGTCGTATTCCTTTAGGGCTTCAACATGCAAAGGAAGTAAAATAATTTATGGTAGTTTAAATATACTTTATTTCTTAAATAAATAAATTATTAATAATAATTCCAATAAATAAATACTTCGATATTTATAGCTATTAAAACGTACACATCTTAATTTTATGCTGAATAAAAGAATAATGCTTTTTTAAAATGTGAGTTAATGTTAAGAAATCCGTAAGAAAAAGAAAACCAAAATTTTCCCGAGTTTTTTTTTTTTTTTTTTCATTTTCTTTTTTAAACAGTTACGCGGATTTTACTAAAAATATATACCGTAACTTCGTGAAAAGTTAACTAATGGTAAGACCACGGACGGATTAAAAGGGTTGGGGGGGGGGGAGCGATTACTCCTCCGCTACAGGAAAAAGAAATTCTATTTTACTTCCATAAAATAGACAAATTTCAACTAACCGCCCATAAAATTGCATTAATCCATCCTTAGGCAAGACGTATCGCCCCCTTAAATAAATAAAAAGATTACTTTTATTAATCATTTATGAAAATGTACATAACCAAGGAAAAAAAAAAGAAGAAGAAAAGATCATTACTATAATTCTCATGGGTCAAGCCACATAATACTTAATTTTAAACAACATTCAATTGATACTCTCTCTGGGTTAAAAGTAACGAAATATAAAATTTAAAAATCTTTATTAAAATTTGCGCTCGCAATTGAAAAAAAAGAAAGAAATTGAGGCGACACAAGTCATGTTTTAACATCTCAGCAGAATTCGCTCTCTTGCTTTATTAACCAGCTCGCCGAGTGAAGACAAAACAATAACAACCTTCGCGATGACGACGCGGCGTCGGTATCTCGGTTTGTGAAGGCCCGTTTTCCCCCGTATTACATAAATTATTTTTTAAAAAAAGCACATTCAAATTGGTTCTTCTGCATATCGGACTGAAATATTTCTAAAATGGTTTCACGAAGCTTGTCCGCACCTGTAACTACGTCGATGCTTTAAATGACATAATGGGAAAAAAAAAAAATTCAAATGCTCCCTGCATGACGACGTGCCGTCACTTGAAGTGCATATATGTGCTTTATTTTCTACAGAAATAAATTTGTTAGCATCGGCTTCACCAGAGCTTGCGCGCTAACAACAGATCAAAAAGCAAGATCAATATACTAAATTTTTTTGCATATGAAATTTATTTCAGCCAGATAGTCCGTGTCCTGGAAAAAAACCACTTTTTGACATGCATAGTCCGCGGACTATACTAGCTAAATTATGGTAACTAACTATCCCCGCTCTCTGGGTTCCATATTTGCCAACTGAACTTCAATCTTTTTGCAGCCTTTTGGTAAATGAATAATTTTAAAAACAAGATGTAAAACAGAGTTTTTAATACTCTATTGTTAAATTAAAATTTAAGGCATTTTAGTAACTCAACTCAACAGAAAAGTATTATTTTCCCCATAATATGTTTATTGATTTCTGAATCATTTTCCCTTCAATTTTAAAATCAGGAAAATCGCTATTTCGTTTTATTCTCATGTGCAGGTTTTTCTTTGGTAATTATTTTTACAGTTAATTTTAAAAAGCATAATCTTGTGAGTTGGTATTTTGCAGCTAATATAGGAAGGAGCAGAACATATGTCCCTGTCATAAGTTCCACTTCTGTGTGCTGCAAGACTGCTAAGATTCTAAAATTTTACCTGAGAAAATATTTAGAAATTTATTAAAGAATTATTTTTTTTCCAATAAAACAAGAAAACTTCACTTTTATTCTATCATTTGAATGCTTATTTTAGAAAATGCCAATGCCATATATATAATTTTTCATTCCATTTCTGATTAAAAAAAAAAAAAAAAAGGTCTTAAAATATATATATATATATTTCTTGAGAATCAATTTTTTATTTTATTTTCATATCAAAAGAATAGTCTGAAATTTGGATGCGAGACTTATGATTTGTTCTAGGATTTTACGATATTACTTACGATAATTATTTTAAATAATTATAGCCTGTTTTCTTTTAATAAATATTGTATATCTAAAACTGATTATTAAACATTTACAGTGCATAGTTATTTTCTTCAGGATCACAGTCAATTTGTTTGTGGTTGAAATTTAAATGGTAGAAATTGTTTAGTACACCATTTAGTTTAACAGTGGTTGAATTTAAGCTCACACATTATTCCCCAGTTCCATGTTTTTGCATTATCAACCTTGTTATATATATGCCTGAAAATACGTGCATGTAAATTTTTCAATTTTTTGCTGGAAAATATGTCCACGTGTATTTCCTCTTTTTTGCTCTTTAGCTGTTTTCATGCCTGCAAAAACCCAGGGGGGGGGGGAGTGCCCCCCCTTGCCCTATGCTGCCGGCGCCCATGAATGCAAATAGTTCAAAAGTATTTACTGTTTAAAAAATTGTTTATTTCTTTAAAAAAGTATCGCATTTTAAAATTGGCTGTTTTAATAAATGTTTTAAGCTATACATTTTTCTTGTATATGTAATTTTCTTGGTTACTGATATATTATGCATGTGTACATGGAGTTTTTTTTATCTCAGGGATGAAATTCTTCAGCTTTTTAGCTGATTTCAGCTTTTTGTGAATAAAGAGGAATTCACTTTTCTATATTTTTTCTCTGAAAATTCTACTTTTTTCTGTGAATTCCTGATTGCTGTTATTAGTTAACTGTGTGATATTTTTATTTTCTAGCATGTTCAAATGTTTTTCTTCTTAAAACTTCTTTCACATTAATGATATACAAATATCACATGTACAAATTTTTTGCTCTCGTATGATTTCAGCTTTTTTGCTCTTTTGCCAATCTCATCCTTGTCATCTATAACAAGGGTTTTTTAAAGTCTCCCTAATTTTTTCGAAAATCTCCCTAATTTTCATTCTCCAAGGTTGGCAGCTATGGAATATAAGTGGTCCAAGAAAAGAACTACAGTAGAATCTCCCTATAATGAACTCACTTGATTCCAGTTAAAAAATTCGCTATAGAGAAAATTTTGTTGTACAGAGATTAAGAGATTTTTGCAGTTATTTCAGCAAATATTAGAAACTCTTTATTTAATTCGATGTTTAAAAGTATTAAATGATGACTTCCTATTAAAAAAAATTAGTATATATTATAAATTTGTTAGACTTATGTTTTCTTACTTTTCATTTAATAAATGAAATGTTCAAAAGTAAAGACAATTCATGAATTTAGAGAGTAAAATATGCAGACTTGTTACTTTTTTGCCTAATAGTGGAATTCTGCCTTTTCAGCACTAAATTTTATCATTCCTGGGATTGATGCAAATATGCATTGAAACTTTGGACATGTTGTTCACACATTTTCAACCATCTGAAACTTGGAGAAAAATAAATTTCCATTTTTAATAATTCTTTGTTACCATATTTCATCAGTTGTCTTCTCTTAGCAGACAGCATATTTCCATGGAAAATATTTTGCAGCCCTGTTTTTCAAATAAGTGCTATAATTTTGTCTGCCTTAAAGCACTTTCAAATTAACGTATTCATACTTGCCAACTCTACTGGATTTTTCAGGTGACTACTGGATTTTGATGGTTTCTCCTGGTCTTCTGACTTTACATTATAATCTCCTGGTTTTCTAACATTTTGAAGCTTTAATAATCGACACATTTATTTCCCCATCAGTTCTGAAAGATTACTGCTCTCAAGGTCTATTCATACAATATGGACCAATGGTATTTTGGTCCAATAATAAAGATTTGTGCTTATTTTGATTACTCATTTGTGAAGGATTCTTGAAAATTTCAGAATTACATGGCAAATCATTTAATTGTAGCATTTTGTGAGTTCAAAGTCCCAAAATTTTACTACATTTTTTAGTCTAAGCAGATATTTTCTAAAATTTCGAACATTTAAGAAAAAGCTTGTGAACTTAAAGAAACATTGAAGTTTTATTCATTTTATGTTAAAAGAATTCTATTTCTGAGCTCTTTTACAAATTCTATTTTTAATATCACGACCATATGTGTGATTGAAATTTCAGTGATACAGTGATAACTTTTCTGTAATAGCTGCCACACTGGCAAAAAATATGCAGCATAGCACTTTGTCCCCCTTTATCATTTTGTGCAAATCTCATTAATATCTGGTTAACAG
Organism: Cheiracanthium punctorium; assembly: GCA_038373885.1. NCBI lineage: Eukaryota > Metazoa > Arthropoda > Arachnida > Araneae > Cheiracanthiidae > Cheiracanthium > Cheiracanthium punctorium. The sequence continues at coordinate 147,847 of JAWZYV010007137.1, forward strand.
CCAAAGAAAAATTGACTAATGATCCCGAATTTCTGAAATTAGCATAATGAATGTCACAATTATGTAGCTAGAAGATCTTGTTGAAATATTTGTTCTACTTTATGTAATCTAGGATTAACATTTTATAACACTCATGCTTTTTGAATCCATAGCTGTATTATATATTTCAGATGAATTTTCCCAAGACAGCCCAGCAGAAGATAAGAAGCAAAACAAAAAGTCTCAAAAAAGGAAATCACCAGATTGTTCTTCTGAGAATCTTATCTCAGAGAAAAGTGAGTTGTTTAACTGAATGTAAAAAATCTTTAACGATTCTAGAATAGCGAATCCCTGAACATAAGGGTGCTTCTAAAAACTGTAAGTACTTGAAATTTATTCTCCAGCCCATTGTTGGATGATGTCAACTGCTAAAAAATTCCAGCAAAAATTTTCAGTAAATACATTAATATTTAGGACTTGCCCAACTCAACACAAGTATTGACAGTTTTTAATATTACGAGCATTATGTTATGAAAATATAAGTTTCCCTTATTTAGTCAGATTTAATCCCTATCGGGGAAAGAGGAAGGTGTAGTTAGGAATATGTATTGTGTTTGGTTTTGTGATAATTCATTTATACAGTTAATAGCTTTGGATAATTAGTTTGGTATTTTTAGAATATAAGCCAAGAAAATAACTATTGAGTTGAACATTTTTTTTAATGTGAAAATTAGAGGTGAGAGAATAATCTCATGCGTAATGCAGAAGTTAGAACCCCTTAAAAAGTCCTTTGCCGAAGCAAAATTGAGTAATGACCTGAATTTTTAGAATTGGCATCACAGTTATGTTGCTGAAAGGTCTTGCCACTGCATGACCCCCTGCTGTAAGGATTAAGCATGAAGATTAAAAAAAATAATACATTTTCATTTACTACAGTAGAAGTTGGAGGGCACAACTTTTCGAATTCATTTCTATATGTTTTATCCATTACAATGAGTTCATTTACATCTAGTGGCATATTAAACTTAAATTGTAAGTGGAATCGATATAGGTATTAATCTGTTGAAATAAATGACAATGAAGTGCTCCTTTTTACAGGTGATTTATATAGGCTACATTATATAATATAGGATTAGCATTGTATTACACTCATGCATTTTAAATCCATAGTTTATTATGTATTTCAGAAGAAATTTCCCAAGACGGTCCAGCAGAAGATAAGAAGGAAAACAAAAAATCTAAAAAAAGAAAATCACCTGATTGTTTTTTGGATAATTCTACTTTGGAGAAAAGTGAGTTGTTTAACTGTATGTAAAAAATCTTTTAAGGCTCTAGGAAAAGTGAATCGCTAAACATCAGGCTGCTTCTAAAAATTTAAAGTGGTAGAATTTTATCCTCCAGCCCACTCTTGTATGATGTCAACTGCTAAAATCTCTGCAAAAGTTTTCAGTTAATATATTAATATTTAGGACTTAACAATTCAGCACAAGTTTTGATATTTTTAAAATTGAGTATTGTTAAAAATGTGCTTCCCTCATTTAGTCAAAGTGCTTTTAATATTCATACATTATGCAGTATGATATGTTGCTGACTGGCAGTTCATAGTGATAGTTTACCAATTCAGCTTGCAATGAGTATTATTTATGTTACACTGAATACATTAATGCCTAATCTAGTTTATTGTCCATGTGTCTGGATAGTTTTATTGCATCCGTCTTGACTGTTGCAGAAAACTTCTTTCTGTACTCCTGAACAATGCTTAGAATAAGCAGTAGTCCTGGGTTCGATCCCCAGCTCTGGTATGTTTCTCATAGTTGGTACATTAATCGACCCAAACACTCTAAACTTCCTAATTTAATTAAGGATTATGCAAAGATTAAGTTTTTTCTCACTTTGTAAAAATATGGTTAATTTGTGCAGCGTATTGGAATTGCTGCGAAATAGTGCCAATGGCTCTTAATAAGAAATTTCATCTGGGAATCATCACAGAGTAGCTCAGTGTTAGAACGTCCGCACATTAAGGGGGAATCCTGGGTTCTATCTCAAGCTCTGAAAATTTCCCATAGTTTGTATATTAATCAACCTGACACTCCAAACTTCCTAATTTGTATATGGATATTTAAGAACTATGAGGAATATGATCTCCAAACATCCCCCCCCCCTCCTAATTTCTGCTTGATGATTTTATGTTTTCTAGTCTGCCAGCTTTTCAATTTTTATAATGTTTAATGTATAATATGCAGTTCCATTGCACATAGTGAAGTATTTGAGTTATATTGAGAATAGAATCATTGAAGATATTTTTAAGTATGAAATACATATAAATAAAATGCTTCTTTGAACTAGACTTCTATAAAATATGTTGCTGTATTATGTATTTCAGATGAATTTCTTAATGACAGCCAGGTTGAAGATATTAAGAAAAACACAACGTCTAAAAAAAAAGTCACAAATCGTACTTCCATGGATTTCCATACTTTGATGAAAGATTTTATTTTGGAGGAAAGTGAGTTGTATAATAGGGTGGATCAAATTATTTTTTAAACGTTGGACAGGTGAGAATTAAAAATAAATTTAAAAAAAAAAAAAACTCACGCCTTCAGGTGCCCCACTTACTCCAAAAGGTCAATTTAAAAAAATTAATATTTATATGTATGTAAATGCTTGGGTGGCATAATTTGCCATATGTCCAAAAGTATTTTTCCATAAAAATTGCTTTTTTTTTCTTCTTCTTTTTTTTGTTTTTTAAAGTATTCTCTTCAAGCACTCCGAAAATTTGAGTATTTAAAAAACTAGGCCATATCCCTCGCCAGCTTCAGCACAAAACAAGAAAGCTAGCTAGCTTTCATCCACACATCTGATCTGACATCACTATATTTTCCCTGCCAAAAGAATGAGACGTTTGGCTTAATCCTTCAAAGTGCAAGCATTTTCACTTCAATATTGAAAACCAACTAGATAGAATGCCCAACTCTGAAAAAGTGCAATCTTTGCCATCGATGCATTTAACTACCAATAACATGATGGTCGATAGAATAGCCCATCTGGTACCACAGAGCTAAAGAAGTTTTTTTGACACAGTGGGCTGCTCGGCCGGCACTGCCACTTGTGTCAAAGAATGGAATATTAACTCATTAAGAATGGAATATTAACCTTCTTTAATGACAAAGGTATATCAACAGATTTACTTGCAGTAATAGGATACAATCATCACAATCATGGGACATTTAGTTATACATATTATGAAGTTATAGTGTCCAGTGCGACTCCACATTAAAGGGAAGCCATTGGGTATTGAAGGTTCTAAACATCTGTGGAAGCTAATTATATACTGAATATATATGCAGAATCACCTAAAAAAAAAACTGTTTACACTGTCATCCAAAGAAACAGATTATTTGCACATATAGAAAATGTGCTTCTAGCCATATTATATAATGATACAGATACTATTCGAGAATTAGCTTACCCTAGGGTTGTTTCTGCCAGAAAAGAGAATCAGAATATTTCATCAGTGAAAAATTATCATGTATTAGTAATAAACATACAATCAACAGATTATATGACAGTTTTTGGAGTGATAATAACGAGCAGACTCTGGTTTTAAAATACATCTCTGATGAAGACAAAAATATTCATGTCAGAGAAGATTGTTTCAGTGAAATTTCTGGATTTGTCCAGCTTCCTATGCTACATCCAAGGAACTGAACATTGTGTAAAACTGGTAATAGAGGCTGCATCTCTTCTTTGTATAGAAGCAAGAAGGGATGGATCTATAAAATCCAGGATCGAATCGAGGAACATAATGAAATCTTTTCATTCAAAATCAGCGTTAGATTGAAATAGTTTATTTGTTGCTGAACTGTGAATAGTGAATTTGTTGCTATATCAACTGAATCAAATATGCAAAAAATCAAAACAGTTTTATTATTTGGAGCACCTGGAAAAATACTCTTACCACCTCTAGTTTTCATATGTAGATACTTTTAGGTGTGCCAGAAATGGCTATACTTTATTACCTGAGTACTCTTCCAAATTTATAAAAAAAATTACTTCACAATTTTTAAAGCATTTTTAGGAAATTGTCAGTTTTTAACTTTTTTGGGGCCTTGGGGCATAGGAAGTTATGAATAGAATGAAATAAAAATATGTGTATAAACTAATGTGCCCAAGTCACAACTTTATGATCTTGCACCAAAAGCAGTTTCGAATAATATATATATATTAATTTTAAAAAAATTTTAAGCTATATTTCAGACACTTGGGGAACTCTAGTGTAGGTGGATTTCAACAAAAATTTACATGTTAACTAAAATACTCAATATGCAACTTTTCCACCCTAGGCCAAATTAATTTCGATTTTTTCTTTTCTATACTTCTCGATCCACCCTATTGTATAACTAAATGCATATAAATATTACAAAGCTCTATAAAAAGATACTGTGGAAACACTTCTTTCTTAGCCTTCTTGCAAAATTAATGTATTTTTTCTGATAGTCATAGAACTGTTTGAGCATTACTTTGATCTTGGTTTCATAAATAATAAATTTGATAACTTTGTAATCTGGATAATTTGGAATGTCATTTGAATATTTTTGCGTTTGTTTAATAAGTTATAATATTTAAAGGAAGCATACGCACTTATTGCAATATTTGTAAAGGTTAGAATTTTTTAGCTCTCATTTTTGCTTTTATCTGTATGATATGCTTTTATTTATTAGATTGAATGCTTGATAGTTCGATCAGATAGATTCAAGTTTGAACTATCTAGTTTTGAACTGAGAATAACTTTAAGCATTATCAGCAGTAAATCATTGAAGGAGAAAGACCTGTAACATTTCCTATATTTAACATATTGTAAAAGTGACTTTTACTTGAATCATAAAATAAATAAAAAGTATTTAGCAGAAAAAGGAGTTTTAATAAAATGTATAAGATTTATTTTGGGAAAACTGTAAAATTGAGTTTTGTTTTTGCTTTTCATGTCTACATTTTTAATTTCTTCATTAAAAAAAGTGTGAATTCATTTTCTATGGAAGGCTCTATTTGAGTAAATGTTTTCAGTCTATAGTCTATTATAGCTTGACCAGGCCTTATTAACATTTTCTATGTTTTCCTCTGTATCAAATAAGTCCTTTCTTTTTTATTTTAAACCATTTTAAGGAACTTATATAATGTATAAAAAGGTAGTTTGTGTATTGTTCAAGCGGGTACTTTCACTGTAAGTTTTGCTTTCCTGTCATACTTATCACGTGTGCTCTGGAGCTATATTTTATTCTTTAGTTAATTGCTAGACACCAAGTCGCTGATTCTGGGTTCTTTCCAGTGTACACATGTGCCCACGCTTTTGTAACCCCAGATGCAGGTCATGCAAATAATATAAAGGGATTCGATTAGAGATGAGAGAGAGACAAAGTTATGTCCTATCGTCTCATGTGGTATTGTGAGCGTAAATACGGCTGCACCTAAAAAATCGAGAGACTTCTGCCACTAGAACTGCTTAATTAATCCACGTGGATTTTCGTACCCATCTCCCCTCCCCTCTTCTCACTCTATATTGTAATTTAAAAATAATGTTCAATTAACCATTTTATTCACCCTAAATCTGCAAATTACTGGAAAATCTGACGTATCATATATATATATATATATATATATATATATATATATATCTAATAAGTAAAACACAAAGTATATATTGCAAATATGACATATCCCGCATGAAAAATATATAACAGCAGATGCATGAATTATGTACCTCGTGTGTGTAGGGGGGGGGGGGACAGATGCTGAGCCAAACAAAGTACAATTAAACAATGTGATAATAGAATGAAATGGAAATCATAACCACTGGCACCATCCTCAGGAGCCATAACCAATAAATTATAATTAAAGACAATCCAAATAGTAGGATTTCGGTTGTGTGGCATATCAAAAGAAATATTCACTCCACACTTTTTAAGTATCTGTGCATATATATATATATACACACACATACACATCGATTACAACACAGTCCATAATATGATTCCCTGTTGATTAGGAACCTTAATTTATATTCTTAACATTAATTCATTCCAGTGCAAGTTTTTGGGATTTGTGGTTTAGTGTGAGTTAATGAAATTTACTGCATATGCAGTTGACTTTATAGTGAAACATTTTATAATTTAATTTTCAACAGGATCTTATTTTGAATAAAATAAATGCTACACGTAATAAAATGTGTCTGAACTATTACAGTTTTTTAAAAACTAAATCATACATTCAACACCCTTTCATGTTAAATTAAAATTTGTTAAAATGCATGTTGTATTATGTTTTTGAGATGAATTGGCTCAAGACAATGTGTCAAAAGAAAAAGCAGAGAAAGGTCTGGGGAAAGGGGAACCCCCCCCCCCCCCCCGAAAAACACATGAATGTTCTTTGGAGAAAAGTGAGTTTTTATATAATTAATCATTTATTATCTCTCAAAAGGCCACAAATGATTTTGATCCACAAAATACAATAATCTTTACTTCCCCCCCCCCTCCTCCAAATACAGGTGTATGTGTATGTGGGGGAGAAGAAGCTTGTTAACATTTAGTTTGAATTAATCATATTAACAAACCTTTGCACAAATTAATGGGAGATACGTATACAAAATTTTTAAGACTTTCAGATAAGTTTGTATTAACCAGTGTCTACTATCTTGCGAAAGTATTTGATAATTACGACAGTAGTTCTAAATAGAGCTATTGTCAATAGAATCTAATTTCGAATGAAATAAATGCAGCACTAATTAAAAATTTAAAAAAGTTTATACTACACCATATACTGTAAGTCACATTATATAATGCATCTTTTTTGTATTATGTATTTCAGATGAATTTTCCAATGACACTGTGCCAGCAGAAAAAATGAAGAAAGGCCTAAAATCTAAAAGAAAGGTGCAAGAGAGTTATTTAGAGAATGTTACTTCAGAGAATGTTATTTCGGAGAAAAGTGAGTTTTTATTTAATTCATTTTTTCATCTTTCAAAAGTCCCAGAAAAAGGAAAACATTGTAAACTCTTCACTATACACATATAGGGTGATCAGTGAATAAGCCCTGATTTCAAAATTAAATATCTCTACAACAAAGATTGATAGAAATATGCGGTAAACTGTACGTTTATTAGCAAAACTGTAAAAATGGTGCACAAAAGTTTAGAAAATTTAGTTACAAAAATTGTCAACAGATGGTGCTCTAATCGCAAGGACCTATCAATAGCTTTTAAAATGTGCTTCGAAGTCTAAAGCAATCAGTATGACTGTTGGATAGTGAAAAGAGGTGAGCGTAGAAAGTGAAATAGTGTATTTCATTGAAGAACGTGTGTTTTTAGTACTGGAATTTCACCGATTACAACACAGTCCTACGGCAACACATCGCAGTTTTCAAAACCGATTCGATGTTCCAGTTGGACCCGATGTGAAAACCATTCGCATGCTCTTTGCGAAATTTGAACGTACTGGCAGCATGGATGATGATTGAAAGGGAAATGTTGGGCCTAGACAAACTGTAGTCACTCCTGAAAATGCAGCCAAAGTTTCTTGAATTGTCCAGCAAAATCCTAGGAAAAGCAGCTGACGGATTGCATCAGAGGCAGGTTTAAAGTACACGCACACGCAAAAACTTTTAAAAAATAGCCTACAGCTGTTTCCATACAAAATCCAAACTCATCAGGCCATACCCATGAAAGCTGTGCAACAAAGGGTTGACTTTGCGAATTAGATTCTAACAATGATTGACACCGACGAATTTGATGTGGGCTGCATCTGGTTCACAGATAAGGCACATTTTCATTTGAATGGAATCGTTAATAAACAATACTGGAGATTTTGGGGTTCCGAAAATCCTCATTTGTGTGAAGAGAAAGCACTGCATTCGTATAAAGTTACTGCATGGGCTGTGGTATGCACCAGAGGCATTATCGGCCCTTTTTCATGCAAGAAATGGTAACTACTGAATGTTACATTAAAATTTTGGAACAATTTGTCAGCACTCAACTAGCATTGGAGGATCGACCAGGTATAGACTGGTACATGCAAGATGGGGGCTCGAGCACATAGAACAGATAAAGTTTTTCGCTTTCTTCATGAATATTTTGGGAATAGAGTAATTGCGCTAGATTATCCGCTATTTACTGACACAGGAATAGCTTGGCCTCCATATTCTCCCAATCTTACTCCTTGTGACTTCTTTCTGTGGGGCGCATTGCAAGACACTGTCTATCGAAACAATCCCGGCACTCTAGCACCCGTATTCACGAAACTTTCTACCAGCTGGTAACAGCCGGATTACCATAGAATCGGATGGTTAAAAAAAAAAATGGTATTCACAAGGCCAAATCGGCTGGTTACATCTCGTTTTTAACAGACGAATGTAACCAGCCGAATTCGGGTGGTTACCGGCCTGTTACATTCGACGCATGCGCTGTGAGGCTCTAATCTGTTAACAAACATGGCGGACTACAGCGCTGTTGAAGACAGAAGATATGGAAATTTTAGAATTTATTGATAGATTTGCAAAATTTGTGTGTGAGGAGAAAGTAAACGGTTTAGAAGACTTGTGTGTCAAGGATTTTCCAATACATTACCATCAAAGTAAGTAAACGGTAAACAGGCGAAAAAGGAAATGTTTTAAATTTACAGCAAACGTGTCAATGAAATTATGGCGCAGCGGTAAAGCGAGCGATTGGCAAGCAGTAGTTCCAGGGTTCTGGCCTCTCTGCGGCCAAAGTTTCCCTTCTTGCTCTCTCACCCCCCCCCTTTTTTTTTTAACATCTTTTTTTTACATCTCTTTTTTTTATTTCTAAAAAAGTAAGGCCCTCTGGGATGAAGTACTTAACCATTTTAATTAGGTGTATAAATTCGACATTATACTACAATACCATCAAAATCAATCATGATCCCAATCCTGTCAGAAAAAAAGAAATAATTTTATTAATTTTTTATTTTTTTCCCAGCAAGAGCATTGCAAAATTTAATAGACAAAGCCATGTGAATTAGCAGGGGTTAGCTGGGCTGGAACAGGTTTCTTTAATTAGTCCCCTTTCTAAAATTCCTTTAATTGATTTCCCACCCTCCCTCGAAATTTTAGTCAATGAAATTAGTAGTTTTTTTATTTGCATTGATTCTGCAGTTCAACTATAGGTAAAAAAAAATTCAGCGCTACATACCCCCCATCCCCTCCCAATTTTTATTTGCCTACGATTTTGCAAAAGAAGAACATGTAGCTTTGAGACAAAAATTCATTGACATTTGTTTTATCTGTTTCAAGGGGGAAGTAAATGTAAATTTTAACAGAGTCTGTTTTAAGCTTATAGTATTAAATATTTATTTACATACATCCGATAAAATAACTAATATAATTCTTGATTTTTGCATTATTCCATTAATAAAAATACATCAGAGGCATTATTCACTATTAATATTTAAATTGAATACTCTTTTTCCCCGTTCCTGGTTTATTTAAATAAGTTGTACACTTCGTGCTAAGTTATTACTCATAAATTAATCACATGCAAAAAAAAAAAAAAAAAATCTTATTTTAATGTCTGACTACAGAGTGATTAAAATGTCTTTATTGTGGGAAAAAACTTGCAATTTCGAGTGGAGATCTGCAATTCCCTTTTTTTTTGGGGGGGGGGGGGGAAGGGTCCAAAAATTTCTAGTCCTTGATATGAAAAATCAAGAGACAGCCTAGTTCATAACTTCAGTTAAAAATTGAGTAATGGCTACCTCATAAATCATTATTTAAGCAGAACCATCTCCACAATCACATTTTAATATTCACGTATATATTTACCTTTTACTGTATAAAATTACAAAAATTGCAGAGCTGCTCTATGATCCATATTTTTGTGATTAAAGTATGGTCACCAGTAGGTTTCAACATTAGAATTATTACAATTGTATTAAAACATTGTAAAAATATTTGTTTTTTTATGCATTTGAAATTTTAATTATTGATACTCAAAAAAAAAAAAAAAAAAAAAAAAAAAAAACCATACCATCTCCTACAGTAAAACAAATAAAATACCCCCAGAGTAAGCTCTTAAGTATGTATTCACAAATTTTTAAACAATCGTACTGTTTTTGACTGTCAGATACATTAAAAAATAAAAATAGAAAACCTTCGAATACCTTTAAAAATTATCTTTTAAAATCAATATATCTTTTAAATTCGTAGGAGTATATAAATAAAATATCAGTTATTAATTACAAAAAATTCAGCAGAAATCTCCGAAATAAATAATTGAAGTATTTGTGATTATAAAAATACATGAAAACACATTACACTCCTGCTTATTTTCAACTATTTTGGAGCGTTCGCGAAGAGGGGTCAAGGGTCGGCAATCAGCTAGTTGGATAGCCAGTGCCCTAAGCCAATCACAGACGAGCTTACAAAGCAGAATGCACAAGTACAAGTTAATCGGTGGTCAAACGTTGGTCAGGAAACCAGTGGTTTTAAATAGTTGGTGAATACCGTTCTGAGGTTACCGGTGTGTTACCAGCAAGTAATGGTCAAACGTTAGTTTCATAATCAGGCGGTTACTAGCCGTTTCGTGAATACGACTGTAGATGAGCTTGAATCGTTGATTGATGTTGCATGTGATTCTATTTCCGTTGAGACATTGCAAGACGTGATGTCAAATTTCATTGTTCGTTTATGCCACCTCATTGTTTCGAACGGTGAATACTTTGAAAAAATTGTATTCTGATTGCAAAGACTGCTACACTTTTTTTTTTTTTTTTTTTTTTTGGACTCCTTTCAGAGAAAGTTTTCAGCGCAGAGAGCAATCTGTTGATGATTTTCGAACTAAATTTCAAAACTTTTGGGCACCATTTTTACAGTTTTGCTAATAAACGTACAGTTTACCGCATAGTTCTATCGATCTTTGTTGTAGAGATATTTAATTTTGAAATCGGGGCTTATTCGCTGATCACCTTGTATGTACATATAGTAAAATAGTTAAATTTATGAAATTAATTTGACATTGGTCTCTCATTTAAAGTAATTTTTAAATAGGGTAAAGGCATTGGTTATAGACACTTTAAGAACATTTTTGCATTATTTTCTTAATAACTTTCTTATTTATAAAGCAATATTTATGTTTCAAAGTTTTTCTGTGTGGTCAAGATCTGCTCTACAGATTCCATTCATTACTTTAGTTAAATTAATAGAAATTTCCGTTTTATGAGTGGAAATCCAACAGCAACATTTTTCCCATATTACTGACATGAATGAACCAGTTTTTGACATGGATAAGAACCAATTATTGACATGTATATTCACTTATTGTGAGTTTTAAAAAAAAATCTGATGTGGACAACACATGACTTCCTTGCACGTCTATTAAATCAAAAATATTTTCGATGCACTTCATCTGTTTTTACTCAATATCTTAAACATTTGACAGCCACTTTTACAGAATAATCCAAAGAGCACAACATCCATCAAGTTTATTAATGGAGCATCCACATGGATGACGACCAACACGTAGTAAAATTTTATTTTAGAATCATGCAAGCACTGCGCACTCATGAAAATTCCAGCTCTCTCTCTGTTTCAAAGCACCCATAAAAATTTTCATGAGGCCCCCATGTTTTAAATAACACACAAGAACAAAACCAAGAAGGGATGAATTTCGTTTCATTTCATAAATAAAAGAGTTAATTTTTTTTTCATCATTCACGATTCCTTTCTCTCCTTGAGAATGATTTTATATAGCAATAATTCAATCAGATTTTCTAAACAATCTTTTTTTCTGAAACCAAAAAAAAAAAAAAAAAAAAAAAAAAAACCAAAAAACTATCTGCTTTTCTGATTTTCATTCTTTTTTCCACAAAGTAACTAATTCTGCATGTTACATTTTTGTGGGTGCTTGAGCCCCGGAGCACCCACGTAGTCGGCGCCACTGCTCCTACAGCATGATGCGTTCGTTTGCGCTCATGCTTTCCTATGTGAAATTGTCTTCTTTTTCTATTCCCTACCTCCCTACTAAATATTGATGATGAATTTAAGAATCACCCTGTATATTCCGAGACCATAATATATTATACTACAGCTATAATTTTTAATTCATTAAAATATTGCTCTTATGAAATTTTAAAATTATTTTTCTTTTTTATAATGATATAGTCCAGTCATTTGGTAGTTTTACCCGGAAAGTTTTCCGGGAGTTTTGAAAATGGGCAATTTTATAGATTTCGATGTGCTCTTTCCGAATTTCAACGTTGTCCCCTCGTATCTTTGCCGCTCGCGCCGATATATTCGAAAAATGGCGCCCAAAAGCAGTTTTTTAGCAATATCTCCTTTCCGACTCATTTCACGAAAAAAACAATTACAGAAAAGGAAACTAGAGAAAATTTCCTACAATTTATGTAATTACCCTTTTTCCGTAAAACCAATAGTTTTGGCGTACGAGCGCCGCAAAGTGTAGTTCAGTATGCGTTTTGGCCAAACAACGCATTTCCACACCACCTTGTGAGGTAGAGTAAGCGGCGTTTTTTTTTTCTTTTTTTTTTTTTCGTGGTATCCCCAGTAGGCCCCATTAGTTGTTGGCGAAGTTTAAGAAGATGTAGATCTTATTCTTTTGACGGCTGTATCTACGCGTTAAATCATACATATTCTAAAACCAGGAAAAGGAAAAATTTCGCAACAAATATATTCAACAAAAAGTATCATAGATAACAAACCGCAGATCATATTTTATTCTCGCATGCCTTCAGTGGCTGTGATAGAACATCAGCATTATTAAATAAGGAAAAATGAAATTTATTGATGTACTCCGAAAAAATCCAAACGTGGTTATCCAGGTATTCAAAAATCCGGATGCTGATCCAGAGAGCATTGCTAAAGCTGAAGAACGCTTCCTTCCTGAATTATACAGGGACAGTAATGTGAAAATGTAAGAAAAGTATGTCTTTAAATAACTATAGATATGCATGCTTCACAATATCAGCATATAAAAGTAAATTTAGTATTGCGTCGCTACCACCAACAGAAGAAACAAGACAACATTCGCTCTGAACCTATCATCAGGTTCAGCAGTGGTATGGGAATGAACAAAATGCAAATGGGGGCAATGGGGGTGGAAAAGAAACAAGGACGGGCTAATGCCTGTCACCACACTCGAGCCCCCAGCTCCTGAAAGCTTGGTAAAACTTATTTCTTGCAAACGCAGAAAGAGATATCAGAAATCCTGTGGATGCAGAAAGACTGGGTTAAAGTGCTCCTTTATATCAACAGGACAGACGGCGAGATTTTGGGCATGTACCAAACAATGATTGTCTACTGTTGTATTACATTGAAGATGTCCATAGACATTAAAGTATTGAAATTCCTTTTGGTGGTCCTGTAAATAAACTCTCTAGTAGATTGAAACCAAAAATTGAGATGCACAACTAGATGTTACAACAATCTTATATATTAAAAACATATAAGACATTATTTAATACGGCGGATTAATTAGTTAAAATTTTTTATTTGGGAATACCTTATTCCCCCGTACATGATATATATTTCGGTTACACACATAACCATCTTCAGTCGTTTCTGGATCTCTCACTAATGGCGGCTTCCTTTTATATCTCTTCGTTCTTCTTCTTGAAAGTTCGATGAATGACGTCATCCCATGATTGGTCGATTGTATGAAGCGCATCGTTGATACTGCCATCTGTCGTCATTATTTCTAAGCTCTCACGAATGTAGGCATATATACTATTTTTAAAGTTGGCTATTTTTTTTTAAATATTTTTAAAATCAATGGTAATGGGCTCTTTCAAAGCAAAACGGGCCAGAGCGGTACTTTGTTTCTGGAGGTTAATGTCTTGAAAATGTTCGTTTTTTCGCTCTTTAATTTTCCTTTTTGTAACGCCGATGTAGCAATTTTCTTTATTAGTATCGTTTGATATAAAATTAATTTTATAGATCCCTGCGGTTTCGATGGGGTTGATTGGGTCTTTTTCCGATCTAATGCGCTGAAAAATTGTTTTATTAGGTTTAATTGGAATACGGAAGTTCTTTTTATTGGCGATATTAGAAAGTTTATTGGCTATCCCTCGGCTAAAGGGGATAGCGGTAGTAAAACGTGGTTTATCTTTTTGACGGTTGTCTATAACATTTAATTTACGTTGCCTAGCTTTGAAAACTTTGTCGAAAATTTCTCGAGGGTAGTGGGCGTCTTGACATTGTTTCTTTATGAAAGCAATTTCTTTTTGAAGGAGGTCGTTGTTAGAACATACTTTGAAAGCGCGGTCGATATAGGAACGAATAGCAGCAATTTTATAGTTGAAAGGGGTTTTAGATTTAAAATTTACTATATTAGTATTACAAGTAGGTTTTCGAAAAATGGTGGTCTCAATGAGATTATTGTTTCTGGTTATGTTCACATCTAAGTAATTGAGGCTATTATTGATTTCTTTTTCGTAGGTAAATTTAATGTTCGGGTCTATGGCATTAAGTTGATTGATCAAATTATTTTCTTCATTATTGTGGGTGGTAAGGATAGCGAATATATCGTCGACATAGCGTAGCCAAAGTTTGATGGTACTATTGTGTGTCTGTTTAATTTGTTCTTCAAGGATTCTCATTTTCCAGTCGGCAATTATTCCGGATATGGAGGAGCCCATGGGGACTCCTTTTATTTGTTGGTAGAAGTGATTATTGTATTGAAAATATGAATTATTTAAAATTAGATTTATTGCACTAGTTAGGGTGTTAATTGTGTCGATATCTTTAAAACTACTTTGAATTTGTTTGTTAATAATTTGGTCATGGGATGACGTCATTCATCGAACTTTCAAGAAGAAGAACGAAGAGATATAAAAGGAAGCCGCCATTAGTGAGAGATCCAGAAACGACTGACGATGGTTATGTGTGTAACCGAAATATATATCATGTACGGGGGAATAAGGTATAAAAAAGCTGGCCGGATCAGAAAGGTCCGAACTATAACAATACCGCTAATTTCGCCCCTCGGATTTTCGCTAAATTTAAAGATCATAAAAATCCCCCCTCCCTTCGCCCAATCGTGAGCAAATGTGAAGGCCCCACCTACACTCTTGAAAAATATATGAAGGATATTCTGCAAGAAATTATACCCCCCTCTAACAGCACTCTAACTTCCACCGACGATTTCATTAAAAACATCCGCGATTATAAACTTGATGAAGACGATATTATGGCAAGTTTCGATGTTGTAAATCTATACCCGTCAATAGATATTAAGGAAATGAACCAAATTATTAACAAACAAATTCAAAGTAGTTTTAAAGATATCGACACAATTAACACCCTAACTAGTGCAATAAATCTAATTTTAAATAATTCATATTTTCAATACAATAATCACTTCTACCAACAAATAAAAGGAGTCCCCATGGGCTCCTCCATATCCGGAATAATTGCCGACTGGAAAATGAGAATCCTTGAAGAACAAATTAAACAGACACACAATAGTACCATCAAACTTTGGCTACGCTATGTCGACGATATATTCGCTATCCTTACCACCCACAATAATGAAGAAAATAATTTGATCAATCAACTTAATGCCATAGACCCGAACATTAAATTTACCTACGAAAAAGAAATCAATAATAGCCTCAATTACTTAGATGTGAACATAACCAGAAACAATAATCTCATTGAGACCACCATTTTTCGAAAACCTACTTGTAATACTAATATAGTAAATTTTAAATCTAAAACCCCTTGCAACTATAAAATTGCTGCTATTCGTTCCTATATCGACCGCGCTTTCAAAGTATGTTCTAACAACGACCTCCTTCAAAAAGAAATTGCTTTCATAAAGAAACAATGCCAAGACGCCCACTACCCTCGAGAAATTTTCGACAAAGTTTTCAAAGCTAGGCAACGTAAATTAAATGTTATAGACAACCGTCAAAAAGATAAACCACGTTTTACTACCGCTATCCCCTTTAGCCGAGGGATAGCCAATAAACTTTCTAATATCGCCAATAAAAAGAACTTCCGTAAACCTAATAAAACAATTTTTCAGCGCATTAGATCGGAAAAAGACCCAATCAACCCCATCGAAACCGCAGGGATCTATAAAATTAATTTTATATCAAACGATACTAATAAAGAAAATTGCTACATCGGCGTTACAAAAAGGAAAATTAAAAGGCGAAAAAACGAACATTTTCAAGACATTAACCTCCAGAAACAAAGTACCGCTCTGGCCCATTTTGCTTTGAAAGAGCCCATTACCATTGATTTTAAAAATATTAAAAAAATAGCCAACTTTAAAAATAGTATATATGCCTACATTCGTGAGAGCTTAGAAATAATGACGACAGATGGCAGTATCAACGATGCGCTTCATACAATCGACCAATCATGGGATGACGTCATTCATCGAACTTTCAAGAAGAAGAACGAAGAGATATAAAAGGAACGCGCCATTAGTGAGAGATCCAGAAACGACTGAAGATGGTTATGTGTGTAACCGAAATATATATCATGTACGGGGGAATAAGGTATTCCCAAATAAATAATTTTAACTAATCTTATATATGAAATTTCAACTTTCTACGACTAATAGTTTTTGAGATTTTAGAGTGATTACACACGTACACCAAAACTTGCCAAGCTTGGCGACTTTTGGTGTATGGGTTTGGTAATAAATTCATTTTGTAACTCATATATCACATCTGAGTCGTTTGAAATAGCCCAATATCCCTATAATACGCTCTAATGAATTTCGGCCCCTAGAGCATAATGTATTTAGAATCTCTTGGGCGGCCCTGTAGATAAACTATCCAGTCGAATGGAACCGAAAGGGGAGCTGCACAAGTAGATGTTACAATAATCGTAAATATAAAGTTTCAATATTCTGCACCTAATAGTTTTTGAGATATGCGAGTTTAATGAATTTCGTCCCATAGAGCGTAATGTATTTCGAATCTTTTGGGTGGTCCTGTACATAAACTATCCATTCGATTGAGACTAAAAGGGGAGGTACACAACTAGATGTTAGAACAATCCTAAATATAAAATTTCAACATTCTATGACCAATAGCTTTTGAGATATGCGAGTTACAAATATACGTACGTACATACGGCATGGAAAATCTGGCCAAAATAGACTCGCTGCTGGTCAAAATGAGCTGCAGGCACGTTTATATGATCGTGCATGCTAGCTCACAATGAGATGCATCGAAAAAATTCTTAAAAGTAAATTTAGAGGTAGTTAGAATCGGTATTTTTGTCGAAATTTGGCCCCAAAATTTTTCGGGGTCACATTACTTCCTTATACTCTGTACAAGGACGTAAAAACTAGATACTGACACTGTAGTAAAATTTTAAGCAATATGATTTTGAAGAAAATAAGGTAATATTATACAAATGATTAATAAAATAAAAAAAATTAAGGTAACTTGATATAATATAAACTAGTATTTCACTGTTTCCGTATGACTGATCTTGTGGTTCCCACTCTTTTTTTCATCATCGGAGGTTTCATATGCTTTCCTTGTTTTTTTGTGGCTCTGGTATTTTTGGAATTTGACTACTACATTGCTTTTTGCTCCTCTCCCTCTACTATTTTCTGTAATTTAAATACTGTTTATTCAGCTGGCTCTAATGTTCGTGATTTTCTGTTCTCTTGTTCAACTATTTTCTTAATTATCTTTCTGTTCAGGTAATTTTTATAATTCGCTGAAGACCAACCTCATGTTGGCGTTATGCTGAGCATGTGCTGTGTCTTTTACATCCATCAATGGATTTGGTTCAGATTCAGCTGATTTAGAATTTTTAACAAGAAGGATTTATGAAGCTCATGACATTATATGACAGCAGTACTGGTTTTTCCAGAGAATTGGGGTAAATGTTTTCAGTTGCATAGACAATATATCAATAGATGTCATTTTGCTCGTGATATGATATGAGCTTTGATGAACTTCTGGTCACTGAATTCTTTTCCAGAAGTTTCCAAAGGGTCTTCATTAATTGCATCCATGAAGATCTCATCTTTTCTAAACCATGAAAAGAGAAATCTCCTGTATGTAATCTTCCTGATTAAAATTTTAAAAATTTGTACATGTAAGCCAATGCTATTTTTTTAAAAAGATTATAAGTAGTTGCTGCTCTGCTGCCCTAGGGTTTCGTTTGACAACAGAACACCCCAAGAGCGAAAAATGCTTAAAACCAAAAAATTTAGCTGCCCTCGAAGGTTTATCATGTTATCCTGGTGATTCTTTGAATGTTTCTTCACAAATGAACCTTTTTTTCTGATTAGGTTTGAACATTTTGGTGATGTATTCGTAAAAGGTAACTAGAACGTCATCCTCTCATCTTCAGATTCCACCCATCAGGAATGCTTTGGGTGATATCAGGCACTATTTTGTACTTGGACACAACGGGGCTGAATCATGTCCAAACATTAGCTGTAATAAGTACAGAAAAGCACTCTTTTTCCGCATTATGTACAAAGTGTCAGAAGATGTGCATAATGGATGACTTTTGCTGCTCAATAAAGGACTTCAAAAATGCAACTAACTTTTCTTTATTAGTATAAACACATCTTTATGAGCAATTGGTTAAATGGATTAAAAACTTTTAAAAATGTATAATAAAATGACTGTCTTCCATAAACCATTAGTAACAATTCTGATAACAACAGCAGCAAACATCTAACAAAGGGTGGAAGACAGCCTTCCATCTATGAAGCACATATCTATGTATCAGCACACTGAAACCATTCTATTATATATTAAACAGAAAAGGTTAATTTAACAGTTACTGCAAATTATGCATGCAGAGCTACTCAAAATAATTTGCATAAAGAAAACAAGGTCTGAAATTTACATGACACTGAGAACATGAATGAAAAGCATCACCAGGAATTATAGCTTATAGTCTTAAAGCAAAATAAAATAAGGTCAGAAAATTATCTATAGGTTTGCACAATTAAAGGTCAGAAATTTAGCTGTAGTTATTTAATTTTCAAGTCTAGAATCAAGGTCAGCAGTTTGCCTATAGGTTTATGCAATTTGCCTGTCAATCTCTGGTATTTAATCAGAAGCTGAACTATGAAACAACTCAACTCTACCTTATGTTTAAGAAGGAAAAATCTAGTTTAAGAGGTAGATTTAATTTATGATGTTTACACCAAAGATAACACCAAAGATAAGTTACGCTAAAGGTACATTTAAATTTTAAGAAACTTTACTACTTTTAGATAGCTCTGCTTTTTTTTTTTTTTTTTTCCCCCACTTAAATAAAATAAAAACTTTGGCTATTACAAAGTTTTCAAAAACAAAGTAAGGCCTCAGCTGGCCTTTATTTGTTGGATGACACAAAGCCTGGGAAAAACACTGGGCAGGCAAACATTTACTTTTTAAAATTTATTTATGTATTTATGTTTTAATCTTTAGAACAATTTTATTAGAAACTGACCCAACACAAAGAAGTATATATTCTTTGTGCCCCCAGGAGCCTACATTTTTTGAATTCAGAATTTAGGGAAAATGCTGTTCTATCACCACTGAACACTCTTCTTGGATTTTCCCATGCTTTAAAAAGCCATAAGTGTTCTTCATTTTGCTATAATACTTCAGAGCCGGGCTTACTACTGATTGGGGACTTACCAGTTGCTTTGCAAACTAAATTAATACGGGGTACTCCCCATAATTTCTGACTGCTGTAGTTGCAAGTGGAACACTATTTTTCACAATACTGAGTGCTACTAATATTTATCCCTCTTCATACCATTTTTTCTTCTTTCAAAGGGACCTTTTCTTTTTCCGTTCGACGAGCATGTTGGAACCATTTTCCTAACATGAAAATGGAAAACAACCAACTTGATAAAGTGAACCTAACTATGTAAAACATAAGCTTGTCGATTTTTAACTTCCATTAAACAGAAAAAGCTAAGCCATCAATTTGGGTGGAACTATAATAAGACTACTTTAAAAATTAAAAGAGAATAGATCCGAAAATGCAGTCTGTTTTATTCAAATGGAGAACAAATACATATGCAAATCACATTACACAAAGTGAGAACAAATGCACACATGTAAAGTGTGTTCTTAAAATGAGAACAGATCACAGTTATAAATTTTGTCTAATTCACTTACAATATCTGAATATTTAAGCTGTCAATAACTGGTTCTTAACATTGGAATTATTGACTGTAACGTGAACCTATTATTGACACCCCCTGTGAAAAATTGGATCCCTTTGTTATTTTTAAAAGGGGGGAGCATAATTGTGTTAAAAGTCTAAAAACAACCTTAATAATACCATTGAACATATTTATGTGAAATTCATAATTATTGACAGGTGTGTCAATAATTGGGTAAATTGACTGTTTTGAAGTACTAATTATTGACACCCCTAAGAATAGTTGTTCAACTGAAAATTTACATATGAGAACTGTATTCTCATTAAGTAGAAGTAGCAACAAAGTAGATTTGAAAAAAATGTATGCAATGAAACATGAAGTTGCATAGTTATTATAGGCAAAATCGAGACTTACCTCTTAAGCAAAACCTTTAGTTTATGAGCTGCTGTAAGACACAAATATGGAATTCTATGTTCCCAGGAGTTTTTTCAGTCAAATTGATTTGATCATGGTGTTAAGCTGTAACTGATTAGTTGAGCTTTGGCTAGGATTCTAAGTTTGAATTTCTAATTGGCCCCAAACACTTATTTTCAACTTTGAAGGAACAACTGTCAAGAATTGGGCTAGTGTCAACAATTGGTGCCTTTACCCAATTGGTGAATTTCACACCCTACCTTTAAATATTTCTTGTTCCATGTGAAATTAGTTAAAGACAAAATAGCCTTAAAAAATGAATTTGGTGATATGAATAACTCAATTTCTTTGGATAATGGGACTTTTGCATCTGCACCCTTCAAATATATAATAAATTATACAAATGCATGAGATAATGAACACAGTTTTAATTACTAGTAAGACGGTTGTATGGGGATTTTTGAGATGGATGAAAAAAAATTTTTTGGAGGGTAGTTTAATTTATATTTTAAAATTGAATTTCTCTTCCTCTATCTTTGAATGTATGAATTTTGTATTTTTTCTTTTGCAGAAAAAAAGAAGAAAGGCAAAAAAGTGTAAATAACGTGCAAGAAGAAAAGATTACATACCTATGTATTTTTAAAATTATGTAAATAAAGCAAATTGTTGTAAGTTATGTTAGTGTTTTCTGGCAACATAGAATGAAAATAGAGGGTCATAGGGCCACCAAATTTGAAATGTAGATATATTAAAATATATCTTAATGGTCCAGAAATCATTTAAAAAAAAATTGCACCAGAAAGCTTGTTAAGAAAGTATTTACGACTTTTTTTTTTTTCACAAAATTAGTGATTGTGTGTACAGTCAAATCTTGTGACAATGTCACCAAAGAAAATCGACATAAGTGTAGTAATCGTACATGCTATAAAAGTAAACAGCCATCTATTTTAACTCTTACATATATGCCTTTGCTTGTAGTATTATACAGGTTGTCCCAAAAAGGTGTTAATGGCTGGGTATTCTGGCCAGGTAACCACTCGCAACATTTTTCCGAAATGCTGAAGAAGTTGATTAGACTTCTTTGTATGGGGTTGATGAAAAACATGACGTACGGAACCCCTGTTGCTAGTGAAGTTTATTTTAACAGAGCTGTCGTATAGTGTGTGAATGGGAGTTGTTGACACCAGTCCCATAATCATCCACACCACCCAGACCCCCTCCAATTTAAACATATAAAACACGTACATTTTAATGTTTAATAGTCACAATTCATATACGGCACCACCTAACGACATCCTACACAACAAATTTAAAACTTTACTCAGTAGACTTCCTCCTCAATAGCTACAATAGTTCAGAACCAAATTACAATAGCAACTGTTTGCAATGCTATATTTTCTCAACTAAAACCAAAAGACTTTAAGAAAACGATGAGAACGATTTTTTTTCTCTTCGAACTCCAACAAAGCTTTGATAGTCCTGAGATACCATCTTCAAATTTCAGTGTTTTTATATCTGGGAGACTCAGAGAACAATTTCTGTTCTCATTAATTACATCAAAGTAATCGAACTTCAGCTTTGTCTATAAAAATATAACTCTATATAATATCTCTCTAATATATGTCTATAAAAATCATCCTGTTTCAATGCGAGAAGGTTTTTACAAACATCTAAAATGATGCCAAGCTCTTTAAATCCCTGAGAACAACGTTGTTTGAATCAGTGAGACAGCATGCTAATTATAAAAAGCAAGTCTTTACCTGCCACTGAAGGATTTTTCACGAACAAATCATGAGCATCTGAAATAATAGCCTCTACCTTTCGTCGCACCTTTTTTGAACCGAATGAAACAATATCTTTGAATTCCAACCTCTGTATTGAATAGCTTTCAAGAACGATTTTTTTCTTTTATAAACTGCCCTTTAGTAATTGATTTTGAGCTTCGTGTAATCCGTATGATCGTCCTGTTTTGGTGCGAGAACGTTTATCGAAAAATCTGTGAAAAAAGGCAAAAAGACAGACAAACTGGAACAAATCAACAGAAATCGCCTTTTGAACCATCCGAAAATGTCTGAAGGAAGAAAAATCTCCTCACAACATTCCTACTCAACAAGTGAATAAGAATCATTTACATCAGGTTTAAAAAATCTTTCAAACTCTACTAGTGGTTCATGGTAGTCGAGATGAGAGCAGCACTCGGTTGAAGACAGCATAATTATTTTTAAAATATTACGTATTTACTGACAGAACACCATTGATCAAAAATCTAGACATAATCAAAATTGCCATGCTTAGTCCGTATATCCATCCATCGAACTAACTGAGACGGAACTATCTCAATATCAATTCAGACGGTTATCTCAGGCGGAAGTCGAGTCACATGTATTTCTCAATTTGAAATAATTTGCCACACATCTTGAACTATCGAGTCTCTGCAAACTTCTTTTACTTCAGAGTGCCTTCTGAATAATCTGCAATGACTGAACTTGTCCAGACTCCAGAGCCTGATTATGACCAATGGGGGCCCCTATCTATGAAATTTGTTTTATTTTTTAAATAATTTTGATGTAAAAAACATATTTCAGAACAATATTTGAAATTGGGGGCCATTTGAGCCGGGGGCCCTGGGCAAAGTCGCGATTTGCCCATGCGATAATAAAGCCCTACCAGACTCAATTTTTCAATAGCAAAAATATCAAATGTTGATTTTCATCACTGTACAACAGCTGTTCCTTGAAAATAGAAAGCAATAAACCTCATTATTTATATCAACTATTTTGTCAGTGTTTATTTTCTTTTTCTGATTTTCTTTAAATTTTCTTGCTGTTTTTTAATACACCATTCTACTTTTTCTGTAAATGTTCAAGATCAGAAGAACTTTTATTGAATGACAGTTAAAATATAAGAAAATTAGTTTCAAACAATCCAAGTGTACAGCAAGCATAAATTAATTTGTCCGCATAATAGGTCTTAGAGCCACCCACATAAACAAAGCATGAGAACAGTTAAAATTTTATTCTCAAATTAAGAAAATAGGGAGGCCTTGAACACCAATAGAAATTTTTGTATGTGTATTCGACAACACCCACATACAGAGAGACTAATTATTAAATTTTCGTCTTCAACAAAGTAAACTGAATGTTCAGAAAATTCTTCTGTGGGTGCTCGAGTTCTGAAGAATTACTCAAACGAAAATCGTTATTTTAGCTCTTCTGATCCAATTTAACTTATGTAAATTATCTGTGTTTACTCAATATCTTTAACATTTGACAGCCACTTTTACAGAATAATCCAAAGAGCACAACATCTATCAAGTTTATTAATGGAGCATCCACATGGATGACGACCGACACGTAGTAAAATTTTATTTTAGAATCATGCAAGCACTGCGCACTCATGAAAATTCCAGCTCTCTCTCTGTTTCAAAGCACCCACAAAAATTTTCATGAGGCCCCCATGTTTTAAATAACACACGACAAAACCAAAAAGGGATGAATTTCGTTTCATTTCTTAACGGTGTTATTCGAAAAAATTGTGATTTTGGTACATAATTACAGATAAACTAATTATGCCAGGCACTTCAAAATTTTGAAACTGTCTCTTTACAAGCTGTATTACAAACTGCGAAGACAATCCAATCTGTATTGGTTTCAAAACTTTTAGAAAAAATTCTTAAAAATCGGAAATTTTCGCAAAGCGCGTCACTCTTCGAAAAATCTGGCAGCTCAGATCCATGTTTAAGAATTTTTTCTGAAAATTTCACAAAACCCACAGCGTTTTCGCTTATCGCAGTGTATAAAGCAGCTTATGAAGAACCCTCTGGAATTTTTTGGAGACCATGGTGCTATTAGTTTATTTCAATTTGTGTACCAAGATTCTCTCCTCGAGAATGATTTTATATAGCAATAATTCAATCAGATTTTCTAAACAATCTTTTTTTTTTGAAACCAAAAAAAAAAAAAAACTACCTGGTTTTCTGATTTTCATTCTTTTTTCTACAAAGTAACTAATTCTGCATGTTACATTTTTGTGGGTGCTTCCAGTGGGTGCTTGAGCCCCGGAGCACCCACGTAGTCGGCGCCACTGCTCCTACAGCATGATGCGTTCGTTTGCGCTCATGCTTTCCTATGTGAAATTGTCTTCTTTTTTCTATTCCCTACCTCCCTACTAAATATTGATGATGAATTTAAGAATCACCCTGTATATTCCGAGACCATAATATATTATACTACAGCTATAATTTTTAATTCATTAAAATATTGCTCTTATGAAATTTTAAAATTATTTTTCTTTTTTTTTTTATAATGATATAGTCCAGTCATTTGGTAGTTTTACCTGGAAAGTTTTCCGGGAGTTTTGAAAATGGGCAATTTTATAGATTTCGATGTGCTCTTTCCGAATTTCAACTTTGCCCCCTCGTATCTTTGCCGCTCGCGCCGATATATTCGAAAAATGGTGCCCAAAAGCAGTTTTTTGGCAATATCTCTTTTCCGACTCATTTCACGAAAAAAAGCAATTACAGAAAAGGAAACTAGAGAAAATTTCCTACAATTTATGTAATTACCCTTTTTCCGTAAAACCAATAGTTTTGGCGTACGAGCGCTGCAAAGTGTAGTTCAGTATGCGTTTTGGCCAAACAACGCATTTCCACACCACCTTGTGAGGTAGAGTAAGCGGCGTTTTTTTTTTTCTTTTTTTTTTTTTCGTGGTATCCCCAGTAGGCCCCATTAGTTGTTGGCGAAGTTTAAGAAGATGTAGATCTTATTCTTTTGACGGCTGTATCTACGCGTTAAATCATACATATTCTCAAACCAGGAAAAGGAAAAATTTCGCAACAAATATATTCAACAAAAAGTATCATAGATAACCAACCGCAGATCATATTTTATTCTCGCATGCCTTCAGTGGCTGTGATAGAACATCAGCATTATTTAATAAGGAAAAATGAAATTTATTGATGTACTCCGAAAAAATCCAAGCGTGGCTATCCAGGTATTCAAAAATCAGGATGCTGATCCAGAGAGCATTGCTAAAGCTGAAGAACGCTTCCTTCCTGAATTATACAGGGACAGTAATGTGAAAATGTAAGAAAAGTATGTCTTTAAATAACTATAGATATGCATGCTTCATAATATCAGCATATAAAAGTAAATTTAGTATTGCGTCGCTACCACCAACAGAAGAAACAAGACAACATTCGCTCTGAACCTATCATCAGGTTCAGCAGTGAATGAACAAAATGCAGAGCAATGGGGGTGGAAAAGAAACAAGGACGGGCTAATGCCTGTCACCACACTCGAGCCCCCAGCTCCTGAAAGCTTGGTAAAACTTATTTCTTGCAAACGCAGAAAGAGATATCAGAAATCCTGTGGATGCAGAAAGACTGGGTTAAAGTGCTCCGTTATATCAACACCTCCTACATATAGAAAGCCTAACAACTGAAGCTTTGACATTACCACTAGGCCTTCAAGAGTGACGTCATCACAGTTTTACTTTCATAAACTATTTAAATTTTCTGGTGAATGCTACAAATATTAGAAAAAAACTTAAGTTAAAGATAAAAAATAAAATACCCTTGTGATACAAAACAATTCATTATGATCCATTTCCTTATTACACTACATAATTAGTTACAGTTAAAAACTTGAATTTTGCCGTAAAATTAAAATTTTCTGTCTCAAATCAGTAAAATGCTGTTGTGCGTGAGTAAATTCACCAGAAATTTTAAATAGTTTTACTTTATGAGAGTTAAATTGTGATGACGTCATTCTTGAAGGCCTACTGATGACGTGAAAGCTTGGGGACGTACCAGTTGTTAGGCTTTCTATATCTAGGAGGTGTTGGTTATATGCACGAATTGCAATGGTACCCGTGATTACTCGTAAGTTCCATTACAAGATAGTGATGACGAGGAAGAATCGGAGACTATTTTCGAGCAAACGTATGATGAAATCGAGAACGAAGAAGATTGCGATGAAACTGACAATCCCATCGCGGCTGATGTGGAAGTAATTTCGGGCTGTGACAATTCGATCGGTACTAGAGACAATGAACTTGCAACACCTGGTCCACTTGCACACCTGGTCAAGAACAGCGAAGCAAAGGAGATGGCGCTAAATTTTGGATTAGTTAATTCAGGGATGGGCAAACTTTTTCGGTCGCGGGCCAAAAATCGAAAAAAAAGTTTGGCGGGCCAAGATAAATTTTTCTAAAATTTTAAAAACAATATACAAGTATTACAATTTAAATATGTTAATGAGATGAATGAAATTGCTATTTCATTTTTAAAAGTTCCTTATATTGAGGTTCGAAGTGAGATGTACTCATTCTAAGGAACGAGGCTAAATGCTCATCTGCCAGTCTACATCTGAAAGAATTCTTTCTAAGGTTCATAGTTGAAAACATTTGTTCATATATATAAGATGAAGCAAACATAGCACTGATTTTCTGAGCGTGAGATATTAAATTTGGGAAACGATAATGATTTGTAAAACTCTAACTTTAGAATATTTAGAAACAACTGCTTGAGATGATCGTTAGACTGCAACTCAATTAATTCAAGCTGCAAATCTGACCTCATTGCATACAATTTAAGGCATGGTAAAAATATCCAATTCTGTTTGAATGGCACTGAAATCTTGAAATCTGCGTTCGAACTCAAAATGCAGTTTTTTCAAGCCATCTTCATAATTCTTAAGCTTCTCTTCATTTACTGAGAGTATTGAATTTAACCTCGAGGAATGAGACAATTCGTTCTTAGCTAGCTACGCAGCAAACAGATTAGGTTTTAGTTTAAAAGCTTTGAGATGGGCCCAGATATCGTCCATAAATTGATTTGTCCCTTGCATCTTGACATTCAAGTTGCTCATATAACAAAGAAGATATGTGAAAAATGCAAAGTCCGAAAGCCATTCTGTATCTTCTTACATTTCGCACTCCGCAGAACACTGTCTCTCATGGAAGAACGACACAATGTCGTTTTGCAGCTGCCAAACTCGCTCAAAAACACATCCTGCAAAATTCTATCTGCGGGCCGGATAAAACCTTCCGGCTGGCCGTAGTTTGCCCATCCCTGAGTTAAATGCATGTACATTAGGCCTACTGGGAATACCACAGGGAAAAAAAAAAAAAAAAAAACGCCGCTTACTCTACCTCACAAGGTGGTGTGGAAATACGTTTTTTGGCCAAAACGCATACTGAACTACACTTTGCGGCGCTCGTACGCCAAAACTATTGATTTTACGAAAAAAAGATAATGACATAAATTGTAGGAAATTTTCTCTAGTTTCCTTTTTTGTAATTGTTTTTTTCGTGAAATGAGTCGGAAAGGAGATATTGCCAAAAAACTGCTTTTGGGCGCCATTTTTCGAATATAGCGGCGCGAGCGGCAAAGATACGAGGGGGCAAAGTTGAAATTCGGGAAGAGCACATCGAAATCTATAAAATTGCCCATTTTCAAAACTCCCGGAAAACTCTCCAGGTAACCCCCTTTTTTTTGACCAAATGACTGGATTAATAAGCAAATTACCTTAAGACCTTATTTTATAGTGAATGTATGCGAAGATAAAATAATTGTATTACTATAAAAATAAAAACGAAATCCTTAAACTTTACTTTAAGTTAAAGGTGATTTTTTTTTCTTTTCCGTAATTAATAAAAAAAAAGAAATATCTGTGTTCATCAAAATAATAATAATAATAATAATAAAAAAGAGGAAAATAATAGAACATCCAAGGAAAAGTGGTTTTAAAATATTGGAAAACTAACTTGATTCACACACAAATAAAAGAAAAGAAATAGTTTAAAGTTATTTTGTTGTGTATTAGCCAAGTTAATTTTCTAGTATTAACAAAAATATATCGATATTTTTCAGCATTCTGTCCGTTGCTTGAGAAGAAAAGGAATATTCTTCTCAAGCAACTTATCGATAATTCTGATAAGTTGTAGCAAAAATTTAAAGAATTGTTAAATATTTAATCGATCACTTTCTTTATTTTCATGTAGATGGCTCTACGAATTTTTACTAATCGTTCTCAATCGCTCCGTTTCTGTGTATGTTGAAACATTTTTATCGACTGTGATACAAGTTATTTCGCGTATATCATCATGGATCAAAAATAAATTTTAGTTAAAAAAAAGATCAATACTTGCTATTCACCGACCGCACTAACAAACAAGCAGCAGCCAACATCACTGTATTCATACACTCGTACATGCCTAATCACTACGTATTTAAGTTTTTTAAGTATTAATACGCGGGATATAAATAGCCCCATCTTTAAACTGGATTAAATAAAAAAAGCGAGTATTATTAAATAAAAGGGCGACGTTACTCTCCGATTTAAGAAAATATTAATTTTTAAAAAATCGTTAGAGCTGATTTCGAGAAAAAAGTTGGACACCGCAAAAATGAGCTCTATAATAAGAGTATCGCAGTTTGTTGACGGTTGGTTCGTTGGTGGAGGCTGCGTCACTCGTAGAACTGCTGTTCTCCATGATAAATGTTTTAAAATACTTTTTTTTACAGTTTTGGGAGAGGGCCCGGCCCTTAGTCCCCTTAAATACACTACTGAGGTAGGACTCAGCCCCTGTAGCCCCCCCCCCTCTGGCCGCGGACTACTATGTTTATTAAACCAGTCTGCAGAAATGCAAATAAATGTTTGGACTAATGTAAAAATATGTGCTATAGAAAATGTGTAGAATGCATTTAGCACTATGATGAGCAATACATTGCAAAAATAGCAAATAAGGGGCTAAATGATCTACTACAAGAAATCCTTCGCCCAAGATATATCTCCGTAGACAGATATCCCTCGAGTAGTTTTGTTTTAATCACAAACAAAATGTTTGTGATTAAGACAAAACTAAAGGATTACGAAACTAAAAAAATATTAAAGAAGGATTTTCAGTAAACGGAAATATTTGCTGAAATTAATTGAAAAATGATTTTAATACTATGTTAAACATTACATTCAAACATTGATAAAAATTGGTCTAAATTATCGCTCTATTCTAAAAAAAAGTAAAGGCCGCTGGCGCTGTCAAAGCTTGTTGGCCTATCTCCTCCTAAACCGTGGGGATTTAAGTTTCGACTAAGGTGCCCACAGATTCGAAAAATTCCGAGGAACCTGATAAGCCGACTTAAATTTCGAAAATCGAATTATTTTAGAAGATATTAATAAAAAACTGAAAAAATAAACAGAATGGTTGCCAGATTTGGCATAAGATCATTCATTCCTTTGCAACAAAGCGTTTCCAAGTATGTAGTATCACGAGAAATTGTCAAACATGAAGTAGAGATACACCCATTTTACGCCAAAATAAAAGCTATATGAAATAAGTAACTCAAAATGTGTTACACAGAGTTGACAATTTTCATATAGTAAGTTCGCTTAGACAACAGGAGTTTAGAATGAGCGATTATTCGTTTTTCCAAAACAGAATAACTAATATCTTGAAAATGAAAAATAATTAAAATGCAGATTATTTTAAAGCCGGTACGGTCCAGCTGGATTATTCGCTACCAGTAGAAGTATTTGGCGGCGTTCACTATGCCATTATAGCAGTTATAGTACACTTTGGATATTTGCTAGCGCGACGAGATGGTATAATTCGTGGTGCTAAGTACGCCAATCTGCAAACGATTATGTAAATGAAAATATGGATAACGGTTTTCCGGTAACCTTAAATGAACAGTAATTATAGGTTGTGAGCATGTGTAAATCGCCAAATAATGAAAAGTCGCCATTGGTGGCAAGCTATCCTATCTGTTCCGTAGCTTTTATTAACTTTACATGTACGCAAGTCGCCAAATAATGAAAAATCACCATGGGTGGCAAATTCGCAAGGTGTCCAATAGATTTTACATTATTAAAAATACAGCTGAAACAGCTGTTCTGATTTTATTACGCTTTAACTCCTAATTAATATAACTTTTGAATGGCAACATTAAATATCATTGTGTTTCTGAGGAGTGCAAATAATTTTAACAGCGAATATAAGCGGAGTCCGCACTCCAGGTGGAGTATAGCTCAGGACCCGTACAACACGGATTCCCATAACAAAATATCTTCCGTGTTATGAGGGAGAGGGGGTCTACTGTAGTGTGAAGTTTAAATTTTTATGTACCAATGAACATGCAAGAACCAAGCAATGTGTCACTCAGTAACATTCTATCTGATCCAATCTTCGGGTTTTGTCTGTTGACATTATGTCTTTTTTACGAATAAGCCTTATTAAGGGCCGAATGCCTCATACGAAAACCGAGCGTAGCGAGTCTGGGGGCCTTGGCCCCTAGTCTACTACAAAAATATTAAACAATGATTCTCAACAAAGTCAAACTATTCTTGAAATTAATTGTAAAATATATACAGTGAAACCTCTCTGAGCGGCCACCCCACTGTACCGAGAATATTTGGCCGCTTAGAGGGGGTGGCCGCTCTGAAGGGTTTTATTTACTATTATAAGATAATTGCTATAATGCGTAATATAAACAAGTCTGATACTTATTCTTTAATTAAAATGAAATTTAAAACTTTTCTAAAGAGAAAATAGTACTTTAATGGTTTCTTACATTTTTTGAAAAAAGGATACAATTTGTGTCTGTTTTAAGACTGTTGATACAATTTGTGTCTGTTTTAAAAAGGATGCAATTTGTGTCTGTATCCGTCAAAGTTTTTACTTTACAATCTGTACTGAAACAACCATTTTTTCAAGTTCGTTTTTTACTTTAAAAAGCAGATCTCTAACGGATTCGCTTGTAACCCCTTCGGAATTTTCGATAATTTCATCGATTTTCCCTGAAGTCGCCTATGTTGAAAGTTTAGCTTGCTCGTCATTACAAACATCCCGAAATTCCTCGTCAGGGACGGAATTAGCGCCTGAAAGGGTCAAAAATTCATTTTTAGGACACCTTCAACGCCTGATTGTCCAATAAATCCTCCCTCAGTTTCCATGAATAGTTGGGGAGAATCAGTGGCGGATTAATGCAAGTTTGGGGGGGGGCGGTTAGTTAGAAGATTGGCATATACGTCCATTTTATGGTAGTGAAATAGGATCTTTTACATTAATTTATTTTGTCTCGGGGGGGGGGGGAGACCGGTCGCCCCCTCCGCCCCCCCCCTTTAATCCGCACTTGGGGAGAATACAAAAGAGATAACAGATTCAATTTCAGGTATTGCTGGGTCTTATATTCGACCATAAACCTGACCTTGAGTTTTTTCGCTCAAAATTGAAGCATGGAGTAAGTAGAATTTCCTGAAAAATGAGATGGGCGATCCCACTCGGTGGCCGTTTAAAGGGGGGTCGGGTGGCCGCTGATAGAGGTTATTTTAACATTAAGTCTATGAGCCGAAAAATCCGTGCCATGAAAAATTGGCCGTTTAGAGGAGTGACCGTTATACAAGGGTGGCCGCTCGTATAGGTTTCACTGTACTAGAACAATTCGTTTAAAGAAAGAGTATCATAAACTAATACATCGATACAATGGTAAACACTAGACTAAATGATCTATAATTATATTAAACAAGGAGTTTCAATAATTCTTGAAATTGATGCCAAAATATGTGCTAGAAGAGCCTGTTTAAAGAAAATTCCACATTATGCTAAACAATGGACTGAAACAATAGTAAATACTATTATGCAATTTTTATGCATAATCCATAACAGATTAGCGTATTTCGCATCGCGAAATATTTTATCATGTGTGGTAGAAAAGGTATTCTTCCTTTTTTCAATCAAAGTTGTTAAAAAAAGTAAGAAAAAAAAAGAGTTAAGGCCGGCCATATATTACGCATGCTTCATCACCGTCAGTCTAATGCATTTTAAAAATGAATAAGGAAATTTCCTAAGTGAAAAATGGCCGCTCACACTGTAGCAAAAATTTAGGTGTAAGCACCATAACAAATATAACCTTCCCTTCCGAAAGACGCAAGATTAAAAGTTCTCAATCTTTTCTCTATGAAAGTTTCAAGGAGAAACTAATATCGTGCATTTTGACAAATCCAGTCAGTCGTGCTCGGGAAAAAAAAGGTCGATATCTGCCATTACGCGCACCTGTTATAGGCTTAAAATATTGAAGCGAAAGTGATTTCGATGAAAGCTATATGTAAACTGAAATCGTTTGATGAAAGCTATATATCACTTTTCATTTTATCAGTTTTTGTTTGGAAACATTGACCTGGAAAGTGCCTTTTCTCTTTGATATCTGTTATTTGCGGAATGTGCCCATAAATTGCTAAGACTTGATGTCAGAATGTATTAGAAAATAGAATTGCAGTATTATGTTGATCGGAAGCAGGCGTGTAGTACCGATATATTTTTGTAACATTTCAGTTTCTTTAAATTTTACTTGGTAGGGGAAAAATATTACACTCTGCGCTCAAGTGATAGTCACATATTTAGAGCCCGATTGATGTGTTACGTTTGCGAGGGAAGTGACCATTTGCTTACATCCAAGTTAGAGGGAAATGGCGCAGTTCCGGTGTTCAAAAACCATGAAAGACGTTCTTAACTATGCAGTATGAACCTCGTATAGTTTCTCTTTACAGATTAGCTGATTAGTGTTCCTGCAGAAATTTGACGGTCAAAAAGCTCGAAATCGACATGGCATGAAACTATCTTCAAATGCATTTGTTTACCTGGACATCAAGCTGTCCTTGAATAGGATGCTTGTCATCTAGTTCACTGTATACACTGAAAATAAATAAATGAATAAATAAAATATAGCTGCCTTTGCCTTTACCAACACGCGTTCTACTGTAGTTATTGCAGTAACACACATAGCTACAACGTATGGGGTTAACTATAACACAATTTTTTCAGTGTGGGGTTCTAAGCAGGCATGTATTCAGAAAAACATTTTGGAGGAGGTTCAAACGGTAAAAAAGGCAGAATTTTTCAGAAAAAACTATATAGTAACAGAAATCAAAATTTCGGAGTGGGGGGAGGAAATCCTTAAATACGTCCTTGGTTATATGCATTCTTGCTTCTTTGGAGACAGTAACTTTTGCTTTTTATTTAAACGATATGTTTGAGTCATAACTAATATGTATATTAATACTGATTACTCTCAGAACAGCTATAAACCATCTTACTAAAATTAAATAATTATACAGCACTACCGGAATTATTTTTTTTTCTCAAATGGCGCAGCATTGGCACATTCAGGCCAATTTGGCTGAGAAGTCGCCGTATGTAATTGTCATTTGTGAAGGAGCATCCAATTAGCGGCCATAATTAACCCAAACAAAGGTATCACAAATACCCAAGCTTATGCCGGGAATCGAACCCCGATCCAAGATGTGGTAGAATGGTACTTTAGCCACTTCACCACCTGGGCGGCTACACTTGAACTGTAATATGATTTCATTTCGGAAAATATCATTAGTTGTCTATTTTGCATAAATACTATTTTAAACTAAGCACAAGAAAACATTTTTTAAAATGTTAAATTGCATATTTTTAAAATAAATAATTTCAAGATTGTATATTAGTTGAAAGTTTCATTCAGCATAATTATTTTTTCAGATTACAATTGGACTTTAATGATGCACATGGATATCCTATTCCAGATAATGGAGTGGATAGGTTAACATATGGCATATTTTTTCTATTGCATAACTTTGGTAATTAATAGTGCTATATTTTGCCGGAATTTAAAGAATAACTTAATTTCATAAAATGGAAGTCAGGTAACAAAACTTTGATTATACTCTCAATGCGAGTACTTTCTTTCAATAGAAACAAAAAATAGAATAAAAAATAATTTTTTTTTTTCAGTAAGTGTTTTTGATGCAAAGGAAACTCAAGTTTCAGTAATATAAATACCCAGCCATAATCTTATGAGCTCTATTAATATCTGTAAATTCATATATCAAATTAAATTTCATTAAGTATTCTTAAAAGGCATAAATAGAAATACGAAAAAGCAACTCCGAGAATCAATCGCAATTTTTTAAGCTTAATGAAGGTGGCAACGTAATTGCATTTATGCAAATTCTTTTAATTAGCGTATTCTTTTCCTCTGGCCCTTTTTTTTGTTCATTTTATGCATCCTTGTATATAAAGAGATTGTAATCAATTGCCTCCTTGATTAGATTCATTTTCATGTAAATAAAAGTTTCGAACATTTCTTCTGAATATAAATATTCATTAACCAAGGAAAGTACAGAGGATTATGTGGAAAAACTTCAAGATTAGAATACAAGGCCAGGCAAAATAGTGCACATTTTAAAAGGAAATTCTTTTAAAATTCTTTTGTGCGTATTTTTTTCTTGTATTTTTCATGCTGCTTTAAAGAACTTTAAAAGATAACTGTTGGTAATTCTAATATAATATACTGAAATTACTCGAAGTATTTTTTGAAGGACTTTATTTCTTTTAAAAATCTGTGTGCGAGTTTGTGTAATGCATTTCTGAATGAGTTGAGGTTATACGTCCACACCACTGTTATTAAAGATAGGTCAAATTGCAGGTGTTTAACCAACGTTTCACAGAGAAACTTGCTAGTTGCATTATTAAGATTACACCTAACTATTTAAAACATAGCACCCTTTTCTATTTTTACTTTCTGGACATGTACCATGTAAGGAAAGTATTGTAATCCTGAAAAAAATCGACTTTGAGATTTTGGTGTATTTATACGCTTCGAGGTCTTCTGAACTCATTTATGCTATTTTTACCAGATGTATGTATGTGTGTGTGTATATATATGTGTGAGTGAACGCGATAGCTCCTGAAAGGTGCATTCGATTGAGCTCAAATTTGGTGTATATGTTATAGACCACCGTCGCAAGACCAGTATTGATTTTGGTGTCTATGGGACTTACAGTTTTTTTAGAGGGCTGCGGAAAATATTTCTTTTACATTATGGCCTATGGGCGGAGGAAGGGCATTCTTGAAAGTGCGCTAGCGTCTAAACGGTGCATTCGATTGAGCACAAATTGAGAATGTATACATAAAAGTTCATGGTCACATGATCTGCATAGATTTTGGAGTGTAGAGTTTATAGTTTGTTCACGGGATTGCAAAAAATAATTCTTATACATTACGGCCTATGCACGTAAATCATTTAAAATGAGCTATTGTCTAAATGGTGCATTCGAAGAAGTTCAAATTGGGTATGTATATTGTAGGTCACTGTCACACAACATATATAGATTTTGTTGTGTATACGACTTATAGTTTTTTGACAGGCAACAAATGCGTTTTCTTTTACATTATAGTTTATGGACGGAAATTCTTGAAAGTGCTCTAGTGTTTGTATGGTACATTCGATTGAGCTCACATTGGGTATGCAAATTATAGGTCTCGGTCTCATGACCTGCATAGATTTCGGTGAGTTTAGAGCTGTCACTTATACACCTTAAAGTATTGTCATTCAGCACTGGATGTCATTATGTCTAAAGGTGGATTTAGAGGAATTTATTAGAACATAAGTGATTTTTTAAGGTGGATGTGCTTTTATTGTGTCTCCTACGTTACTCTTAATTTTTATTGATAATTAATTGTAATTATAATTTATCAATTTTTAAATTATAAGTATCAGTAAAAGGAAACTATCAATGTCATTTAATATTATTTCTATAAAAATATAAACACAAGGTTGAATTTTAATTTAATTTTGTCCCCTGTGTTACCAGCCCCCTTCGTTACCATGGTAATGGTAACACAGGCTAACCCAAGTTTTAAAATGAAAGGAGACCAAATAATCTGTCAGGTTATATGTTGATGTCTGCGAGAAATAAATTTATAAAACCCGATTTCTGAGGTTGTTACATTCTTTTTGTTTTATAAACATTTGTTTTCTTTGTTACTTTGCTGTCAGTCCCCTGAGTTACTTTGTCCCCAGTATACCTAGCATGCTTTTTGTCTCTACCAAAAGAAAAAGAATTTTTATAAAAAAGAAATTAGTAAATCCAATCGAACGGCTGTATAGTAGGTGTTACTCTAATTTTTGCAATATAATACTACATTTTTTACATAAATCATACAGAGTTGAATATTGTGAAAAACCAAACACGGTATCCCAGGGGACTTAATATGTCAATATCTCACGAGAAAATAAATTAATAAAAAAATTATCATGTCGCATGAAGGAAGTGTATTGATATCAAAATGCCAACAAGGTAAAAGTACTTTTTTACTTGCATAAGAAAGAATGGAGTGATTGTTTAAAAGTTGGTAACGCAGGAGACATTTTTTTAGTCTGCATGTTTATGTTTTTAAGTACATTAATTAAAATTTAAATAAAAGTTTGCTGCTGATATTTAATTTCTATTCACAAATAAACATTCAATCACTTCAAAAGTATTTTGGCCTTCTCCTAGTAAAGCATTTTTTTTCTTTCGAAAGGGTGCTTTAATTTTGGAATGACCCATCTACCTGTATGTCGGTGGCTTACAAGTTCACTTCCAGCACATCTAAGAGCAAATGGCACAACTGTGAACGTTCGCGCTGTTCGCAACTGATTCTTAATCAGTTAATTTATATTAATTTAACAGTAAGAAATGTAGTTTATTTCACACACAATGCATTTAAAAGTAACAATGATTTTCTAAATAATTGTAAAATTTTTATCTTACTGTATATAATATCATAAAAATAATTGTAAAAACTTATGTATAAGTACTACAATTCTTTAATTACTGAATTTCATTTCTTAAAGTTTGCAAGGTTTTAGGTGTCTTTTACAGTTTTGGCGAAAATTGGAAATTTTTACTTCTCGATTCCACCCGTAGATTAAATTCCACCCGTAGTACTAAAGAATAAAATAATAAAGTACGCACAAGTTGATACAAACCGCAATTTCCTTTATTAAGCCTTTACAAAAAAAAGCATTATGTGTTATTTCTTTAATTTAAAATCTATGGCTTTTATGCTTGTGTTTTGATGTCTTTATTTTCATTTTTTCTTCTGACGTCAACATATTATTTTATCTTCTTGTGATGGCTGCACTTGATGATCGCCCAATCAACCCTCGCCCCCCCCTCTTTTTTCCCCTACAGCAAGATGTGGCCCAGGTGGACAAATTCGCTATTTTGCGATGCCCTATTTATATACTTCTGCAGGTGGCGTTTAATGTAAGTTACAGAGTATATAAATATACATTTTTCCCTAATTTATTATTGTTTGCTTTAATTTTTGTGACATACATCTGAGACTGTTGCATTCCCAGAAACTTACACAATGTTTCAGAATGTTACACGAACCTAAGAGATAACAAAGGTTGTTTAGAAAAGAGCTTTTTTTAGCACTTGGGGGTATTACTTTCAGACAAGTATCTTTGTACTCGGCAAAACGGCCAATCACTTTTCAGGGGTTTCCAAATAGGAATAAGGTAGTGAAATATCAAAGGTCGCTAAGTTTGGCGGTAAAAATATAGGTCCCTCAAACTGAACCCAACTATACCTTCTATATGTGGCGAGAAATTGTCAAACCCTACTGTTCATAAAGGTAAAGTATAATAAGAATATGCCTGACGGAGATTGTACATCAGTTTTAATAGGTGATTTTAAAATACATTTCAAAAGCAAAGAAGTGTTTTGTAGAACAAGGAATAGGGATTAAGTTTAGAGTATGATGCACTTACCAACATAATAGAACATTGAAGGCAAATAGCCTTGATACATGGATTATGGTACATTATCCAACGTAGTGAACAACGTAAACGAATAAGGTCGACGCATGGTTAATGATACACTTTCCACCGGAATGAAGCAAGAGAGGGCAATGAGGCCGACGGGGGAGATAATTATACGCTTTTATTATGTAGCACTTTAGTGTGAATTTAAAATATGGAAGTGTTCCAGATTTTCTTTTTTTCTTTTAATTATTTTAAACGCATGATACATTTTTTTTTTCAAATTCTGAAATGATACTTTTGCGTAGTAAAAGAAAGTAAATAACATAAATAACAGAAACTTGGTGTAACTAAGATGCATTAATTTTTTTACAGTTATTTACTTCTGTTTTGAGGAAAAGGTAGAATTAGGAGGTTTCGTGTATCGTTAACATTAAGTACCTTTGTAACGAAACGTTGATCCTAAAACGCTTCTTATATCCTTTTCATTTAACGGTTCAGAGCCTTTACAGTCTAACACTGAAACGGTACGCCAAAAAAATATTTGTTAAAAAAAAACTTTTATGAGCAAGAAGAGTAAGCACAAATAATGATAAAAGGCTCGTACGACTCCTAAATGCTAAAAAAAAAAAAAAAAAAAAAAAAAAGTTGTAAAGTGTCCTATTATTTGAGATGTTCCTGAAAACTTTTTTCTGTATTTTATAAAAATCAGGATCACTTTTAAAATATCAGACCGTTTTAAGATAATTTTTCAAAAGTTCGAAATTTTAACAAATCCAGGACTCGCACGAGCCCTATTGGTAATAATATAAGTGTATGTATTCAGTGTCTGTACTAATACTACTTTTCGAAGTACAAACACTTTTCGATACTAATACATTTTAATGCTTATACAAATACTTTTAGTAGTTTGAAATACTATATAAATATATAGTTTTAAATAGTTATATTAGATTCTAAAATACTAATTAGTTTACTAATACTAATAACAACTATTGTAGTAAAATTTGATAGAACTTCTAGGTAACATCTAATAACTACTAATATTTCTTCCACAGAAATAAATATTTATGAAATTATTAAACTGAGCCGATAAAAGTAGTACTTAAAGCTGGTAGAAATTAAGCAGTTTGACATATTAAAAAAAATTAACATTACATTACTGTAAGTCATGCACAGTTTATATAAACGCATGCTCATAAAAACTTCTAAAACATGATGATAAAAAAAAAGCAGTAACCAGTGACACTGGAATAAGTTATTAATTAACAGCTTATGAATACAATCGAAAGGGATCTATCTGCATCTATACTAGGCAAAAAATGGTGTAGTTTCGATTAAGCCACCTCAGTATTACCTTTAGTTAATTTATAAATTCGGCGGATTATTATTAATTAATAAAAAAATCTATATCGATATTTAATTACACTAATTGCAAAGAGAGAAACATGCTTAAATTTATACAATCAGTCTAAAAACTTAATTAACCCAGAGAAAATAATTTTGTTTATCGTAATTCTATTTCAACTAAAAAAAAAGCACATACATTTGTCACTTTTTATGTGCCATTTAAAAAAAAAGAGGGAAAAGAAGTGAGAGTAATTAATGCTATCAGTGTTTCAGTGGAAGTACTGAACGAACTGCATAATCGCAAAAAATTAATTAGTTATTTGTGATTTTTTAGAAACGAATTTGAATATCTACACTGATTAGAAATACCACTCGGGCAGGATTAATTTTGTTCATTTCATAACTTTTTAATTTTAAAGGCACAATTCTTTTTTTAATTTTAGGAAAAACAATTACAGGCTGTTTATTAATCAATGGTAGATCCAGGCAACGATAGATTTATTGGAAAAGGCCAATAGATATCAGAAAGGTAATAGTATAGTTCGCTGTATCGTAAAAAAGCATTTGTTAGCTTTGTAAATAGTTAATATTTTCATGTTATTTGAATAATTTTATTTACATTTTTTTTTGTTCCTACAAATTCACTAATCCCTTACGCGCCATGACATACACGCGTACGTAATGAAATTCGCGTGACCACAAAACCAGTTGTACGTCACTATTCTATTTTTGTACAGCTGCGGAAAAATAAAAACCTTCCACTCGCACTTTGTTCGGCCGTCGTTCGGCGTACAGCAAAGTTACATATACTAATAGTTTACAATTGACGTACACTTTAATTTGCTATAGATAAAATTTGCATATGAATATATATTCCATATTAAAAATCACACCAACTTTTTGGTTTTTACCAATAGCAAACCCTAGAATTTCACTTGATATTTCAAAAATGTAGCTCATTTTAACCCCCAAAACCAATTTTCAATAAATCTGAAATATTAAATAAAATGTGTTATTTTCATGAGTAAAGGGACCATATATAAATTTATTAAGCTAGAAATTTTTAGAAATTGCGTAAAATAAACGTAAATTAGATTTCTTTTGCACAAAAATAGTAAAAGTAAGCAGTATTAAAAATAGCAAATTTTGGAGCAAATAAATTGGAAGTTTGTACATGTACAGTTTGATGGTGATTCTATAAAGCGTTTATTGTTGCGTCCACTACTATTTCCTTCTAAATAAAATATT
The DNA here is from genome assembly GCA_038373885.1 of Cheiracanthium punctorium. Taxonomy (NCBI): domain Eukaryota; kingdom Metazoa; phylum Arthropoda; class Arachnida; order Araneae; family Cheiracanthiidae; genus Cheiracanthium; species Cheiracanthium punctorium. The sequence goes on from JAWZYV010007137.1 coordinate 188,532, forward strand.
ATCCGTATTTAAAATTAGATGCAGTAGATGTATGTCTTCCAATACAGCGTCCTATAAAAACTAACATTCTCAACATTCCAGGAATGAATTTGACCTTTTTAATATCTGAAGCATCATAGCTTTGGACTTCCCCATACTTTATCATTCAACAAACATTCAAAATCACATTTTTCAGTCTAAATTTTTATCTGACTATAAATTAAAATACCGCCAAAAGTCTTATGGCACACTGCAGACGATAATATTAAATGAAGAAAGTGAAATAACAAACACAGTGATAATATTGGGTCGGCAAAAAAGTAATTGCGTTTTTTACACGAAAGAAATAAATTTTCAATATGAAACCATTCTTCTGTTCCACCGTAGCTGAATAACTTTCATGCTTGTAGTCAGAAGAGCAGAGAACAGATTCTCATTCCTGGCAACATTTCACCTGTCTAAGAGAACCTTCAAATACTCAATAACAATTACAAAATTAGAAAGATTTTCAAAATCATAAGCAGTCGTTTTGCATTTTTTCTTTTAAATCATGTATACGGACGAAGGAAGTTTTGGAGTCACGGTTCATTTGGACCATTGACTAAATATTCTAATTTGCACCCCTGATAATCTCAGTACAAAAAACTTTAAGATGAGAAACAGTATTTTTCCTGTAAATAATATTTATTTCATTTAACTTTCGCGAGCGAAATTAATGAAAGGCGAAAAGTGCAGAACTTAAAAGTAGTGTTTTTCAATTTGAGAAATTCCCTTAAAATCGCGCAAAAAAGTATTCGCAATATCTCCGGAAATTATCATAGAAAATTGGTAAAAATTAATGTTTAGGGTAATTTGAAGGTTTTCTTTCGTTTAATAAAGTCAAAATAAAGTGTTGCAATTGAAAAAAAGGGAAGTTGATGCAGAATTAAATATGAATACGGCCCCTTATTCAAATTAAATTAATAATAAATTAAAGTATACGTTATTTGCAAACGAATGGTATATATAACTTTTGCTGTATGACGAACGACGGCCTAATAAAGCGCGAGTGGGCGTTTTCTTTTTCGAAGCTGTGCATTCACTATAATTGATGCTTGTTTATTACACTGTGCATGAGAATTGTGGTTTAGTAAAGTGAGCTGTATCCTACCTTGATTTATATGTTGTAATTAGACCACTAGATGGCGACAGTTGTCTATCAAAATCACAAGGAATTTACTGGCTTTGGGTGTCTTCAATGCTCAAGTCAGTCTGGTACCCAAGAGGTTAATCTAATTGTGGGCATGCTCCTGCAAGCATTTACTCCCCTGGAAAATTGATGTACACTTAATACGTTTTGCTCGTGTCAATCAAATGTTGAGCAATTGTAAAAATCATGAATTTGCACAGGGATGTTTAAAAAAAGAAAAAAAAATGCGTGTAGCTTATTCGTATTGTTGTTTCAGCTATTCAAAACTTGTTCCATGCTCTTTAAATTTATAAATTTTACTTTATGTTTAATCTTAAAACTTTTGAAAACTTATTTAATGCTTACTTATTTAATACTTATTTAATGCCTTATCAAGTGTAATGCCGTAATGTTTGTACAATTTTGCAGAAATTCTTTTCAGAGAATTTCCTTTTACTCTATTCTGAATAAAATGTACAGTTATTGCAAGAACACGCTCCGTGGTTTATTTTAAACCAGTTGGTAAATGAAGATTGTTCGAATTCTTGTGATTATGATTTGTGAAACGGAACCAGCACAGGAAGGCTGAAGAACTCTAACTATGTGCATCTCTCTGAATCATAATGTCAAGTGAAGGAAATTTAACGTTATTCATTATCTTAAGTTCTTAACTTTACAAACTGAAAATATTACGCGAGAGCGTGGAAATAACATTATGTTGTTATTTGTTTTAAGACAAATTTCGACATTATTTCAATGGGTTTGTATATGTTGACATACGTACACACTTAGATAATAAAATACACGCTATATATATTTTAAAATTCTTGTGACTAATATTGAAGGTAACTTTGAAAGGAAAGCTGATTTTTGTAAGAAAGTTAAAATTACATTTTTTTTTTGGTGTGTGTGTGTGGAGGAAACTGTACTTCTTGTGTGTGGGTTTTGAATAGTTATACATAAAAACATCCCCTTTTTGAAAAAAAAGAAAAGATCATTACATAGTTTTTGTGCAAATCAAGGCAACTTATGTAAGGGACAAAAAAAAATGTAATATATATATATATATGTAATAAAAAAATAAATTAATGAATTAAAAAATAAATAAATGATTAAAACTAAAATAAATGTAAAGCAAGTTCTTTAAAAAATGAAGTGAATATAAAAAAATGCTAAGAACCCCCCGATTAAACTAGATTTCAAACAAAACTAACCGCACTAAAATCGGCTCATCAGTTTGGGAGCTACGATGCAATAGACAGACACACACACACACACACACAGATAGACAAAGGTATCAAATTTATAATATCCCTCTTTTTGAGCGGGAAGTTGGAACTTAAAACTAGTACATCTGGATACTATATTAAAAGAGCAATAAGTTAATAGGAACTTCTATTAACGTTCAGAAAACGTCTTCTGAACGTTAATAGACGTTCAGAGAACTTGTGTGTGTTTGCTGGGTTATTTAGTTTCGTCGCCTAGGAGACGTGTTTGTTTACAATTCGCGAATGTGTTAACTTTGCTGAGGAGAGTTTTTACTCAATATAAAATCATACTCAATATAAAATCAACAGGATTTTTAAAAGAAAGAGTGGCCATAATTGAAGTGCACAGATCAAAATTTAGAAATTTCAACTTAAACTTCATTCTTTCAAAAGTATTTAGCAAGAGAAATTCAAATTTCGCAAATAACGTTTTAAATCAACTTCAATCTCAACACTAAAACATGCATTTTTGAATTTACTAAAATGAAAAATACAAGAAAATGATTACCTCTGAAAAAGTATGTACCTTCGTAGCAGTTTCTAACGCATGCCTCAATTTCCACCTGGAAAAACTAGTATTTGCAGCTTCAGCGAACGTAAAATACTTTTCATAACATTCCAGGGTGCGAATTGACGGGGGGGGGGGATGCCGGGGATCGTCCCCGGCTGAAGAAAGTAATATCCCTGGCTAGAGAAATATTAATGGATCCCTGCCAGGGATACTATTTATCCCCTGCTGGAGAAATGTTATATTAATCTGTGTCCCACCCTACAAGTTCAACAGTACCTAACGATTTTAACTATTGAGAATAGAAATTTTTCGTTTGTTTACTAGATAAAGGAGCAAGTTACAAACATGCCTTTGAAATAGATATACACATTGCCTTTGTTCTCACTCCGTAACTGGGGTCAGGTTTCAAAGGAATACTGCTAAATGAACGAACAAGCACTGCTCTGCCACCAGCCGAATTTCAGGATAGACGGAGAATCGACATAGGCAGGAATATGTGCATAGAAAATCGGGGGTCGACTTTTGTTTGAATTTAAGTCACTTTTTATACATGCTGGCGACTGCATTTAGGCCCCTTCAGTGATCCAGAGACATGTCGCGGGTCGCTAGCAGTAGGGAGCCAATAGCGGAACCAATTCTTCAATAGTGTAACCATTTCCTTTAAAAAGGTGGTGATACTCCGGTATTAAACCAACAAAAGTTAATTGGGGACCGTGAATAATATTGCGATTTCGCACATCCCCCATCTATTGTTCGGTAGAGAACACCCCAAGTGTCGCCGCCAGTCGCAGCTTCCTAACCATGTCAAATTTCCCCTTTCAAATACATTGTAACCGCGACATGTCTCTGGATCACTGAAGGGGCCTTTTGTCATGCAATACCTAATATATTGTGTGAGTGGAGCATTTACACCTTCCTCCTTTTTCTTTCTTTCTGTTTTTTTTTCTTTCTTTCTCAAATGTCCCCTGCTGGAGATTTTCTCTGAAATGTCCCCCCCTGGAGAAAATGTTCAGTTCGCACCCTGAACATTACTATTCCATAACAACGGACGCCATTTCTAAACAAAAAAAACGCGCAGAAAGTAAAACTCAACGAACCTAATTCGTTCTCAGTTTACTTCGTTTGAAACTAATTGCACTCAGTTTTGTATATGAACGCTCTAGTTTTTAAACTGAAAGCACTCAGTTTCCTTTACGAACAACTTAGATAGAAACTCGTTGCACGAGTGCAACTCGTTTGGCGTTTACGAATGCGGCCTTCGATTGCTACGCTCTTAACCCATTAAGCGCCAAAGCTCCCGTTACGGGAACATCTATTATATTTTTTTTTCTTAAAATATTTTAACGCAATTTACGAAATACACATTTTATATAAACATTTACACTATAGGGTGTGTTATATAGTGTAAATGTTTACATAAAATGTGTATTTCGTAAATTGCGTTAAAATATTTTAAGAAAAAAAAATATAATAGATGTTCCCGTAACGGGAGCTTTGGCGCTTAATGGGTTAAATAAGATACTTCTCAGCTCAGACCTACATCATCAAGCCCGAAATCAACTTCGGTATCAACTCACTAAAAAAGTTTGCGAGTGCCGCGTACTATATTATATTAAAAATGTATTTAAGTTTTTTTGATGGTAGTCTCTTTGAGTCGTTTACTTTGTTGTTGTTATTACTAATACCCTCTCGCATTCGCACGGCAGGGCCAGATCCATCATATAGGATGGCGATGAGGGAAAGAGAAGAGACTTCCATTCCATTCCCTTTAACGCGCAGTGTTCCCGCTCTGGGAACACCAAACTCTGACGTTTTGACTGTTGCCTGTCACGAAGAATAGATTGGATTTCTATAAAAATAGTTGCGGGTGACATAGCTCCACGAGAATCCTTTACTTTTTAGAACGTCATTTCCCGTAAAAAATTGTCAATTGATTATTTTTAACAGCACGGACATCTGCTGAAAAATGGAAGAATGCGAGAACAGCTGGATAGATTGCCCAATGCTGAAAAAAGGGCAGCCGTTGCTATCGCTCGACTTAACTACCAGCAAGATGGCGGACGATCGAAACGCTCATCGCTTGCCACAGATCTAGAGACCCTTTTTTGGCACAGCCAGCTGCGTCAAAAAAAGGTCTCTAGATCTGTGGCAAGCAATGAACGTTTCGATCGTCTGCCAACTTGCTGGTAGTTAAGTCGAGTGATGGCAACGGTTGCCCTTTTTTCAGGATTGGGAAAGGGTTGCGCCTCAAAGGTTTAAATGAGCCCAAGTGGAAGGAAGAGCGGCTTAGCTAGGAGTCTTCTAATTTTGGACCAATTCCAGATGAGAGACCTAGTACCTGAAACTCCAATGTAAAATTTTACGTGTACGTAAAATTTTACGTGTACCTGATTTTACGTGCACCGGACGTTAGCGTACACAGTTCCATAGCAGTGAAGCCGAGAGCGAAATTCACCCTCCAAAGCACTGTTCAAGCCTGTGCTGCTTCACTTTCCGTGTTCTTACGGGAACGGAGTTTAGTGACTAGGCCACTGCGAGACTCGTTTACTTTTCATATTACTGATGAGCCGACATGCCTTTGGTTTTGTAGTACGTGATGTTGCACATAGGTAAACGACCGACAGCGCAGCTTTCTGCACAAATCTTGTCATTGCATTCCTGTTGTATTAAAACGAGTAAAATGATGTTGAAATATCAATTAAAATTATCTTTAATCCCTTTGAAACATAGTGTGCCGCTGGAAAATCAGGCTTGCTTTACAAACTCAATCCATTACACTCACAAAAAAACTTTATTGTAATTAGGAATGGACAGCTGACGTCACACGTAAACATCACATAGCTCTGAGTGGCAAAATGTCGGGCCTTCAACCAATCAGTTGGAAAACTTCTGCCACTCAAATGCGCGCACAGATCTTGCGCATGCTGTTTGTTGACACTTATGCCCATTCCTAATATAAGGTGACCATATTTTCGAACGCAGAATTGAGGACATGTCCCCAATTCTGAAACAAATTTGGGGACATTTTTTATAATTAATGAAGCAATTAACAGTAATCTAACTAAAAAAACAATGTGATAATTAAAAATTGTCCTCAATTGCTTCTTTACATTTTGGGGACAAATCGCAAAAAACCCGCAGGAATTGGGGACTGTCCTCGAAAATTGGGGATGTATGGTCACCTTATTGTAATACCGTTTCTCAGTGTTGAAAATCGGTTTTTTTTCCACTAAAATACATTATGAGAAGGTATTCGTAACACAAATGTAGTGCTACAGTTATTGCTATGCTTGTTGAAATGCTCTTTTGGGTAGTGGAAAGGGGGAACTTGGTCAAATCCCAAAGCGGGGCTACTCGGATCTAAAACCCTTATCTCGTATTTATTATACAGCATAATGATTATCCAAAACTGTATCTAAACACATGAAAAGTAATATTTTACCCTGTGTTGGACGAATGTCTCAGTTTATGTAGACCTAGTATTCGATCATTCTTGTATATATATGGAATTTTCAACACACCTTAAAAAGAAGAGTTTACAGTTTATTTTAAGGAGTGAAATGGCAACCAAAAGGTTTTCAACTTCAGAAATGTGAATATATTCAATCCCAGAAAAAGTGTGTACAAAATACTTCTTTCATCTCACTAAATTTTGGAATAGCAGATATTCACTTTATCAAAATGTGATATTTACTCTTAGTGACCGGTTGGCTGATTCTGCACCCTTCTAAATTTGCACTTCAATTATACATTTTAACAGCTATTAGCTGAGTTATTGATATCAGACAAAAGCAAAGAAGTAAGAAACCGACTTGATGTCTTCGTTTCCCCTTTTAGCCTTCAAATTGCTATTCCATTTTATTATTGCCGTGTTTCTATTAATGAGATCTTTTATACTCAAATTTTAAATCAACCAAAATTTTTCTTTTCCTGAACGAACTAAATCAGTCCTTTATCAGGAAAACCAATCGATTGTAATTGGTACTTATTATGTCCTTACGTCTAATCAATAAAACAGGACTTTTTTTTAAACACCACGAATGATTGTTTTATTTATTTAGCACCAACCATAACGTTAAAGAAAAATAACGTACACTCAAGAATCATTCACTTGGTTGCAATTGCTAATTGAACTTAAATTGTTTCCGCATCAGTTATTGCGTGAGGATTCCGCCAAATGCGTAATTAGTACGGCCGATAATCTAATTAAACAGTTTTAGTTCTGGCTGTTTCCGAAAACGCCACTTCATTAGATCCAATGAACACAACTTTAGATTTATAATTGCGTATAGCCAATCTAATTTTGTATCACTGATGCTTTTCCAATTAAAATATTACGCAAAGAAAACTTCCATAAAAGAATTTTTCAAATACGACTCTTTTCACAAACCGGATAGGTACTTATCGGATTACACCCTTAAAGCTGTTTCAGATATTGGGGATTGTTCGATTATTTTTCAAATAATATGGATAAAACACACGGGATTAGTTTCATTTTTTTATATTTTTTTCCCATTTAAAATTAAAACAGAGACGTTCTTATAAATAATGTCATTTTTACGTTATGATGTACGATTAGTTATGTTTTTGTTAACCACATTTAATCAGTTGCATGCAGTTAATATAGTTTTTCATGACGTTCTAATACATTGATGGAAGGGTCCCGTTATCTGACATGTTTTCTTGGTTTGAAAACTACTTCCAGTATAATCACCAGGAAGAGCCGTTAATTTATTGCTATTGAGATTACTTCTTACGGTAGTATACTAAGGCAGTGGATCCATAACCTTTTGTTTTGATTTTATAACTTTAAATTAATTGTATTTAAGCATGCCTTCAACGTAAAGGACAGTCACACAAAAAGTGAATATTAAGTGATTTAACATTTTAACTCACAAGAATGCTAAATCAATGAAAACCTTGAGTTTGTTTCTTTGCAACGAGTCGGTTCCATATGGGAGTAATAGGAGACAATGACACCCGAAATCAGTTGCTTATGTGCAGTTGATTCCGTTGTTTTGTTTTGGTTGCTGTTACTGCAGAAAACCCTGCTGCACACAGATAGGTTCTCGGAAGTGGCAATAGGGATTTAAGTGACTGCAATTTTAATTCATAATCTTGAAATGCTCAATAAACAATAAACTATTTTAAAATAGTCACAAGATTTCTTCCACTGTATAAATTAGCACAAACCCTACAAAGTCGAAACCCGAGAAAAATACACCTCAGTAAATAAAATGGAAATAATTTAATATTCTTTGGGCGGCACGGTACCATTTGATCCACGGACCGACGGTTGGGGACCACTGTACTAAAGTACTCTCAGATAAATTACGTGCTATGTCTGACTTTATCAATGACGAATAACTTAGTCTACAGGTTTCCTTTAACGCTGGAACTGTTCAACTTTTTCAGTGTAGTGAACAGAATTCGAAAAAGATTTTCGGAGGCCGTAGGCGTAGCACCTTTGGAGGCCATAAATGAGGGTCATCTGGAAAGTAAGCTTCCCACGGCCAATAAAAATGAACAAAACTTTATTACCTGCAAAAAATTATTGCAAAAGGTACTGCAATATTTCAGCTACCTCTCAACATAAGAATAACCTAAGCTTTAACACGAGTCATACTGCGGAATAAGTTTGTTTTGTCCAGCGACATTGAAGTCTGCCACCTGAGAAAGCAGCCAGTGCCACAGTTGTTTGCAGTCATCGCCAGTGGAAAAGTGATGTCCGGGTAGGAATTTCTTTAGGTGCAAGTCGCTGGAAGCATATGTTACCCATAAGTTACAGATTTTGTTTCCGGTGACTTTCACCTGAAGAAATTCCTACTCGGATACCACTTTTCCGCTGGCGAAGGCTACATACAACTGTAACACTAAGTTGGACTTCCTTCCACTGGGGCTCATTAAAATGGAAGCCGTTTCTTTTCGCCTATCGCCTTCCTATACGGAGTATCTGGCATCGCTTCGTGGTTGCCAGAAGGCAAAAGAAACAACATTTTTGCATAATTTGTTTCAGTAAGTTTAATTTTGATACAGATCCTACGATATAAGTTCAAACTTATATCGTAGCATATTTTGATTAACCGTTGTTTTTTATTCTTTCTGCCTCAGAAATTATACTTTCAGAAGTTAAAGACGATTAAGTATATTGGTGGCATCAATTGCGCGCTGCTTAATCACTTGAACCACTCACTCGATTTAATTGTTAGATTTAAAAGGCTTAACTAAATCACTCCAATCAGGCTCATAGTGAATTTCATTGAGTGAGGAAGGCATTTCGAAATCGAGTTCGTTAGAGTGTATTTTTAATTTAAATGTTTTTGAGACCGTTTAGAATTTCGAAGCACTCTAATGGTGTTACAACACATTCACATGTAACGTTTATTGAATTTTAATGAAATACTTTAAATACTTTTTTCATTGAAAAAGAGCACATACAAATGCAGCGGAGCTCATAGTACTGTACAACTTATGAAATGTAGTGTCACAGCAAATATTTTTTACCATTAAAATCTTATTAATAATTATCTAGTGTAGTGTCTGGCAGTTAGATTTGAATTATTACCACATCATAAAACGTTACACGTAAAAACACATGTTCTTCAGATTTTCCATATCCAGCTTTCACCAATAACCTTGTCATGAATAATATTTTCAAAATGGGAACCCCGTTTGCCTTTTTTATGCTGTGATCATTTCTGTCAAAGTTCAAGTTACTGATCGTAAAATAATAATGATAATAATAATAAAACTGTGGCACCAAATTCAAAATGTCTATAAATACTTTTTCCCTTCTGTTCAGAAAAAAACAACAAAAAGCAATAAAACTTTACTGCATTCAATAATGCAATCTATCGAATGCTGAAGTCTCACAATGAATTCTGTCCTTCTAAAAACCTCTTCAGCTGAGATGCAGAGTTGAGTTAAAAAACTTTTAGAACGCTATAAAATAAAATATACAGAATTTCCTCATCAGTTCGGAGTTTGCTTCGCAGCAGAATTACAAATGATAAAATATTCCTCATACATAAAATTTCCCTTGCAATCACCTTTAAGTTCAAACTTATATCGTAGCATAATTTGATTAACCGTTGTTTTTTATTCTTTCTGCCTCAGAAATTATACTTTCAGAAGTTAAAGAAGATTGAGTATATTGGTGGCATCAATTGCGCGCTGCTTAATCACTTGAACCACTCACTCGATTTAATTGTTAGATTTAAAAGGCTTAACTAAATCACTCCAATCAGGCTCATAATCATGGTGAATTTCATTGAGTGAGGAAGGCATTTCGAAATCGAGCTCGTTAAGAGTGTATTTTTAATTTAAATGTTTTTGAGACCGTTTAGAATTTCGAATTTTCAAATACTTAATTTTTATGCCCTCGAAATTCCATATCAAAAAAGAAAGCGGATTTCTAATTCTCTGCTTACTGATTTGGGATTTTAACATTTCGGTATTAATGTACTCTTTTTTTACTATAAAATACAGACTTTTACAAGATTTACAGACACAGACAGAAAAAAGCATACTTATAAAATGCAGATTTGGTTAAATTAGTATTATACTAAAATTGATAAAACATGGATTGATTCGAGAGAAAAGAGATAGGTTAAACAAGTTACTTTTTTTTATTCAATTAATATACTCGATGTATTATGTAATTAGACTATACAGGGTGTCTCATTAACAGATAATTCAAATATATACTTGTGAAAAAAAATTCACAGTTCTAAGTTAAAAGTGCCATGTTGGTTTATATTATTAAGTATTGATATCAATCATGCATTGAGGTGTCGGCTCTTGCATAGGGACCGTGAAACTGCAACACCCCCAGTTTTCACGAAATATTATCGATAATTACAAATACATTTATTTTATTTTATTTTTTTTCTTATTATTTGTAACTTACACAGTCATTAAGACTGAAGTCAGTAGCTGTAACGTAGCAGTAACAAAAATCTGCCGGAAAATATTTTTAAAAATTCGTAAAATGCAATAATATGAGCGGAACCCTCCGCCGTACAGTGACTGCAATATTGCGTTTGATTACTCTGCGCCTGCGCGAAGTCCGAGGGGATTCACTTTGAGATAGGCAGAAATAGTGGTGAGAAGCGCTGCGGAATTTACAGTTCCCGTCTCCAGCCGGGTAGCGTTACTCTAATGATTTAGCACTAAAAGTAATGTAGGGCCTAGTTAAAACAGTTTGGTGCCGAGGCCTGGCGTCTTTTCGCTCTTTTATGTTCTTGAGATAGGTATAAACATTTCACATTTGGAATTGTTGATACTTAAAATTGTCTTTTTCTTTCTTTCTTTCTTTCTTTTTTTTTCTTTAAATGTGAAAATTAGATTGAAACGAGTGGAAAATATCCTTCCTTAAAGGTGCACGCAAAAGTCGCCTTCGGCTCAAGCTTGCTAACTTACCAATAATCAGGCCATGAGAAATAGAGATTGCAATTTTATCACGTGTAGCATTGCCTTGACAACAACAACAACAAAAATAACAATAGGATAGGATTCATTTACTGTTTTGGAAAAATGAATGATTTTGGAAAAATGAATGATTTGGAAAAATGAATGAAAAATTACTCATGCGATTTAAAGTTTGCGTAAAAATTTATGCAGCTATCTATATGAAATATTAGCTTTTGATAATCGTAAAATAATAATTGATTTACTCAATGTTACTTTTTCGTCTTTGACCAGTATTTATAAAGATTGTGCGACAAGTAATGCAAGTTTTAGTTACAACTTTGTTTAATGCATATCATAATTTACTAAAGTTTAAAAAAATGGCGAAAATTTTTTCGTTTATTTCTTTTTATAATACAGAATTTTCCCCCATATTTACTCATTGTTGCTTTTCACACGACATTAAGAGACAATGTTTTTTTTTTTTTTTTAAAGCAGCACCTCCGATAACTGCACCGCTACTGATGCATTGGTATCAAATGAAATTGTCATAGTATGTACTGAAAATGTCTTGCCACATAATTCACACAGAGCAAAATAAGTGCGTCAAACTAGCTTCCTATGATAAGCCTTAATTTGGCTTGCTATAAAATAGTATTTCACCATGAACGCGCTTAAAAATATGGAGCTAAAATAGCTCTAGCCGATTTAAATTTAGCTCCTTTTTGTAACGATATTTTTATGAGTAAATATTTAATTTATTTTACAGAATATTGATGCACAGTAACAGATTTTTTTTTTTTTACTTTGCATGTGTCGTAAAATATCTCTCCCCCCCCCCCTTCGTGCGAAGAGCGAGTATTCAACTAGTTTATTTATAAGTTTTCAAAAAAGTACACTAATATTTTTAATATTACCTTGTGTACCATAGAAAAATATGATACTAATTAGGGCATTACTCGACAATCTTATTTTGCATTTTTCAAAAAAAATTACGACTTTAGTTTTTAGAACTCAGTAACTACAAAATAAAATAAAAATGTTTTCAACAAATAAATGCAGCTCAAAAAATATTCAATTATAACAGTTTTGTAACCTTGTATCCTATTTACATCAAAGAACATTTTTCCGTCATAGAAAGACATGCACAAGAAGAACTTTTACATTTAGAGCTTTTTTGAGAAATAAATTTTTAGAAATTAATGAATTATTCATATAAAAGTTAGAACTTTCTTTCATTAAAGTCTTTGTTATCAACAATACACTTAAAGCGCGAACATGTACGTTAGTGACATTGGTAAGTTGAAAGTATTAAAAATAAAATAAAATAGGGACTTTTATATAAGTATGATATTTTTTAAACATCTAATTATGCATTTCATATATAACTAAAAAAAAACCTTTTTGGAAAAGTATAAAAATGTTTCAGAAATGCACCTTTAGTAATGGGTTAAAAGCGGATATTTCCAAGCAAGTTTAGAATGAATAATTGCACTAGTTTTGTTTGAAAACTGAAGTCATTTATTAACATTTCACCAAAAGCGAATTTTAAAAATAATATCATTGTAAAAATACTCATTTGACACTAATATTAATAAGATAGTTTAATGTGACAGTATGATAATAATGATAATAATTATAGTGATAGCACCAATAACAATTATTATTATCATTATTTTAAAATTAAAAAATATATATTTTGAATTAAAGTTAAAAAATATTTTGCGTGTCATAATAGATCTTGATTCTTATTGAAAAAAATTAATTTTTAAGATAAAAAAATATCCCAAACACTGTTCTTTAAAACATTACTTTATTATTTTTTCTATTAAAGCACTGTACATAACGTAGAATGAAAAGGTATAGGGTCAAGTGGGGTATTTGTAAACAAGCTAAAGTAGATGATGCATAAATTTCGAATAATGAGCTGTTTCAAAAAATGAAAGGTGGCAACGCTGATGGGAAATAGTGACAATTAACTGATTTTGAATGTAACAGACCATCTCATCAGTTTTACAATACAATGTCAGAAAGTTTGTTTTTTGGAGTTTTATTATCTTATATTTGAGTTTTTTTTTTTTTTTTTAACAGAATCGATCGAAAGCCAATCATTTTCATTCTATATTACCTTGCTTGTTATATCGTTGTTAAAAAGAAAATTATTAATTTTTTTCCTTCTGCAAATATTTGTCTTCCTTCCAACAAAAGTGTAAATTACACCTGGATTGCATGTGGTCGGGGCGGTTGTAGATATATAATGTAACGTTTGTAAACATGAATGTGATATAATTATTTTGCATTTCCCCCGTGATTTTTGGTTTATTAACTTAAAAATATTTTAATTACTGTTTTGTAATCTAAACTCAATATTCTTTAATTATGTGAATGTCCTGAAAACTGAAGATGTCATTCATTCGTTTTTTTCAATTTAATTTTTTAATTTAGATTTTTTTGTGTTCTAGTCGAACTCTATCTATTTTGAGTATACATACTTTTTGAACAAAAAATGAGAGATTCTTATTTTGAGCCCCAACTTCATAGCATTATCAATCTACGTAGTAAAGTATTCTATCATATTTTATTTACATAAATTAGAAGGTAAGATGTAATTGTAAACATGGCTTAGAACGGTCAAAATTTTAATGATGTCTATATCTGATTGCCATGACAAAAGCTCATAATGTTATGATTCTTATAATCTACAGTGGGAATAAAAAAGCATTTCTCTATTACCTCTTTTCATCAGGGATAATTGTAAAAATGTGTAGTAAATATAATCAGGAGAAAAAAGAAAGTGAATTTTTATTTTCAATGTTTCAGAATTTTCAATAGTTCTTCCTGGAAATTTTAAAATAAAAAGTTGACCAAATAATGTAGAGGATGTACAACTTTATTTTGTATCTAAAACGGGTAATGAAAAGCGAAACATACAAAATCAGTTTACAATTATTACTTACAATTATTTTTTAAACTAAACTATTAATCAGTCTGATCCTAATAGTTTAGTTAAAAAAAGAAATTCGAAGTCTGTTAACTAACATTTCGGCAGAAGTAAGATAACGTTCAATAAAAGTCATGTAAAAATGTTTACACGAATTAACTTGTATTTCATATTTAATGCGAACTCCAGCTGGGTTTCTAATTCATATAAAGTGGTTTTAAACAAACATATGGAAAAAATCTTTTAGCTGAAAAACTTTATACTAATTTACGTTCTTTTTTAAAATCTAAAGTTGCTTTGCATGCCTTTAAGACAAATATTTTTTTAATGCATTTTTGAAAACGAAAAATATTTTTTTCTCCTTTTTCTGTAAAAGGATCGTGGAGTTTTAAAAAACACACGCAAGAAGCAAAACTAGACATTATCATTTTTATTCATGAGAATAAATCGATAGCTCCAAATGATTTAATTCAACAAAAGCCTTAGCGAGTACATTTCCTTCACTGCTCGCTGTTTATTTTTAGATTGAAAAAAATAAAATAAAACAAAATAAATTCCATTGTAATTTTTTTTCGTCGGCAGCTATATGCAAAAAGAAAATCGCTTAAGCTTGTTAAATAAATTTATAGATGTAAAGGAATAAATTTCATAAAATTAAACGCAGGCGAATATACGTACAGTTAAAAGAAAATGTTTGCATTCCTGCTAATACTTTGTAAATTGTTTCAAATGAACATTTTATTATTCAGAAATTTGGTGCACGCATGTTGATAGAATTTTTTTTTCATTAAGTTGATGATATAAATTTAATAATGGTTGATTATAAAGCACAAGTTGGAACGAAACTCAAGTGAATGCAGCGACAAATATATGTAAGTGAAGCCTCTAAAATTTGGACACGTGTGGTTCTCTGAAAAAGTGTCTATTGTAAGAGGTATTCAACTTATGGAGGTTAATTTCAATGGTATACGCATTCTCCAGAAAATGTTATAACTTTAAGAAGTTTTCAGGTTAGGAGGCTTCACTGTATGTGACTATATATCGTTAAAAATCAGATCAAGTTCTAATGTTGTTAAAAAATATTATGATTTACACTCTTTAATCCATATACATTTTAAAACTTATAGTGCACATATAGAAAATTTTACACAAAAATAAATACCCGTATTTTTTTAAAACAAACTTTTAGTTCTTAATATCAAAAATGTATCTGCTGATTAAAAAGTATCTGTTAAATACATAGAATTAGGAATGATTGCATATATGTGGCGCCCTAAACACGCATAATGCATGGGGATTGTAAATAGGTAGATGATGAATTAAAAGATTTTAATTTACACAAAGTTGAAAAAGTCAAATACCTTGAATCTATCATTTATCAGGATGGAACAAATCAGAGGGATATAAAGAAAAAAACTGTAAAGGCAGAATAATTATTTCTATGTTTAAATCTGTTCTGTGAATATCAATATTCTTCCAAAAACAAAACGATTAATTTTTAATTCCATCGCACAAAGAATTATGTTGTATGGTTTGGAGTAGGGATGCCCCGATTGCTATATTTTGCCGAATACCGAATATTCTGTCAAAATTCTAACAGAATATTCAGTTAAAATTTTTAACTGTAATATTTGTATTTTTATTTTATGCCAATTTAAAATAGGAAATGTTTTTCTAATTTGTGTCTTTTGTGAAATGTAAATGCATTTCCATTTAACATCTAGAATTTATCTACAGTAAGTGTAATTATTAATTTAAACTACATAAAAAATAAAATAAATAATTTCAAAATGAAAAGCAAATTAATATAGTAAATGCTTATTTGATTTATGTTTAACTGCAATTCGGCATAAAGTGTTAATTAACTTTCCATAAATATGACTTGATAACTGACAATCAAGGTAACATGTTGCGTTATAAATAATCTTACATTTACCTTACATAAAAATACAATCATAAGTTGCTTAAAATATCATTATTGGTTGTTGTTTCATATTTAAATGAGTTACTATTAGTAAAGTTAATGTAATGGGCCACAAGATAAGAAAAACTGAACAGCAACAAAATTTAAATTTAACATTTGTTTTCTCTTACATTTAAAATTTCTTTGAATGTGACAATATTAGTAAGTAACAATTTGAATTAATTTTATGCTATTGTCCTATATACTATAACTTTCATTCATTGTATTAAAGTATTCGGCCGAACACCGAATATTCAGTTTGTCTGCCGATAAGACAGTATGCCAACCGAATATTCGGTGTATCGCTAGTTCAGAGGCTCAGACTTTAGATCTTTCCAAGAAAAAGAAATTGCTGTCTATTGAATGGACTTTTGACGAAGATCAGCCATAAATCAAGACTGGAAAAAATTAAAAGTTCTAGAACACCGGAAATTATGGAAGTTAAACAGGATGTGGGGCAGACGACTGAATTTAATAAGATTAAATGGTATGGACATGTTTGTATAGAATGAGCCATATGAATGCATGGATAATTGATTCTAGCACGAATGGAAGATGAAAGAAATGTAGAACAAAACTGAAATGGAAAAGTTCTATCGATGAGACTTTCAGAATTTATAATCTAAGTGGAGTGGGGGCATTGCCCCGAACAGGAAAATATGAAAAGATGCTCTTACAGATATTTTCTGAGATCCAGGATCACTTTTTACTGGAAACTTCCAAAAGAAGAAAAAAGAAGATGCCTCAGAGAAATCGAAGTCAGAGTGAGAGAAACAACTTTGAATAACAGAAGTAGAAGAAAAATCAAATAGATGGTCTAAGGACCAAGAATCTAAGACAATTGAAGAAAGTTTATTTTCTTGTTTCATTTCCTCGTGATTTTGATTTTTTTGACAGATTTCTTTGGTGTTCCAGAGTTTTAGAACACGTTATTTAATTTCATTTTGCTTTTTCCAATAGATGGCGCCACTTGCTGAGTATTTCTGACCGGGTATAAATACTGCTGTCTTCTTTTTCCTCCTCTTATTTTGGCACAGACTCTTATTAAGTTCGCAGGTTGCATTGACGATGAGTTTCCAAGTCAAAGAGAGAATACCCTTTCTGCTTTTCTAGAAATAGATTATTTATGCAGTTTTGCATGTGGGTTTTCTTGTTCATGTTTGCGCTATTGAAAAAACTTATTATCTTACATCGAAAACATATTTGACAATATGAGTTAGATTCATGTGGCTAGTTGAGAACAACGTTGTTGCTTTCAATTCAGCCATACAACATTAGAATTCCTAAAAGCCCATAAGGTTGCAATGGTGTCACAGTGACGACAACGTGACTCGTTGAGATATGCATGCCTTCACTGTAATAAGGAAGAGTTGAAACGTATCAGTGACCATTCTGTAACGGTCACAGTGTGGCTGTCACATGGGAGGTCGCATCCAAGATTGAAATGAAACTGTTCAGTAAAAATCAAAACAAAACGATGCCGCTTTGAATTCAGACACCAGGTATCAGTGTGTCCTTTTTGCTTAATTTTACCTTTCGTCTATGGACATTTGATCCAGACCAAGAAGGAGATGGATTAAAAAAAATGCTAATTATTAAAAGTTTTCTTTCTATAAACATTCGCTACCATTTTTTAGATGTGCGTTCACTGAAAACTTTTGGTTTTATCGTTTTGATGCTTTAAAGCTATCTAAAATAAGATAAAAAGAGTCTTTGTTTACAAAAGGTTTGGTGTGTTCTTTAAACATTTGTTTTACAATACTCAGTTTATCAAAAACGTATACGATGACATAGCAGTCTGCCCCTGTAAAATATATTTAAAATGAATAATACTTTTTTTGAAAAGACAGAGAAAACCAGTCTTATAACAAAATTTACGTAAGAACTTTTGTGGGTAAACCAATATTTCAGTATTTATTATTATCCTTCATTGTTTTCCATTGTTGTATTAGCTATGCATTGTATAAAATTTCATATTTACGTTCAGAATATAATTCCAAATTCACAGAAGCTGCGTACACTGCAGTGATCATCCATAACCTTTTACGTAGAAAATATCATCTCCAGAGTATTTTTGCCAATGAGGTTCAAGACTCTATCGAACTAATCCTTGAATTCCTCCGATAATTATATACCACCACTGTGAATAATTCAGTGACTTAATTTAGAGCATTAAGCGCCTAGTTTATAGATTAACTATTTATAGCGTCATTAGTTTATTAGACTTCTAGATAAATGATAAATTGGAATGCATTAAAATGAGACAGATTCCTTCGTCCATTGTTCCAGATAAATGCAATTTTAATGAGCTTACGTTTGCGTTATTTCAAAATTAATTGGTTGGAAGTGTTGATTAAAACTGTCTGCTTGAAAAGTAAATAAAAACAATCAATAACCAACTATTTTAAAAGTGTATTGAATAAATTAGCCAACTCTAACATTGGTCCATTCGAATTGCATATAACTGAACTATTGAGGTATTTGTAATAAGCATTGGAAATAAAAAATTCTTCTTCTCTTCTAACTCACTTGACATATAAAATAATTTTTACTTAAGTTATCTGAATTACTATACAATTTATCTCTGTTGTTTTCATGCAGCGATTTTGTTGTTGTTACCCATAGGAGGAAGCCCCAGTGTTTACGGCTACGTGTCTTTCTGGGAGACAGGGTTGTCTAATTTTGATCAATTCTAAATGAGAGACCTACACCTGGATTTTCACCCCCGAAGTATCATATCAACATGGAGGACATTGAAGCGACGGACAGATTTTACATGCACCAGCTCTGTTTAGCGCACGCGGTGCCATAACAGTCCAGTCGAGAGACATATTGTCATCCTCCCAAGCGCTGACCGGAGTCAAAGATGCCTCACATTCAGGTTGCCAATGGGCACCAAGATTCCATCAATTGGGCCACTGAAGGACGCATTAATTTTGTGTACTGTATTTAAATATTTGATTGTCCAGTTCATTTGTAACTGTTATGACTGATATAAGGCACGTTCAATTCATTTTAAATTATGGTATTGACAAATGTTTTGTCTGCTTTTTAATATATTTACTTTTTTTGTGTTTTATTTTTGCAAATAACGCGAAATATTTTTATCACCTCGAAAATGCGCCCCCCCCCTACACACACACACACACACACACACACACACACACACACACAAAAAAAAAAAAAAAAAAAAAAAAAAAAGAAATCCAATTAGGTTATAACAAACAAGCGCTCGAACAATTGTTATTCATTATAAATTATTTTCTTTACTCCGTTTATTCAAAAAGAAATATAACTATACTCTCGAAACCATGTATTCTATACATTAGGGGAGAAGGGGGCTAGTGTAGATAATTTGAATAATTACGCTTTTTATCAGTTAAAATTTCTCTGGAAATTTTTGTAGATTAGCAACACTGATATACACTCACATGTATAGTTGCATGACAGACAGTACACTTCATAGTCTGGCACCAATTTATAAAGCAGGTTTTTTTTTTTTTTTTTGTTGGAAAAGTAAGTTCTTGATTTTTTAAAAATTACTAGTTTAGACTGTTTTAATTCATTATTTTAAATTAAAGGAGATAGTATGTTATAAATGAATACATTCTATACATATGTCAATATGCACTTTTGGTTTGCATGATTTGAATGAGCCAGTACTAGGACTGGATAAACAAATGATTTTATGGGGCTAGTGTGGACGCATGGTAGTGGGGCTACTGAGGACATGTCAACACTAGCCCCATTCAGCTTTCAGTAGTAAAATAACGGGTTTTAGAATTATATTTTAAGCTATTTATTTCCTAAATTAAATTTTGATAGTAATAAATTCATTAACAAAGATTTTTTTGGATTTGTTTAATAGATTAAATTGATATTTGCACAGTGATAAATTAATTTAAAGAAATTACTGTTTTCACAAATCAAAAATTTTTCCTTTAAAATTACAGCCTGTAGAATCTTATTTTTATAGAAATAATAAAAACTCAAAAAATTTTCTTTTAATTGCTGGTAGGTCGATTCGCACGCTTTCTCAACTGACATGTCAAATTACATCATTAAAGAGGAGAGGAATAATTTTTCCCAATTAAATTAAAATATGTTAAATAGCTTTCTAATGTGCTGTTTTGTCTTTAATATTTACTCAGAATTCACAGTTCTTAATTAGTAGTACAAATTAATTATTAGGATTAATACGAATTAAAATACATATTATTATGGTTAACAATTATTAAGGAATGAACAATCGAGGCTAGAATTTATTTCATTATGGTTTTGTGTATGTTTTTATGAGTTGTATTACATTTTCTAACTTCTTTAACTTTTTTTATTATCTATGTTTTTTAGTTTTTACACTTTTTATTGTTGTACTTTTAGATAGTTTTTACCCTTTCATTTGGCGCAACGTATCCTGACTGGATTCTGCATCATTAAACCTCAATCTACCAGAAACATCTGAAGACGGTCATACGTGTGACCGAAAGTGCTCATGATACGAATATAGGCATTTTATTATGTGCTAACTATGGGTTCTTCGTAGTATCTTGAAAAGCAGTTTCTAAAAGTGTGTGAAAACGAGCGCAGCTTTGCCTCCAAGAAAATGGCGAATATCTTGTTCACATTTATTATAAAAACGCGACTTCAAAACCTCTAATTATATTATATTCAAACGCCTTTTCATCATTAGCTTAAAATTTTATTTGTTTTAAAGAGTGTTTAATTTATATATTAAATTCACAAATTGTAAGTATTGGGACTAATATTACAGCAGTCTGTACTTTAACAGTTTTAAGGATGAATTTTTTTTGCACTGTATTGAATTTCATTGGAACATGCAACGTTAGGAGCCGTATAGCACTCAAACGGTTAAGCGTGGATTTAAGGGAGGGGGAAATATACCTTTATAATCCATCACCTCCTTGCTTAAGTTCTTGTTTAGAGCTTTCAACGAGTGAAAAGAAGCTTTATGTTTTTGCCCTTTTCCAATTTACTCTCCTATTGACGTGATAACTTATGGTGGAATAGATTCTTCCTGAAAACCTTCTTTCATTTTGATCTTTTCTTAGCAATTGTTCTCTAGTTGTTAATCATAAAATCACTTTCTACTGAGTGTGTTTAAGTTAACTTGGGCTCACCCCTAACTCTGGTTTCACCTGGTTTATGGTTGAAGATCTTAAACTATCTGCGAAGAGGGATTTACACTACCGGCGATTAAAACTTCTGCCCAAGAAGGCGACATGCCAAACACATGAAATTTACACGATAGGAAGAAAATGCTCTAAAATGCAAATGATTAGCTTTTCAACTCATTCAAGCAAAGCAGCTCATTCCTGCAAGCAAATTTAATCTACAAAAGAACAAAATGCGCAGCAGGTTTCTCATACACAAAATGAAATTGAATGTTGTTCCCAGCTGAAAAGTTGTTGTGATGCCTAGTATTAGAAAGTGAAATATTAGGTTGTAACGAAAGTTTCCCGCCAACGCAAACATCGTCAGCACACAGTTCTCGTTGGCGTATTTGCTCATATTTTGTCAAACGATTTTTGGCATTTGAAAGAAAGAGGTTTACCTTATAACACTGTGTTGTGAAATCTGTAAAAAATATAGTTATCATTAAGTATAAGGTGTCTCAAATGGAACTATCACTCTAGAGGATTAGAACCATCATTTACTTCCAGTTGTGTTTCAAAAAGTCAGCTACATAATATCGACGAATTATGAGTACAGCTTTAAGTACTATTGTTGTATCATGTGACACTGTGCAGGTTTGGTACCGAAAGTTCAAAAACAGTTATCTAAGGAGTTAGAAGTGAGTTTTTCAGGCAGATATGGCGGAAAACTTTCGTTACAACCTGATACTTACCAACATGTGTGCAACTTTGATAGAGGTTGAATTGTAGCCTACTAGGATTACGGTTTAGTACATCGCAGTATTGCTGTTCTCCTCGGTCGATCTCCTGACTGTCTGCAGAGTATGGAGTCAATAGGTTCAGGACGGTCATACGGAACGCCTTGGTTTATCTCAACGACCCTCTATCACAAACCGTCCAGAAGATAGACATGCTACTTGCATGGCCATAATGGACAGTACAGCCATTCCCGAACCCCGAGTTAAGAAATAGGACCGTTTGCAAGACAAGTGTCTGCACGAGCAGTTCGACGACGTTTGCAGCAGCATTAAGTACTATCCACTAAGGTAATTTTTCATTCGTTATTTATTTTTTTTTCTGTAAAATCAAAATTTTGTGTAGTTCTTTAAATTTGTCGCATACAGTAATACCTCGTCTTACGCTACCACGACTTACGTGAACCCGGAGTTACGCGATTTTCAAATCCCGCCAATTCACTCTTTGTTTACTTCCAAAATAACTTTTTTTTTTTTTTTTTTTTTTTTCTAAATTATTGTTTTCTTTAGTCTCCGGCTCCAATTAAAAATAATTTATACGCGAATAGTTATATCGGAAATTATATACCGACTTACGCGGTTATCGCTCGGTCCCACTTATCACGTAAGTTTGGGGTATTACTGTATTATGAGTAATTGATAAGCGATTTTGAATTTTAGATCAAAGTAAGTTTATATTTAAAGCTGCTGTGTGGAAAATGGGAAACACACTTCACGGTCTCTCTCTTGGAACACATATCAAAATAAACTAATTCCTCTACGGACTTAAAAAATACAATTTTTAAAGTTGTATGACACCCTGTAATTGTGGAAAATCTATGCCTTTTAGAGAACTTTCAGGCCCCAC
Source organism: Cheiracanthium punctorium (assembly GCA_038373885.1). Lineage (NCBI taxonomy): Eukaryota > Metazoa > Arthropoda > Arachnida > Araneae > Cheiracanthiidae > Cheiracanthium > Cheiracanthium punctorium. The sequence continues at coordinate 211,526 of JAWZYV010007137.1, forward strand.
CAGGCCAAGGGGATAAGATACTGAATATCGTAGAGGGCTGAAGTGTGAAGGTCATGAATTCTGGCTCACAGCGCGGCTGTCAATATAAAGGCCTCGGGTTTTGGACAGTTTTCTCCAAATGTAACGTGAATATGCCTTAAAACTCTTTAAAAAGTTCTTTATGGAAGCACATCCTGAGACAGAATCTTTTCATGTAAGTTTTACCTTAACACAATGCACATTTATGAAGCTTTCCGAAAATATTCTTAAGCATAAAGTATTACAAAATTTTCCTAAATACGACGCATCTCTAAAAACATTCCATTTCAAAGAGTATTTTTTTTCTCAAAATTTTCAGAACTGATAGATTGTAAAAATGAAGTTCTAAAAAGTTTCAAATCCATTGCAAAATTAGTTTCTTTTTATTTATGTGGAAAAATAAATTGATTTCAGGGGACCTCAGAGCTGTGTGTGTTTGTTTACCCTATGTGGGTCTGCCACCCGCCTGAGAGCGGTGAGGTCTCGGGTTCTCTCGCTAACCCATGGTTGTCAGTTTCCTCTTCTTACGTGTTTGAACTTCTGTTGTGTTCTTCTGGGATTGTTAATAAAAATGTTATTTGGAATGAAATAAATGTCAAACGGATATTCAGAGGTGTAAGACCATCTTCGAGATTGCAGTCAGAAACCTCAAGTTGTTGTTGTTGTCGTGTCCATGGATAGACGACACTATCCATGGAAAGAGGGGTGCCAGTGCCCCCTAGGGGGTTGGACTTCTTCTTGTTGGTCCCTAATTTTGAACCGATTCCAGATGAGGGACCAACCACCACCTGAAATTGGCACCCCCAGAGGCATCATTTAACAACTTGGAGGACATTGGAGCCACGACGGATTTTACGTGCACCAGCTCCCATTAGCGTACACGGTGAAACCTCAAGTAAAACTCTCAATTAAAACAAAAAATTTATTTCATTGATTTCTTTTTTTATATCACAGTCTTAATTGTTAGAAAGATTCAAGATTAATTTAAAATAGCCTGTTTCAGTTGTTCATATTTTTTTGTTTGTCTTAAAGATAGCTTCCTAAAGAATTAATTGCGAAGGTTTTGCCGAGAGAAGGGATGATCAAGTATATTTTTGGAATTCTTTTTTTTAAACGTTTTGTAGAGTTGCATGGCTAACTTATTGACGAAAACAAGGTCTAGAGTCAGTTTCCTAGAAAACAGTTTTCTTAAAAACGATAGTCATACATTACAATTTTGTAGCTTACACGTGAGATTCACCCCCCCCTTTTTTTACCACTCTTTCTCTTTTTAGACTTTATATTAAAACTAACAGTAATTAATATGTTCTTGTTGAACATAGTGTTCAGTTTTATTATTATTTTTTTCGTATTCCATTATTCATGATGCTCAAGACGAAAGCCGCTTGATCATTTTTTTAGAGTCTATACCCATGATCTCGGAGATCTGAGGACCTCGAATCGGATCTCCAAAAGATAATTGAGCAAGCCAGCTGTTTGGAATTTTGTTAGCTTACAGTTTACATATCGTCTTATCAGCTTAATCATGTCAATGAGGCAGTGTGAATTCATTTCAACGGTAGACAAGATGGGCAGTAAAAATTCCATAAAAATAACTGAAACTTTATTTTACAGGGTCAACTTTACAAATTTTGGCTCCTTCTGAAAACTTCTGTCCATGAACACGCGACCTTTCGAATACTGCTTTGCTTAGAGACGTAAACATCAGATAGATTGAGCAAACGGAACAAAATAATACAGAAGACAGACGCACACCACGAACACATTCCAGTATCTTGGCACAAGTATCGCAACTGCATTGATTGCATTTTCACAATTCAGGTCCGATCGACGCAAATCGATTATTGAAATGCTGGCGTTAGATCCGCGCATGGAGCATTTTGCATTTCGGGAGACAGTGTTTACGTACAGCGCTGCTTCAACGCTCAGCATGTGCACGTGAAATGTTTCTCTCAACCAACGTCGCAACCACTGCCCTAACCAGAGCAAGTCGCAACTGCAGTTCCATGGATTCTCCTCTAGCAGAACTCCTCCTGAAGAAAATAGAGAGGGTAAATAAGGTAAAATAAAAGTAATGGTCAACAAGTACTTCCATGAAATTAAGAGTAAAAATCACTTGAAAAAGTGCTGTAAAATGTTTATTCTACATCTCATGGCATAACATGTGCAACATTGAAATAAAAGTCTGATCTTAAAATCTTCTTTCACCAACTTGATAGATTAAAATGCAAATCTGTCAGACCAGTTAAAACGTAGTGTAATAAGTTATGCAAATTTTGAATCGAAATGTATAACTATGTTTGAAACCAATTCAAATATGGCACAATATCAAACTGGTCTACTAGACTTTTAATTGGAAAAGTATACACCAGCATCTAAGATCGATAAAGCACCTCACGTGGGAAAAGGGAATGCACCAAACAATGTCATGGAGATGTCATGCAGAGAAAGTGAAAATTCTGTTTCTTTAATCCCAAAATAAAATGATTAAAAAGAAATATTAATAATACTAAAGAAAATAAATTACATTTAGTAACCATACATAATAAAGTAAGTCAACTAATTTACTAGAAAGCATTTAATGTTAAGCATATTGCATATGTTTGTTTATTATACTTAATATGAAAATATATAGTTTGGGATAAGATACTTTTTGACGTGCATAAAAAAGACGATTAAAAATAATTAAAAAATAAAATAAGTACACATCAACGAGACATTCTTAAAAAAAAATTTCATTATACTAAAGTGTATAAATCTGCTTTAACTATTCAGAAAATACATCCTACCTTGGCGTTATTAATGCTCATTTTGGCGCTTTTCAAAGGAAATTAAACTATGTGTGTATCACTACTTATGCTAAATGAATACAGTGGCTTGCACAGCTGGCAGCCCTAAGGTCTAAGAAGGTTGGCCTGCGTCGGAATGTACTCGTGTATGTAGGAACCTTAGGTTTGAAGAAATAATGAAGAGAAAATTACTATCATCAGTTGTTTCCCCAAAGCTCTGATCCCATCTCTCTAACCACGGCCATCAACTGTATAATGTGTAATTATGTACAAGAATTAACGAAGCAGAATGAGTTACATAAATTCATTTTAAAAGTCTAAAAACTGCATTGATACGGCATGCATTTAAAGAGTATAGAAATGAAGGAATGAGGGGCATGTGAAGGGTATGAGGTTGAGCCACAGCTCATCAGAATACATGAAACTTTTCAGCACACGTCCCAACTAGCAATTTTGCTCGGGCTTACACCGGCCACGTAACCGGCTGATGATAGCCCGAGCAAAATTGCTAGTAGGGGTGAAAAGCTTTACCTGCGATGTGTTGCGTTTGGTGAATGTCGGGTCCCTCTCTTGTCACGGCAGCTAGAACTCCAGGCCCCATCGTTGTTAACTGGTTATTCCGCAGATCCAGTGTTAGGTAACGAATATCCGGAAGGTACTTTAAAAGACCATCGGGGAATCTGCTGACCATCGTTCCACTGATCCTAATGGTCAGCTCGTACGTGGAGAGACCAGCGAAAGCATCCGGCAGGATCCTTTGTAAATTGGTTCCGGTGATGACTAGCTCACGTAACTTTGTTCCGAAAGCTCTTTGTACTTGGTGGGACAAGGTGGATTCTTCGACGTTGATGGTCACTTTACGAATTGCTGGAGCCTGCGATAGCAAGTCTTGCAGTCGGAATGAACGCACGGAAGCATAAGAATCGGTCTTGATCGCCGTAAGGTATCTGTGAAAGGGAGATTGCGTGTTACTGAAGTACAGAAACAGAACTGAGAACATCTTATGCACAGAAACACACATCTACTAAAAGGAATAAATGAAAGCATTGCATTTTACTTTATCAATTTATCCTTCTCTATAAATATACATACATGCACATTGTTTAAATAATAAACACTTAATAATCATCCAAAAAATTCATATTCTTTCTCGTGTTTATCATGTGGTGTCTGTGAAACACTTATGAACATGCTGACTAAGCTACTGCAAAACTCACGTTTAACATGGGCGTCTGCTTTAATAGTTTAAGATGCGGCTTCTGTCTGTAGTTTCCAATTGAAATAGCGTTTATAAATGTAAAATGACCATTCTAACACCTCTTTCTACGGAAAAAAAAAGAGTGACAGGAGCTGTTTGAGAATTTCTCTGAAAGATCATGTGGATTTATTCGACTTTATAGTCAGAATTGCCGAAGTTCTATAATTTTCAAAACAGTAACTACTATTAAACGCAGCAAGACATCAAGTTACTTACTACCAAAGAAAAAAAATAATCCTGTTAGCTTGGTAACTAGATTTGAGAGGATAATGTAAAATTTGTAATGTAAAATTTGAGAGGATAAATCACACAACCGAAAAATTAAAAACCGACAGATATGTCATGTGGAAGGTTCCTGATACAAATTAAATACCTTTGTGTGAAAAATACACACGCACACATACACAAAAAGAAAAATAAAAGTCTTTACAAATACATTTGAATGAAATTCTCTTTTTGATAAAAAATTCACTACGCACGCATGAGTTTCTGGCGAAGCAAAAGATGACCCCCTTACAGTACTGACCATGCTCCAGTCGACTTCTTTTTCCCCCCCCCTGTGTTCGAGAAAGCACTGAAAAGACACCTTTTATTCAGTTTTCAGGTTGTGACGACAGCTTTGAAGGGAATTCCTTTCAAGGCCACCGATAAGATGTTCTTAAGGAAAATGTGCAGACTCTCCTGAACAGTGCTTTGAAGAAAATTAACTCTTTGGCTAGATCTTGTTTATAAATCTTAAGAAAATATATTTATTATTTCATGACTTTGAGGACATATCTTGTAGGTCTGTCCATCACATGTCGTCTATCCAGACAAAAATATGTCGGAACTGGAATCGGAGAATGATATCGTATCGATACCATCTAAAATGGTTGTGACAGTCGACCGTCTTACAATAGCTATCTGTTCGATGATCATTTTTATGTTTCGTAAATTTGTAATTGTGAGAAAATCTATTTCTTACAATAGAAATTAAAATTCTATGGTTATATCTAATATTTTTGCAATAAATAGTTTAATGCACTTAACATTAATCTGTTTCTTTAATGTTTTAGTAAATTCTTAGCTCAGCGAGGGGTGGAATTAAGTAATTTAAAACAGGTGAAAATTGAAACTAGAATACGTTGTTCTTATTTTTCATATTTCATGTAGGGAAGGTGGCACAAAGTGATCCCCTTAAGAGGAAAACTTGAATAAATTAACATAAATGTTAAATAAAAGTTCGGTTCTTTGACATAATATTTTTTACTATATTTTGCATCATAAACATATTTTAATTATATTTTAAAACGAAACATATTTTAATTAACATACATTTTCACAAACATATTTTAATGATATTTTAAAACTAACTGCAAAACCAAAAAAAAAAAAGAATTTTGAAAAAGAGTCCAAGGAATCATTTTACCAGCACCCACGGGCAAAATGATCCTTCATTTGAAAATAATTGTAAATTGTTTTTTATCGGCAAAATAAAAGATGTAAACGTAATTATGACTATACATAATGAAATAAAATAAGTTTTACAATCATATAGTATGCATAATTTATTTTACGAATATTTTAAAATTAAAAAGTATGACAAACTTTAAAATGGAATATTTCAAAATTATAATTAAAATATTATGTCGTATAACAAATGCAGAAATAAATTAAATAATGTAATGGGGAGTTATGAATTTTGAGAACGTCTGAAGAGCTGACATGATGACTAGGACTCGGTACTGGAGTTTCTTAAGTCGATGGATCATTTTACCCGGCAGTATGGCTGACCACTTTAGGTCATATTACTGGAACACGCCGAGAAACATAACAAACCAAAGAAGTGTAATTCGCACCTAAAAAATATTCTATTTAGTAAACCAAGTCATGTTTCTATACATTAAAGACTGTATTTCTAAATAAACAGGAAAGTTAATGCTTACTTTATAAGAGATATAATAAAACCCAGTTTTTTGAAGATTTGTATTCAGACATGTAATATACCGATCGTTTAAATATCGCCATTGCTTCTTCTTGACTTGGCACCACTAGTTTTTGTGTTACCCGGTAGAAGAGCTACCTGTATATAAGAAAACATAGTGGATCATGTCGGGTAACGGGATCATTCTTCCTCTACTCAGGGCCCGATTATGACCAACAGGGGCCCCGGGCATTGATGAATTTTGGGGTCCCCATCTATAAAATTTGTTTTATTTTTCATAAAATTTTGAATATAAAAGAATATTTCAGAACAACGTTTGGAACTGGGAGACCTTTCGAACCGGGGGCCCGGGGCAAAGTCCCGATTTGCCCATGCGATAATAAGGGTCTTCCCGTTACTTATATTGCCAATTGCACAGTCCAATGTTATTGTCTGGGTTTTGTAAACGCAGAGCACACTATAGGGATATCTTCCAAAGGGAGGCATGACAGAGGACTTTTACACGCTTCTAACGTGTTTTCACGCCAAGTAAAGTGATCTTCCCTACGGTAAATAAGGTCACTGTTAATAACCAGAATCATGCTTAAAATGTTTGGTCTTGCTGAAGTTTTATTATAAAATATTTTTTTACGCATAAAATTAGAGAAACCTTATTTTAGACTCTTCTTTTCTTTCACAACCTCAGCTGAATCATATTCGATTTCAGATCTCATTTTAAGACCAGACATGCTACTTTTTCTGAGCAATTGTAGCTAAGATGGCAGCTGTTTCGACTTGAGGATAACCTTTCCCTTTCTTCCAGGCTAATATTTTGTACACCAGAATCCTACGTATTAACTTTTGGAAATAGTAATTTATTTCTCTTAATGGCAGAAAACGCGGAATACAAATAAACTACAACATGCAATTTATTTAAACTCAATATTTAAAAATTGTGCATTCTAAGAAAAAGACTCGAGGAAGTGAAGTACATATTTATATGCTTGTTTTATTTTCAGAACTTCAAAGAGTCCTAACGAAACGTATATTAACCCATTTATGCCTAGCGTCCCTTTTTTGGGACGGCATTTTCGCTATCAGTCGAAAACGTTATTTATTTTTCCTAGGCTTTATTCGCGAGTATTGAACCTCAATTCCACAAAATATTTTAATATGGCTAAGTAGGATGTTGACTTTTCAATTTTTATACATAATGATTTTAAATGAAATCATCCCTTGTTCAAAAAGTTGACATCAGAAATTTATCAATTACTGCTGGTGTTAGCAAAAATCGAAGGAAGTCGCAAAAATATCCAGGCACGAATGGGTTAATAATGTAATTTCAATGATACATATTTTTAATTAAAAAATTAATAGAATGATGTAAAAGAAATGTACATAATTTGGATATCTGAAAGTTTTCATTCAATATTTGACAACAGATATTTGACTCGCGACTTCATTAAATATTTTCATTACTATACAAAACTCGAAGAGGAAGCCCGTTGTGGAAGAAATTACAACGGGCGCCATGAAAAACATTTGACAAAAATATGATTGCAATCAATATTTTTAATCTTTCTGCTTAAAATAAATAACTCATTGAATTTTTATTATATACCGAAATCGGAATTGCATGTTAATTTGAAAACACGTAGAAATTTCGCATTCGAAGGACTTCATTTTGTGGGAACACCCCCTCCTATATCAATTGTTCATGGAGAAGGAAATCATTTTATTTCTGAAACCAGTTAAACTGCGTAATCTAGAAAAAATATTCTAAACAAATAGGAATCGAAACTTTTCCTTCGAAGCCTTATAATTGTGACATCAATCTGACGCCAAAATCACTTGCGACACCTAATTTTGACGAACAAATGATTAACTTTTATTTCTCTTAAAAAATCTTGGGTGGATTTTCAGATTTTAAATGTAATATATATATATATATATATATATATACCGGGTGATCCAAAAGTCAGGACAAACTTTAAAAATTAATAATTCGAAAACGAATCAAGATAAAAAGATAAAACGGTTTGCTCCAAACGGATGGAAAAGAACCCGGGTTTTGTGTGGCAACAAAACGAAATAGTTCTGTTGGCGTACAACAGATGGCGCTATAGTGTTTTATTTCACCAAAAGATGATTTACAAATGAAAAAATGTTGACAACTTACAAGTCAGCTTAATTACAGTTAATTGGTACTGCTGTAAATTTTCAATTTGCTGCCCATCATTCAGAAGTACAGTTGTCAGACGAATCACCACACCGGTCACAGCATTTAGTAGCATTTCATGCGTTACGGCAGACACATTTTGGCGGATGGCATCTTTCAGGTCTGCTAGTGATGCCGGTTGGTCGCGGTACACTTTTGACTTCAAGAATCCCCACAGCCAAAAGTCACAGGGCGTAAGATCGGGAGATCTTGGAGGCCATGATTGATTAAAGCAGCGACCGATAATGCGATCCTCCCCAAATGTTGAGAGTAGCAGATGTTGCACAGGCAGAGCAATATGAGGTGGTGCTCCATCTTGCATAAAGGCGACTGTTTGAAGTGCCTGTCACGCTTGCAGTTCAGGAATAATGTTGTTCTGTAACAGTGCTGCATATCGCTGACCAGTGACAGAAACTGTTTTGAAACCCGTCTGTGTGACTAGAGGTGGGGAAAACCGTTATTTTCAAAGAACAGTTGTTCACCGTTCCCGTTCTTTTTTAAAGAACAGTTCTTTTTTCTGTTCTTTTGAGAACAGGTTCTTTGATTTATGGTAGCTTTATTATGACTATTTTATTCAATTTAAAAATGAAAATATACGTCTTTTTAACATGTACTATACTTTAGTACAATTGTAAAACCCGCAGTGGTCTGGGCACTAAACTCCGTTGCCATAAGAACACGAAAAGTGAAGCAGCATCCGGATTGGCCAGTGCTTGGGAGGGTCAACTTCCTCTCGGCTCGACTGCTGTGGGACCGTGTGCCCTAATGGGAGCTGGTGCACGTAAAATCCGTCGTGGCTTCAATGTCCTCCAAATTGTTAAACGATACTTCTGGGGGTGCCGATTTCAGGGGGTGGGTCCCTCCTCTGGAATTGGTTCAAAATTAGGGGACCCCAAGCTGAGTCGAAGTTCCTCCCAATGGGGCTCATTAAAATGGAAGCAGCCCTTTCCGCCCATCGCCTGCCTATTTGAGGGATCTGGCACCGCCCCGCGGGTTGCCAGAGGGCATTAGCAACAACAACAACAATTGTAAAATGTTTAAAAAAAACTTTGCAACCAACATTCTGGCTTTCTTCAATCAAGTATGTTAACAGTAATTTTTTGTAAAAATATTTTAATGGCAGCTGGCTTTTGACGACAGATGGCTGTGCCCAGGCACAGCCAGCTGTCGTCAAAAAAGGGTCTCTAGATCTGTGGCACGCGATGAACGTTTCGATCGTCCGCCCTCTTGCTAGTAGTTAAGTCGAGTGATGGCAACGGCCGCCCTTTTTTCAGCATTGGGAAATGGTTGCGCCTTAAAGGGTAAAAAAGTACATGCTCCAGCTTAAAAATTAAAGACTCCGTTTAAAAAGCTGTAAGTATCAGGCTCCAGATTAAAAATAATACGCGTGTATAAATATGTCGATTGCTTCGACTACGATTTAAGAAAATGAATACGACTTTGGCATATAAAATTACATGGCTTCCGACCAGGGCCATACCTAGAAAATAATTTCGGAGTCGGGGAGCATCGTATATCGGGATAAAATTTTCAGGATATATCCCCCACACCCAATTTCTGTCTAATTTAGCAAGATTAATTTTTTTTTATTACTGCACAAACATTTCGTTCATTTATACATCACTGCATTTCATACCCCTCACCATGGGCGCCGGCAGAATATTTCCCAGGGGGGGCAAAGCCTACTCAAGGGGGGGGGCAAAGACTACTTCAACGTATAGTTACCATGTTGGAAAGAGCAAAAAAGCAAAGGATAACACTGCATACAAAAATTCAGGGGGAGGGGGCATTGCCCCCCCTTGCCCTATGCTGCCGGCGCCCATGTCCCTCACCATCCCCACACAGAAAAAAATTTTGGCTACGTCCCTGTATAAATACACCATGTACATATAATGCAATAAGTTCAGGGGAACGGCGTCCGAACTCATGGGACCCCCCCAGTTGCGGATTAATGCATTTTTGTCGGGGGGGGCGGTAAGTTAGAGGATTGACATATACATCCATTTTTTGGAAGAAAAAATAGGATCTTTTACATTAATTTCTTTTTTCTCGGGGGGGCGGTCGCCCCTCCGCCCCCTTTCATCCGCCCTTGCCCCCCCGTCTAAGTACGGCCTTGCTTCTGACTCCAAATCTACAACTTTGACCCTAGCTCAGAACTTAATTAAAGCAAAAGAACAGGGAACAGATTTAATGAAAGAACACCTTTCACCGAAGAACAGTTCTTTTAACCTGTTCAGCAAGAGAACGCGTTTCACCCCGTTCCCGCTCTTAGCTCTCCGTTCCGAAAAAGAACTCCAGCTCAGGAAAAGAACGCTGAACTAGGTGTTCCCGCTCACTGCTCCGAGAACTCCTCGAGTCGTGATCAAAGAACGTGTTCTTTTTCAGCCAATAGGAGAGGCTCCTCCGGAACAGGTTCTTTTTCAGCCAATAAGAGATGGCTAAGAGCGTATGAAGCGAAGGCGCGTTTAATATGGAGATAGTGTAATGCTTATATTATTGTTTGACGTTGATAAAATATATTTTTTCGATTTGTTTGTGTTTCAGACTATCATTTTCTTTATTATTAAATTTTTTACTTTGATTCAAATTGAGTAGTTTGGCTGGAATAATAAAAATTGACGAATTGTAATCCTGCGAGTGCATTTCGTATTGAACATATAAGAAAGCTTCTTATTCTTTGCCCGGGTCCTCTTTAAAATTATGGTAGGTTGGGTTAAAAGTTCTATCGCCCCCCCACCCCCAGATAATCATCTTCGTTATCATTATTTCTCAAAATAACTAAGATTCCACAATTAGAATTTGATAAAGCTGAAATTGTGAACTTCTGTCCCCACCATCAGATACGTAGCCAATGTGGGGGAGGGGGGGGTCTGCCCCCCCAGAATTTAAATTTTTCTTAGCAAAAAAATATTAATCGTGCCTTTCAATGAGAAATTTCACCTTTAAGGCATTTTCCAAAATTTCTCTTTTCAACACGCTTGCCTGCCATAAAATTTTGAAGCGTCGGACCTTAATGAACTGAGAACATGTTTTTGCCGTGATCACTGAACAGGGTGTTCCCGTTCTTTCTTGAGAACAGGTTCAAAAGAACAGGGTGTTCATTCTTTCCCCATCTCTATGTGTGACTTCCTCGAGAAAAATGGACCAATTATGAAATCAGCAGTGAAGCCACACCAGACTGTCACTTTAGGCTGTTGCAAGGGTACTTCAACAAATGCATGTGGATTTTCTGTGGTCTACACTCGACAATTGTGGGTGTTAACAGCGCCAGAAAGTGCGAAATGCGCCTCATCTGTCCAATGCGCAGTGTGAAGCCAGTCGTGCTGCTCTTCCATTTTATTGAATACCCAATTGGCAAAATCTCGACGAGAGTCGAAGTCAGGAGGTTTCAGTTCTTGTTTATGTTGCAACTTATAGGGATACCGTTTCAGAGTTATTCGCAGTGCTCTCCACGCACTTCCATACGACACTCCTGTCTGCCTCGAAACTTCTCGGGCACTGCTCTCCCCATGTGCAGAAATCGCAGACATGGATTGCACCGTCTGCTCCACTGTCGTGACAACATCAGCGGCTGTTGAGGGACGACCACTTCTTGCACGTGACGCCAAAGATCCGGTAGATTCAAATTTCTACATCATTTTGATCAATGCAGAAGACGTTATTGGTCCTTTTCTGCCTCGCATCCCTTCATGTAGCGATATGCTCGCAATGCCACTGTGGCACTTTCCGCATTCTTATAATAAATTTTGACTAAGAAGGCTTTCTCAACTATGGACAGCATTTCCATGCGTATAAGCTTCGACTACCATTACCTTGGACTTGGACTTGGAAAGTTGTTTCCGTAGTACCTGGGCCCGAAGGGCCCTCACCTACGACTCATAATTGCTATACTAAAAGGAATGAGAAGTTCCAGTTGCTCCCTTTTATATCGCTTGTCGTTTTGCATAATCCTATATCAGAAATCCGACAGCGCCATCTGTTGGACACCAAGAGAACTATTTTCGTTTCGTTGCCACACAAAACCCGGTTTCTTTTCCATCCGTTTGGTGCAAACCATATCTTTGATTCGTTTTCGAATTATTAATTTTTAAAGTTTGTTCTGACTTTTGGATCACCCGGTATATATATATATATATATATATATATATATTTTTGTTTACATAATTATGAATATTTTCAATATCGCACTAACGGTATGAATTTTATTACGTTTTTAGCCAATAACTTTTAAATCTGTTTGGATTAATGGCGATAAAAGTTTTGTTTTGAAGTGGTTGAATTGGAATTGTGACAGAGCCAGTAAGTCAGCGAGTCAGAGATCAGTGTAACTATATAGTAGGATATTCGGACTGAATTTATCAGGCATAATCAAATTTGCAGTGGGCGCATTTCTTAAAGCAGATGCTTATAAAATAAAAAAATCGTGAAATAAAAACACTAAAATTATGTTTTGTATCGAAGTGTCAAATCTTTTCCATTGCTATTACTACTGGAGGATGGGCTTCTTCTCTAAGACCCCACTTGGAAGTATGTTACTTTTTATGATTTAAATATTAATTGGGATATCCGGTTTTAAAGCCGGGAACTTCGGAAAACTATTAAAGTAAAATAATCTAAAAGATGTGTTATAAAAATTGGATTTGAGGTTCTAATGGGTTAAAATGAAGTCGAATACCAAGCAGTTTGTTATCACATATTGAAATTCTTTATACACTGATGTTCCAAAAGTAAAACTACAAAGCAGACGATTATCTGGAAGAGGGTTATTCACGGTGCGGTGTGGCCAGCGAGGTCTACAGGCCTCAGCGTCATACAGCACTTGTGGAATGTTCTAGGAAGAACTACTGCATGCCGACAACTCCCTCCATTCGTTAAATTCGGCGATTTTGGAAGAATGGAACAAAGAAGAATGGGACCACAATTGTGGATCAATAGCCTTATTTATAGCATGAGAGCTCGATGTGACGCTTGTATAAGTGTGCAAGGTATGGCATATCCTATTTTGATCAATGTTGCTCTCATTTGGGCAAAGCATGAGGTATTACCAGGGGCGTAGCCAGGGGGTGGCTGATGCTGATGGTGGTTGCAGCCACCCCGAAATGAGTAAACGTAAGATATGGAAAAAAATTACGTATTTGTGGATATATTTTGAAGTTCCCCTTGAGAAATTTGAGGTTCAGCCACGGATTTACGCCAAATTTAATTTTTTAAAAATTGTATATATTTCCAAATCCAAAGATTTTAAACTTGATTTATGATAAAAAAAATCTATGTCTATTTTCATTAATTCATGTTGTTGGGTGGATTACGGCCAGTTCTACTCATGGTATCTAGGCCGAGGGTGTAAGGTGCCCTCCATGGGGGACTTTCTAAGGGGTCCTTAACCCATATTTTCGCTAAGTTTCGGGGAAAACCACTGGAAATTCCGAACGGTTTGGTTGGCGGACGCGACCTGGTTTTGAACCAAGCACCTTCCATCTCCCAGTTCAGAGCGCTATGCGCTCGCCCACTGGTGGGGGCTCTTTTAGTCATTTTTTTTATGCGACCATTTTTAGGCAAAATAAAAGGGGCATCCTCCCTCGTCAAAGGAAGATATATCGATTTTCATAAGTTATATTGCATTCCAGTACTTGATTTCTCACCCATCCCCGAAAAAAATTCCAGGCTACGTTACTGGAATATAACAAATTCCTGTGCATTAAACTAATTTTTTGTTGAAAAATTTCAATGTTTGTAACCATAATTTTGGACAGCAGTATATTAATGATGATACTTACGTATTATTCCGGCGGTCCGCTAAGACGAGCGATTTTTCACCAAGATATATCCATGAAAAGTGAATTTATTGCTGGTTTGGAATGCAATTGGCTACAGTAATCCAGCACAATTGACGAAAAAATAGTTTTGTGGCAATGACCGCCGGGATAATAAATAAGTACCTTAATGATATTATTTAAGAAACGAAAGAAAATTCCATCTTACAATCTAAAAAAATTCCGTTCAAGTTTGAACCGTTGAGTTATAATAACAAACGCACCGACTATTGGCTCATTTGAGTTTTCAAAACTACTATAGCTCCACCACGGCCGAGCGGATAAGACAATGAACATGGTAGATGGGTGATGTGTGAAGGTCCCGAATTCGGGCCTATTGCGCGTCTGTCGATCTAATGGTCTGGAGTTTTGGTCGGTTATCACCAGATGTACTCTGAACATGGGTTAGAACCCCTTACTAAGTCCTCAGTGCAAGGCATCCCCGAGGCAGATGCCTCTCCGCAGGCTCATTATAACACACAAAACAAAACTACTATATATTATGGAATTTCATTTATGGTTCAACTTTTCACAATCCTATAGCATTTATAATACAGCCAGTTTCAGAAAATATGTATAACGATAGCAGTAATCTTTTGGTCTAGTGGCTAACGTACACCCAGTTTACGAAGGAGACCGTGTTCTATTCCCGCGATCGCCGTACGCACATTTAGCAGCAACGCTATTTAGAATTTACATACATTTTACAAATACACAAATAACTATATTAAGGCAAATTGGAGTGTTTAGGCTGATTAATTTTATTTTTTACCAACTAGGCGAAAATTTCCAGAGCTGGGGATCGAACCCAGGACTGCCGCTTAACGTGCGGGTGCTCTACCACTGAGCTACTCTGGGGCGATTCCCAGATGAAATTTCTCGCATTAGAACCGTTGGCATTTATCATCTTCCTCTGCAAACCACAGATGGAACAGATGAAACAATTAATTCGCGACAACTCCGTTACGCCGCGGAAATTATACATATTTTAGAAAGAGATTTTATCAACCTTTCAAGTATATTAAGTCAACCTTTCAATTAAACACTCCAATTTGCCTTAATATACTTGAAAGGTTGATAAAATCTCTTTCTAAAATACACAAATAGCGTTAATAAATGCATTTTTTAATAATTCAAATAACAAGTATTTACATATTAGTCCGAGCAGAGCTTCCCAGTATTCTGATATCGACTTGTTCAAATTCAATTCGATTTAAGGAATAGGTTGCTTTGCGAAATTCAGAAACATCTTTAAAGCAACAAAAAGCAAGCAATAATCTTTTGACGTTAAAACTGAGAATACAATTTTAAACGCTGTAGTAAACAATCTGTAATAACAGAAATCTACGAACAGGGTATTTTGACGTTAAAGGCAAGCTATTACTATGAGGGAAAAATTCTTTGAAATATGTTTCGTGAAAAAAAAGAATTTATTTTCTGAGTGATATCGTTTTAATTTCCTTTCCAAACCATGACATACGAAGGGAAATAGATCTTTTAAAATCTGATAATAGATAAACTGGTTTAAGATAGAAAGAATACTTTCTGTGCCTGAGGCAGAATGAACATCGGGATTAAGATTAAATACTAGTTGTAGTATGAAGAGTGTTTGGGCATAGAAACTGGGTAAGTCTGTCTCTAAGCACAAAAGAAAGAAAAATAAAAGAATTAAACTTTCCGAATATCGAGAGAAATCGGTTGAAGATTTTGGCTTTTCATATTAAGCTTGAAGAGGAGAATGAAAGCTTGAAAAAGTAAATCATTTTGTGAACCGAAAGGATATTAATTAATTGAATAAATTGCTTAATATCAAAATCTTTATTACAAGTGCCACACAGAAAAAGTTTATTTCCAAATCAGGATTCAATTGCTACTTTGCTTGTTTATTGGTGTAACTGAGTAGGGACTAAAGGAGAAATAAACCCAATTTTGAAGCTAACCTATGGTTTATAGCCTTTGAAAAATACGGTTTTCTGCTAGAGGCAGGACACTGTTGCTCGTAGCGCACCAACTGCTGTTTCACTAGCAGTTGGTGCGCTACGTACAGTTTCTAGGTACAATATTCTCATTTGTATCCATAACTAAGCAAAATAAATGTTACGTGAACAACTTAATTCCTTGAAGGTCATATTATTTTCAGAAAAGTGGCCATAAAAGCACCTATTTTTTTATCCAAGGAAATTGTGTAAAGTAAATGCATGTACAATATATGTATTCCTTTTAAGGTTTTGAACATCTTTTTAGCACGAAAGAAAATAAAAAAAGTTATATTTCTAGGAAAATCCAGGATTTAGGGTTATTATGACTGTTAAAAATATATGTTTTAAACCCCAAATGAGAATTTTATTAAACTTACTTCATAAAATAAATAAATATTTGTAAAATTTTCTTTGAACACGAGTTGAAAAGTGAGCTAAGATTGCAAAATGCATATCACAAATACACGTGTTTGAGTAATGCTACAATCTATTTAAAAATAAACTATCTCCAATTAAATCAAAAAATAGCATGGTACTGTCATCTGTTGTGTAAAATGAGATATGAAAAAAATCAGTGCATAAGAATTGAAATGCTCTAATCTTTCTGGTGCAGAACTTTTGAACATTATTGCCCGGAAATATCAAGGGACACTAGAAATAGAGGGAGAAAGCTCAGCTCGTGATTTTGACGGAAGCGAGAAGGAAGGGGTTAAATGCGAGTTATGATCTAAGTAACTTCCCAGAACGGTGAAATCAAATTCATGAACGCTTTACAACCAATGAGAACTATTTTACAGTAATAATAATAATAATCCTAACTAATATTATAAATGCGAAAGTGAGTTTGTTTGTTTGTTTGTTTATGACGCTTTCACGCCTAAACCGCTGAATCGATTAGGATGCATTTTGGTTTAGATATAGAGGGGACCCTGGAGTTGGTTATAGGCTAATTAGAATTTTAGATTTTTAATTACTTTTTAATTATTAATTAAAAACCGTTTTTACGTTGCCATGCTTGGCGAGTTTCGCCCGTATCAATCAAATGATTCAAGTTTTGAGCTAACAAGAATGCTATTGCTTCAATAAAGAAGCGCGTGCGTGCATCTGAAAAACATTAAATTCCACGGAAATTATGCCAGTTTTATGCCAAATCTATCTATGAATAATAATAAAAATGAATGTTCTCCAGACAAATCTACAGAAAGCAGAGCTTTGAAAATTTGAGCATAGAAGCCCATGACTGTGCACCTAAGGCTCAGAATGTTGAAATTTTAAATACTTTTCTAATTATTAATTAAAAACCGTTTTATATCGCCCGCACAAAATGATTTATGCTTTTGAAATAAAGCTGAAATTCTATTTTCAGATAAACATGCATTTGAAAAACATGAAATGGTATGGAAATTATGTTGATTTTACGCCAAATTAAAAAGCATTAGAAAGAAAAGTCCAAATGTGTTTCTTAAACTTCATAAATTTCCAAATCCTACCAATAATATAAAAACTCGGCTGTTCGAGCCTCGTCAGGGGGAGATCTCCCTGAACCCCCCTAATTTTTTAGTTTTATTATTGCCATATTAAAACTAAGCTAATTAACTTGGCATTTTATCGCTCATCTTTCGCGTATTTCGCCTAGTAACCCTATGTTGAAATTTTTATGAGTGTAACCTATTTATAGAAAAATACATGTGGTGCATATTCTACAGCTTACGAAATATTGTAACAATAGATTAAAGCTGTTGTGAACTAATAATATTTGAATATATGTAAAAAATACATGTGGAGCATATTCTACAGCTTACGAAATAGTGGAACAATATCGAGACTAACGATTGCTTTAATCTCGATATTAAAGCTGTTGTGAACTAATAGTATTTAAATACATGTAAAATTATGTCGCTTTATTATGTCGCATTTTTGGGACATATTTTTCAATAAGGGTATTGAGAGATAAAATGACATAGTCATTAAAAAATGTGTATGTTTGATTGTTTAGATGTTTTTGACTGAATCACACACAAATTGCTGAACGGATTTGGAAAAATTCATAATGAAGATAGCTTATGCCCTGGATTAACATACAGGCAACCTTTCAAGCATATAGCATAAATAATTCTTTTACAAAAACATTCAAAGTAATTCTAATGTATTGCGCTCTATGGAATTATAGCTTCTAAACCGAATTTAAAACTTAGTTACACTATTCCTGAGTATTATTGTTTGTTTGTTTGTGGATTAAGACCGATTGGCTGCACTAGGGTCCTAGGCCTATATGTGTTATTCCTCTGTGGGGAACTTTCTAAGGGATCCTAGCCCGTATTTACGCGAGGATTTGGAGAAAACCGCGAAAATCTGCGAGCGGCTAGGTCGACAGGCTCGACCAGCGGTTGAACCTGGCACTTCCAGTCTTCCAGTTTTGAGAGTAGAACTTCTTAGAAACTGGTGGGACCCTGAGTGTTATAGGCTACCTTTTATGCATATATCACAAATAGTTCTTTTACAGGGATACTCATAAGAATTACTTTACACTCTATGCGTATCTCTGTAAGTACTGAACCGATTCCAAAACTTTTTTCACTGTTAGTAAGCTACACTATTCTTGAGTATTATAGGCTAAAATTCATACATGTAGTGCAAATAGTTCCTTTACAGGAACACTCAAAATAATTCTAATACATTACGCTCTCTGGGTATCTCTGTAACTATAGAACCGATTCTAAAACTTTTTCGCTAAGAAAAAGCTGCACTATTCCTGATTAGCGTAGGCTAAAATTCATGCTATAGCATAAATATTTCTTTCACAAGAACAACAAAAACAGTTAGCAAATACTGTCGTAAATGTATTCGCCAAATGCCTGAAAAAAATCTTAATTTAGTAACTCTACTTACTCTCTTATTTTAAATGAAGTATACTACCACGCATTATACTTCATATAAAATAAGTAAAAAGCAAATAATATTTAAATGCAGTTTCTTTTGTCGCAAACATATGTGCTATTCACACATGCTTCATTTCTTTTGGGACCTAACTCTAAAGCCGACGCGGACGAAGTCGCGGGTAGCAGCTAGTAATAAAAATAAAAACAACGATAGCTGCTTTATCGCTTTGTTAATTATAAGAACCGCTTTGAAAATCCACTCTTTCTCTCAAAAATTCCGACAACAATGGTTGCTGTGTGAAAGGCATCCATTCCTGTTCTACGAGTGTTGCAGACATTGGAAAACGTCTAATGCGGATATTTTGCCCAGAAAAAAATTGATTGAAAAAAGGTTCAAGTTGATAAAATGTTTAGTTTCTAGCGCTCTTTTAAACGATGTAACATTTGTGTAATTTTAAAATGAAAATTTTTTAATTTTTCGCCTACTCTTAAAAAGGCTGCCCTGTTGAGCGCAGTCCGAGATAACATAGGTTATTTACAATTTTTCAGTTTTCGGCGAATTTCAATTGAAGATATTTGATAAACAATGAAAGTGACAGAAAATATGCAGGTTTACATGAAATGTTAAATTTCTAACGATCTTTCCAACGATGTGACATTTATGAAATTTTAAAAGGAAAAGCAATAATTTCTATAAGCATAATTAAATTGGCCAATGCATGATCCGAGAGTACATTAGTTGCGCACGTCCATAAATGAAAAGATTTTTAATTTTTCGCCTACTTTTAAAAAGGCTGAACTGTTGAGCACAGTCCGAGATAACATAGGTTATTTACAATTTTTCAGTTTTCGGCGAATTTAAACTGATGGTATTTCATAAACAATGAAAGTGAGAGAAAATATGCAGGTTTACATGAAATGTTAAATTTCTAACGCTCTTTCCAACGATGTAACATTTATGAAAATTTAAAAAGAAAAGCAATAATTTCTATAAGCATAATTAAATTGGCCAATGCATGATCCGAGAGTACATTAGTTGCGCACGTCCATAAATGAAAAGATTTTTAATTTTTCGCCTACTTTTAAAAAGGCTGAACTGTTGAGCACAGTCCGAGATAACATAGGTTATTTACAATTTTTCAGTTTTCGGCGAATTTAAACTGAAGGTATTTCATAAACAATGAAAGTGAGAGAAAATATGCAGGTTTACATGAAATGTTAAATTTCTAACGCTCTTTCCAACGATGTAACATTTATGAAAATTTAAAAAGAAAAGCAATAATTTCTATAAGCATAATTAAATTGGCCAATGCATGATCCGAGAGTACATTAGTTGCGCACGTTCATTTGTGTCAAAAACATCTTCAGTTCTAATTTTGCCTTCGAAATACATAACACAGCAAGAACGGGAGACCGAAAACCTTAGCGTTGCGGTGCTAGAACCCTTCTAGAAACATCAAATTCCCCTCCTCATTCTATACTTCTCAACAAGCTAACCCGGTAATGCTGTGGAGATAAAAGAAATTAACCTTCTTCGAAGCAAAATAATGTGCGAAAGAATTTAATAAAATGCGTTTGGTTTATGATTCATTATTTGTTTAATACGTTTATGATAACACACATTCGTTTACGATTTCAGCTACAAACAATTAATAAGAGTAAATTAAATAGAAAGTAAAACTGACATTTTTTTTTTGTCTTAGAATTTAAAGTAGAAATTGATATTCATACATCCTTCTAAGAAAAATCTTTTAATTTGTTTTCTTGAAGTCGAGAAACGAGTCGAAGTATGTTTTGACAAAAATACTGTAAAATGTTTTATTTTTTTTGCAGATATTAAAATTATTTTTATCTCGGGTTAAATTTTTATTTTTGAAACTAGTGAAGTTTCAATAAATATTTAAACATATATGAATATTTTAGAAAGTTTGACACTAAAATACATACCTTACATGATAAAATTATTAAGAATAAAAATAAGATTCATTAACTTATTTTATTATTATTATGAAAATGTCAAAATTTGATCTAATATAGTATCTTCTTCTGGTTCAGGTTCCCCCAAACCAGTATTGGACAAAAACGATTAATAATTAATCAATCGTTAACCTAAAAATGTGATTAATCAATATAACTTACAGTGGTGGGCATTATTCAATTAATTTTTAACTGTGGGATCAAATAATTACAAATTTATTTGCAATTACTTTAATTGCAATAAATTTAATTCAATCGCTAGATTAATTGTAAGATGAAATTGAAATTAACTGCAGTTAAATTAATTTTTAATTTCAATTATTATTTTAATCTTTATTTACAACTAACTTAATAGCCAATCGTTTACTACTATAATTATTAACAGTTTTGGACAAATTGCAGTATTTTGAACAACTATAAGGATTGACGATTACATCAGTCGTCAATCTAAAATCGTGCAACTGACAATTAATCAAGTATTAATATTTTTTAAAATTAATGATTAATCAGTCATTAATCAAAAATTCACTTTGATTGAACAATTAACAATTAAAACTAGTTAGACTAGAGAAATTTCAATAAAACATCGGCCTAGGATTTTTTTTTTGATGGGGAGAGTCCTTTTTAATATTCTTCCCCAAAGTTCAAAAGTACACTGCTGGCCATCGTAAATGCAACACCCTGAAGGAAGCATGCAAATAATATGAAATTTACAACATGCATTAGCTGAGGTGAGATATGCAAATGATTAGAATTGCAGCGCAGACGCACATCAAGCGCGCCTGTGGCGCCACCTCAAAGCGCTATTTAAGGCTTGGAGATTTCGACGGTTTCAAGTACAGCAATTGTGTTTTTCTTGCTTTTTTTTCAAAAAAAACGATAAATTATGCCTCGTAGGAAACAACGATCATCTTTTGATCAAGTATCCGAGTTTGACAGAGGAAGGATAGTGGCATACCGAGATTGTGGGTTATCTTTCAGGGAAATCGGTCGTCGTATTGGACGAAACCAAACAACTGTGATGCGGATATGTGATCGTTGGGTGCAGGAGGGTACGACGGACAGACGTGATCGACCGCATCGACCTCAGTGCACCACGTCACGTGATGACAGGCAGATTGTACGCATGGCAGTGACGGACCGCTCAGTCACATCACGAACCATATCACAGCAGATTCAGTCTGTAACGCATCATCCAGTGTCTGCGCGTACCATTCGACGTCGTTTACAGCAGAATGGTCTGTCCGCAAGACGTCCGTTGCTTTGTCTACCTCTGACGCGGAACCACAGACGTCTCCGCCGCCAATGGTGCGATGAAAGAAGGATGTGGACGACAGAATGGAATGAAATTCTCTTTACTGACGAGTCACGCTTCTGTATGCAACACCACGACGGTCGGATTCGAGTCTGGAGACACCGTGGAGAGAGGATGCTGAACAGCTGCATTATGCACCGTCACACTGGTCCTGCACCGGGTATTATGGTATGGGGCGGTATCGGATATCTCTCTCGCACTCCTCTAGTACGCATTGCCGGTACTTTAACCAGCCAGCGCTACATCTCCGAGGTGTTGGAGCCAGTTGTCCTTTCTTACCTTCAGGGCTTGCCAACAGCCATATTTCAGCAGGATAATGCACGGCCACACGTGGCACGCATTGTCCAAGGGTTCTTCGTCAATCACCAGATTGAATTGCTTCCCTGGCCGGCGCGCTCTCCGGATCTTTCGCCGATAGAAAACATGTGGTCCATGGTTGCTCAACGACTGACCCAGAGTTCATCCCCAGCTGTCACACCAGATCAACTTTGGCAACGTGTGGAAGCTGCTTGGTCTGCTGTACCCCAAGAACACATTCAAAGTCTCTTTGAATCAATGCCGAGGCGTGTGGCAGCTGTGATCTCCAACAACGGCGGCTACTCTGGGTACTGATTTTGGCAGGAACCACGCTTCATAGAATGCTGTAAATTTAATCATTTGTTACTTGGTCAACATGTTATCTACACAATAAATTTTGTTGTGATATCTCTTGTTTTTCTTGGTGTTGCAATTTGGGTGGCCAGCAGTGTAATTATAAATTCAGTTTGTCCGTCCGTCTGTCTGTGTATCTACGTGTGCGTCCAAGCTTCGGTAAAAATGATCGTACATATGCAAAAGTTGGTAATGCTTTTAATGGTTTCCCGATACTGTCCTCCGTCCCAGGTTAAAAAGAATAGGAGGCTGATTTAAATGCCACAAATCATCAAGGTCAGCAGCTAGCTCTCCGTGAATCAATGAATTTTTGACCCTTGTTTAGTCAAACCAGAATTTATATAATTTTTCAAGCTGAATATTTTATCTATTCGCGTCTATGTTTGCCAGGAGGGGAGAGCTCACATTAGTGAATGTGTCGTTTAGAGCTACATGCGTCTTTCCTCATCACAATTAAAATTATATAAGAAGGGAGGACTTCTGAATATCGGCACCCCTCGGAAACTGCTAGAAACCGCCAGACTATTTTTGGAAAAGATTTAACGTTCACTTACACCGCACCTACTCGGCGGTCTTCAGTGGTATGTCGAAATCGAACTAGTCGCAACCTTCCGGTTCGATTACTGCAGACCGTTCGATTAATACAGATTACTGCGACATTCCTGTTACCAGTGAAATGTCGTAACTGCTGGGTTACCATGGCCCTAATCCATTCGCTTGGTCATATAGCTTCATTAATTCCACAATTAGCGAAGGATATCATCATGCATACTATAATACACTTAATGAATTGCATAATTTTTGCATGAGCAGCAAGTGATTTTCGAAAATCCCATTTGCGCTGCTTCCTGTCCTCTCAAATTTGCAAGTAAAAAAAAAGTATTTGTAGCTTTTATAATACTGCCAAGTTAGGCTGTCGTGAAGTATAGTTAACCAATGGATTTGTTAGAGAATGCCAAGCTATTCATAGCAATATTCTCTAACCAAGGGATTTCTTAGAGAATACCGAAAGTTAACTAGACATTATATGTCATAAAAATATAACCCAAAGATTTATTTTATGCATATTTAAAAGGATGCATAACGAAGGTATGCTAAGGGGACATAATAATTTCATATTTGAAACTGGATCACGATCAAAATGCTACCACATGGTGAAATGGATTATGCATACTATATCTCAACATAGACTGCACAAATAACATTATAACAATTAAGGATAATGCGTACAATATTTAATGGGGCAAGATTAGCACAGGAACCATATAATCAAATATGTGAAACAGCCATGAAGTTATCCAGCTATAAACCCAGTGTAACAGAGTTATTGCAGAATTCTAATCTGCATATTTGAACAGTGACAAACAGCCTAGTTACTCCTATGACGTAATGATACATAGATAGTAAGAAAAATTAAGTGTAATTTTTTTTTTTCAAAAAAGAAAACAGACTTCAAATTACTTCATTTTAACAACATCACACTAACCTATATATCCCAAAAGGATTTGCCCTAGTATCGTTTATGGGCTCATTAAAATCGAAGAGTTCCGTTATTTCGTCATTGATCATACCATCGGAACTTGACCTAATTGATCTGGAATCCCATGTAAGGTACCCTTTTTCGATAAAAAAGGAATCATCGAAATCGGTGCACGTAGTAAAAAATTATCGATGAACATATATACATTTAAAAAAAAGATTCGAAGTATTTATAACTTCCTCCTTTGTGAACTCGGTTAATGAAAGTTTATAAAAAAAGTAACTTGTAATCATTGGTGAATTTACGTGTCAGAAACCTCAGTGTAATTTTACATAACATTATGATTCGGAATGAAGTATCTCTGTATGGGCCATTATAGCATATATTTTATATCGAAATTTAATTAATAGAGATTCAATAAATTATAGTAGAAGGAATAAATTATAGTAGTAGAATATAGTAATAAGGCGAAATTACTCGTAGGCTTTCCGGCGCTGGGTAGGTGGAAGCGTTTTGTGGTGGATTTTTAAGGGATTTGAACGAGTATTTACATTACATATGGAGAAAAACATCCCAAATTCCAGACAGTTAAATCGGTAGCCGCGCGATAGGGCATAATCCTGGACTTCCATACTTCAGCCATCTACCATTTCAAGTGTTAAATTAAAAGATGGGCTTTTCAGTTGCAAATAAAGCCTGTGTTTTTATAAACTAAAAAGTTCAATGTGTTACTAACAAGTACAAAGTACAAAATAAAAAATTAAGTAAAATAATAATAATAATAATAATAATAATAAGAAGAAGAAGAACAACAACAACAACATCAACAACAATGTTAGAAAAACTTTTTACTGTGGAGTTTTGCAAGAGATAAAAAATGTTAAATGTTCAAAATATTTTAAAAAGCTTTCGAGACCTTTGAAATATATGGGTGAACGAATATTTATACAAAAACTAATGAATAAGAATGTTGGTTTTGAATGCTTTTTAAAATATTTTGAATATTAACAAATTTTCATCACTTGCAAAAGTGCTATATCTATATTTTTCTCTAAAATTTTCTTAGTGTTGAAACTTTCATTGATTTACAGCACGTCTTTGCAAGAACAAATTTTTATTTTATGCTTTTAGGGCTCCACAATAAAAAACGTCTATTGTTAAAAAAATTCTTTCTACTTTTTTTCTTATATTTAAAAGAAGCACTGTAGTGAAAAACGGAGTGTTTTGAGCGTATGACATTGAACAATCTCGTCAATTAGGGAAATTTAAATCTACAGTCGCATTTTAGCATGTCGCATGTTATGAAGCCAAAAGTTTAATATGCTCAAGGGTCTAAACTGAATGAATATATTTAAAATAAACTGAAACAAAAATTTTTCAGGTCACGAAGAGCGTAAATCCTTCTGCACTGAAATACAACATTTTGTATCGAAATTCCAAATATCAAATTACACACCTCTCTACATAACAGGTCAATAAAATATATTTGTTATGTTTGTTATTTTCAGCATGTTTCTAAAATAATAAATTTTTATGTTATGTTTTTTAAAGCTGAAAAACAACTGCGAAAACTACATATAGTTTATAGTAACTGTTTGTTTTAATTTTTATTTTTCAGGTCACGAAGAGCGTAAATCCTTCTGCACTGAAATACTATATTTTGTATCGAAATTCCAAATATTAAATTACACACCTTTTTACATAACAGGTCTATAAAATATATTTGTTATGTTTGTTATTTCCAGCATGTTTCTAAAATAATAAATTTTTATGTTATGTTTTTTAAAGCTGAAAAACAACTGCGAAAACTATAGTTTATAGTGACTGTTTGTTTTAATTTTTATTTTTCAGGTCACGAAGAGCGTAAATCCTTCTGCACTGAAATACGATATTTTGTATCGAAATTCGAAATAGTAAATTACACAGCGCAAAACCATTGAGTATAATGATTTACATAAAGGACCAATAAAATATATTTGTTATGTTTGTTATTCATAGCATATTTTTAAAAGATTTCTTTTTTCTAATGGCCGGCTTCTGCCGTGAAGGCTTTGGTCACAACATGCCGGAATTGCTGGTCTCTTTATTATGGGGGCACCTAGTAGGTGGACCAACGTCGCCCCCTATGAAAGGACGGACATGACAACCACGCCCAGTCGGTGATCGAACTCCGGCGGCCGGGAGTTGAAACCGAAACCGGAGAACAGTGCTTTAACCACCATACATCTCGGTCGGCTATTTTTAAAAGAATAAATTTTTATTTGATGCTTTTTAGGGCTGAAAAACAACTAAAAATAAACTGAAAACAAAAACTACAAATATTTTATAGTGACAGTTTGCTATAATTTTATTTTTCAGGTTACGAAGAGCGTAAATCCTTCTGCACTGAAATACGACATTTTGTATCGAAATTCGGAATATTAAATTACCTATCGCAACACCATTGAGTATTGCAATCTACATAAAGGTCTATGAGATATATTTGTTATATTTGTTACTGTATGTTCGTTACAATTTTACATTCGATCGGGTTCGGTACTGCTTGGGTCCAGCCACAGCTCTGTGTGTATGCGGGGGAGGGGGGACGTTCAAACATGTGCTACTAGAGGAAAATACGGTTATGCTTAGCAATGGCCTACGCCACTATAAAAGCAGCTGCTCTAACTGGACGAATTTTGGTAACTATATTGACTTCTACCTTATTTACCAATATGAGTTGGGAATTATATAGAATTATGAGTTCATTTGATGAATACAGATAGGGTGTCCCAGCAAGACCGGATGAACTTTGCACGATAAAATTCTTCACTTGGAGTACATAAAAAATGTCCCAAGAACTATACCTCTACACGCTCAAATCGATTGATTAAAACTAACACTCCTTTACTGATTAAATTTCTTATCGGCTGATTTAAATCCTTTTACGCTAAAAATTTCCGAAAAATACTCTTAAAAGACAATAATTTGTAAACTCCTCAATTCGCTTCAACGCTCCCAATTCGCTAGATTCAACTCAGCTCTATTTTCACTTAAATCTTGTTTATTTGAGAATTCTCACTTTTCTCCCCCACGAAAAGAAATGCCTACCATATCCTATTACTAACACGTGACCAACGCTCTTCAACGGACAACGATGCCAAACGATGCCCCACACCATAGTCACCTCGCGGGCATCGAAGGACAAGCATGTTGTTATCAAAATATGAATTAAAAGAATTTCTGAAGAGGATACTGGACTGCACTTTACTTAATGCTAAGTCTTTTTGTTGTGGGTGCTTACTTCTCGGTGCATTCGATTGTGATAATTTTATTTTAAATCCGAATACCAAATACATCTTTTTCATATTCAGAGTTGTGAAATAAATTCAACCTAGATATGGAGGGGATGCTTTCGGTAAAGATTTTGCTTTAATGGACATAGTTTCTTACGATTGGATTATAAAAAGCTGTTGTAAAACAAATGAAGTTATGATATCTCCACTCAAAGTGAGTTCTATTTTACCTTTTCATGTAAACAAATATGGTTTCTGCTTTAATTAAATCTCACAGCTGGTTGAACCATGATTGCATTTCTGTATTCTGACTGTACTGTAAATTCGTTTTAAAACTAGAGACTATAGTGAAATTATATTCTATTTATTTAAAAAAATACTTTTTGTATAGCGCATTAAGATAAATGTAATGTATTTGCCTTGATTTAAAATTTATTTTTTCGGGCTTATAATCATAGATTACAGCTCCGATAATAAAAAATGAAGAAAACAATTACTTCAAACATATTTTTAACTGTGCACTAGTTATCATTATACATATTAATTATTACTCAACTTAAATTTGCACCGTGAACAATTAATGTCAGAAAAAGAAAATACTAGAAAACACTGATTTAACAGCCTTAAATAACAAATTTCAGTGTAATATATTAATCAAAAACAGCAAATTTTCATAAAACACCCTTTTTATAGCTTAAAATAGTAATCTTAATTGAGTACAGATATATTAATCAAAGAAAGACTGATTTTGTAAAAACGCTCATTCTATAGCTTAAATAATAATCATAATTGAGTACAGTTATATTAATCAAAAACGGACAGATTTTGTAAAAACACTCCTCTTTTTTAATTACTATTTAGGTTAAATGGAGCTGTTGTATAATGCTGAAAATTGAGAATTTTTCGCACCATTGATTTTTGTCGATTAATGGAGCAAAGTTTACTCAATCGGGAGAATGGCTGTTTGAAGTCAAAAATTGAGTAAAAATATACTCCGTTTGATTATTATTTTACTCAGTAGATTTAAGCATGTATGACTAAAGCTTCCGATTAGCGGTCACCAGATCGCTAGTGTCCACTAAGGAATTATTCTTGGCAACTACAAAACGGTCTACCAATCGCGAAAGTTGGCGACCTGCAAAATTAACCTTTTTGTAATCTACCTATAGAGCAAGAGCCA
This sequence comes from Cheiracanthium punctorium, assembly GCA_038373885.1. Classification (NCBI taxonomy): domain Eukaryota; kingdom Metazoa; phylum Arthropoda; class Arachnida; order Araneae; family Cheiracanthiidae; genus Cheiracanthium; species Cheiracanthium punctorium. The sequence goes on from JAWZYV010007137.1 coordinate 240,258, forward strand.
GCGACCGCCAGACCTTCGTCATAGTATAAAAGCTGAAACTTTCGTTAAAATCGAAACGTTAAAATCGAAAAATACCCCCCAACAGAGGTAGGAACAATCGCCCACTATAAAGTTTTAATGATCGTGGCTTTGGCAGGTAACAGGTGGCAAAGGTGCATAAAATTGCGGAAAATTTTCGTCATTTCATAAAGCTTCATTTTTTTATATGTTTTTCTTCGCAGTACTAGAAATCACTTTATCCCTTGCCAGACACTTTTCCATCGTGGCAAACCCCCGCCAGAAAATATCAAAGTCTTGAAAAACGTAATTCTATTACGAGCGCGCTGCAAGAAAGTTCGCGCGTAAGAAAGTTCAGAAGTAGCAGTATAAAATGTGCTTGACACTTTGTGACAGCTTGACGTACTTCGTCGCGGGAGTTTACGAACACAACAGTTTTCCATGACTTTGAGATTGTCTGGCGGGGGTTTGCCACGATGGAAAAGTGTCTGGCAAGGGATAACGTGATTTCGAGTACTGCGAAGAAGAACCTATAAAAAAATTAAGCTTTATGAAATGACGAAATTTTCGGTAATTTTATACACCTTTGCCACCTGTTACCTGCCAAAGCCACGATCATCCAAACTTTATAGTGGCCGATTGTTTCTACCTCTGTTGGGGGGTATGCGCAGAGAAAGTTTCAGCTTTTTTACTATGACGAAGGTCTGGCGGTCGCTGGCTCTTAGACTACTAGGGTTGGGTACCAACCCCCCAAACCCTCAGCAGAACATGCCCAAATCGACGACATGCGTCGCAGAGCAAACATCTCTGCTGCGACACAAACGGAATTTTATCTGTTTTGCGGCTTGTTCACAAAAATGAAATTGGCGATCGTGAGCAGGGCTTCGAATTGTAATTTTCTTCGTTCCGGATCAACTAAAAAGAATATATATCGGTTCAGTTCCGGCTTTCGTTCCTCCAAAAATAACTGTTTTCGGTACAGTTCCTGATGAATAATTTTATATTTATCCTATTTGTTCTAAAAATATAATTCTGTCATAATCAAAAAATGTAATTCTATATCAAAATTTAGAAGATTTTATTCTCTTTTTTAATTGGTACACTGTGTGAATTGATACAGTTAACCAGCATGCATGATACGAGCATGTGCTTCCTCTTCCTGATGAGCAGCTGGTTTGTCTATCTAAACAGTCTGCACAAACATCCGTGGATGATCGCATGCTGAGATGCAAAAAATATAACTGACTAATATTTTTCTTAAATCATCTATACTTCTAGTTCATTCAACTGAATTAAATCTGCCTTCTACAAGTACTTTCATGCTAAACTGAAACAGAAAAGTACTAGTCAACAGTAAATCGAAAACAGTAAATCGAGAAGCAATGTACTGTCTGTTTTGCTAAAGCACAGTGACTGCTCTTAACTCTTAAATTAGATTCTGGAAATGTCGAAAATCATATGCGATATAATTATGTACTTGGGGGAGTACTACACAACAAAAATTCATCGAGACCTTTTAGCACTTTAGGTAAACTGTTGTCGTCGAGCAGTAGTACACCTATTGCTGCGCTCGATACGTCATAACAAGGTACTTACGTACTATACCGACGGCCATTCCCGCCAAACTATTTTTTCGTCAAATTTTCTGGCAAACTGTTGCCAATCGTATTGCAAACCATCAATAATTTCCATAGAGATATGAATACAAGGAGACGGCATTAGCTATCTGATTGTGAAGCCGAAACTGTAATTGTTCTGCCATATTGCTTAGACCACATTGCAATATGACTGTGTTATTCTATGGTGACAGTTCCAATTTTAAAGAAGTAATGCCGCCAAAGTTGGCGCCAAGAATAATTACTTATTCGACATAACTGTAAAACTTTTAACGGCAGAATGCTGAGATTTTGTATTTAGAACTTTTGAACATATAACTGTACGTCTTTACTTTTTAATCCGTAAAATCATGCATCTTTCACTGTTATAACTAAATGTTCCACCGTACTTAGACCAACACGGTTACTTCATTTCGTTCAATGCTGAAGATTGCTAATGCCATTCATATCTATATGATAATTTCATGTGTCTGACACTTATCCTGGAGAAAAATCACTCGCCTTGGCGGACCACCGGGATAATATGTAAGTACCCATGACAAATTGCAGATATAGCAGAGAGGAGTAGGAGCGTTAAAATCGAAAACTAGAGGAGTACCGTAAATGACGGCCACTGAAATTTGTGGAGTCACTGGATACTGTCTGCAAGGAACATTTTTAATCTGAAGCTTTATCTATGACCCATAGTTTTCGAGTACTTAATACGTCTTCACTGGAAGAAATCCAAAGGTGTCAGATCTGGTGACTGTGGAGGCCATAAACTCGCCCCCATCCATGTGTAATTCAGCGATCGATATTTACATTGCCAGTTATTGTTTTTTTTACATCGAATGTGACGTCATACTTTTCTTTGGCACTTTCCCCCCAAATTTTGGGTCATAGAGGTATAGTTCTTTGGACATTTTTTATGTATTCCAAGCGAGGAATCTGATTGCACAATGCTTGTCCGGTCTTGTAAGGAGACCATGAATAATCATTTATCCCTTTGACCGGTATTGTTGGGTATATACTGTATAATCTCCGGCAATTAAATGCAACATATTTAGTACATTTACCATAGCATATATAAAAAGTTTTTGTGCAGTAATGTATTGTAATAGTAAATGTGTGATAATGTATTATGATAGTAATTTTTACGCTTTGTGCTTTTGCCTTTTTTCAACATACAATTGTTATCTCTTATAACAACAATAACAAACTAGGTTTCATGATTATTTTAATTAAAGCATAACCATACCATAAAAATAAAAGTTGAAAAACATATATAGCGTCGTTTGTTGTACCAATGTTATAATTTCGCAGTTGCAAAATGATTAAAAATTATTCTCCTTAAATTAAAACAGACACTTTAATAAATATATTTGCGCAAAATGTTAAAACAGCAAATTTGAGAAATAAAGTTGATTAATGTTATATCGTTGTTTATTATTTTAAATATGTATATGAACAGAGAGCTTTTTTCCCCCTAATTAATAAATTTGGAATCAGGATATTGTTTGCGCTTTGAAATTCTCCTTAGTTAAAATATGATATTTATTGATATGCTCTAGATAAAGTAAAGGAATATTTAGAAGGAAAATAAGAAAAATGAGATACTTGTTTTTAAATAAAAGCTATACGAAGAAAATTAAACAAAGAAAGTAAAACTTTTCATAATTATTTTCATGAACCTTTTCATTTTTTATTTTAGACTAATAAAAATATTCATTATAAGACATAGCAGTGCTGTTGAATTTATTATTTTTCTAAAATAAGGCTTACTGTACAATGAAGTTTTGATTATTAATTGGGGTGATTGACAACTAGTATATTATGCATAGCCGAAGAGGTTTAATTAAAATAGAAGAAATGTTTAGTTAATGAAAGAACTATAAAAAAGAATTTACATTACTAATTACCACCACAAAAATAATACGAAAAATGAAAATATGAATGCAAGCGATAATTTGATAAAGTTTTATAAATTACTTTGAAAAAGTTATCAAATGTATCTTTATTTTAGGAACTATAAAGCTCGAATTTTTTTTATATCTTTTTTATTAGTATATTCGTTGATGGTAATATTTTTTAAAGACTTATGATCCGTACGCTATTCGTTGAAAATTAGTGGAAATTTATATTTTGACTTATTTTGGTTTAATATTTTGAGTTTAATATAAAATGAAAAGATAACATTGATATTGAATTTCCAATGATTTGGTTCTGATTTAATATCTACGTAAATAATTCTTTGCACAATTATTTATTATAAATTACAATGGAAATATTTACCAAAATTAAACAATAAATTTCTTGTGACTGTACACCAGTTAGAATAGAAAATGTCGTTCGTGTTCGGAATTTTAAAAATAATTTCTATTGAAGGAAGGAAATTCCTATTTTCAGCAAATATATTTGCAGTTTAAATATACAGCGTGTCTCATAGCTGTTGGTCCAAAATTTAAGGAGAGGTAGGGCACATATTAAGGAATAAGAATCACGTAGCAATGTGGCGTCGAAAACGTCGTTTTAATGTAACTGTTAATAATCATTTTAGAACAAGTCAATAATAGTGAATTTTCCGATATTTGTTTGTCAAAAACTAATACTATATCTTTCACAGAAAACACGTGACTAAAATTGGTAGTTTAAAAATTCTACATTTCAATGATTAAATTTTTGGAGAGAAGCCTATTGTTTATGAAACTTAGTTAAGAAATTAGATGGAAACTTCACTACATTTTTCTCAGATTATTAACAGGTAAGTGAAACGCGTTTTTGACCGCACATTGATACGAGACTCTGATTTTCATTATGTGCTGACCAGGGGCGTAGCCAGAAATGTTTCATGAGTAGGGGGTTACGACTACTACAACTCATATATATGTATACGTGTGTGTGAATGATGCAGTGATATAGTGATAATGTAGTGAAGAATATACATTTTGTATGGCAAAAAATTTCTCAAGGGGGGTTATGACCCCCCCTAACCCCCCCCCTGGCTACGCCTCTGTGTGCCGAGTTTACCTTTAAATTTTGAACCAACACTTATACAATACTATAGGACAACCAGTATATTAATAAAATAAGTCTTGAAATTGCGCCCAATAATTTGCTCATGAGGTTAAAAGAGCGAAAAAACCCTTATGAAATGTTTACGGTTATTTGACGGGAGTACATTTCAACAAACTGTCTGGAAAAGGCTGCTTAAAAATGGAATTCGTTTTAAATGAAAAAACGATTTATTGCTCATAAGTATCTTATGCAAAAGTACAGAAGAAACGGAGCTCACGAATATCGTATTACAAGCAGGGTTAGATTAGAGTAAAATGCTGTATGAAAAAATAAGTTTCGGCCACCTTTTCAGTGAAAATAGGTTTCACGCCCCCCCCCCCCCCAAAAAAAAAACAAAAACCACCGTATGCGTGCTCTATAACTGAAATTTGTCATAACATAGTACCTGAAGTCGGCTTTTAAAGGAAATAAAAATAAAAATCTAAAACTAATAAGTAGCAGTAAATAGTAAATATTAAGAACCTTTTCATTATTTTTATTTTTAGAATGACTTCTTCTGGAACTAATTCTTTTAATGCATTGTTTTAAAAACACTCTAGGCGTACTGTAGTGTTACTTGTACTTGCAGCAACAACATTTTATTTGCTAAACAAAAGTTGTCAACATATTCAAATGGCTGATGTGCATTCAAAATTACACAAAAAATTAAATTTTTACTACTTTTTATATATTTTTTCTCATTTAGACACGTCTCTCAAAAAATCGATTGTGCGAGACCGCACATATCGGGAATAACCTTAGGTCGGCTCTGATCATAAGTCAATATAAGTGGCATTAAAAACACTATGAAAATGACAACGATGAATTTCACTTTGGTGTCCTAACATTAGCCACAAAAGAATAATCAGGTGGAATTTATTTGAGCTTCAAATTTCTTGATTCATCTGCTTAAATCATCTACGCATAAGCACCAGAGCAGAAAATAAAGTAAAAGTTGTCAAAATTAAACTTCTCTAATTCAGAAGACTGTGCACGACGTTGCATGAGACTTAATAACATGAAGCTTGGCCTACAGACACTCATGAGCTAGTGATTTGCTTAAAAACATCACGCCCCAAAAGTCACCAATTAATGGCGTTGTAACACAAGTGAAATGTGATTTTCAATAGCGCAGCGTCTGCAACGTATTCAAATGAAGAGTTTGGTAAAAGCGAAAGACACACAGATGCTGTACGGGTACACTTACGAGCAGGTGTTTCTAGGTCACCGATGCTCACTAACTACCTAAAAAGACAAAGCTCTATACGTTAAACTTTTCTACCGGAATTATGAGAACTTTGCTGTTGCAATTGAGAGCATTCTGTCGGCTAAAGAACTTATGCCTAGGACAGATGACATCATGGAGTCTACATGATATGATGAAAAAGTTTAAAAGATTAGGACTGCTAGGAATTTTACCACGTTGGGAATAACTTGTGAATTCGTCTTATGTAGAAGACGTTACTACGGTGGTTTATGAATCATGCATCGAATTGCTAACTGGTACAGCTAGCAATTCGATGCATGTGATCAGAGCATATCAGCTTGTACTGTTACAGTACAAGCTGACATGCTGTGATATGCTTTATCCCACTGCCTGGCAAATGATGCCATAAATTCTTAGTTATTATCTTTACAAAGTCTGCAGATTTCGTACAGCAATCGAGCTGAGAATACTGTTGTTGCAGAAAGCTTTACGAAAGATATGCCTTCAAGGAGCACACTGTTCTGCCATTGAAAACAGCTTTGGAGAATCTCGGCTCAGATGCAGAACACCTGTAGAACGTTTAGCCAATCTGTAGCCCCATTTGTCGATTGCTTCTTGTACTGTTATAAAAATAAAAATCAAATGATCAGATGTATATATGTTGTGATTATTCGTAGAGTTTGTTATGATTCCTCATGTCTGCTGTATATGCCCAGATTCATGTTTTTTTTTACCCACACAACACCCTGCACAGCTCCCTGACTTTGGGAATTTTAATGTTAAGAGACGTTTTCAAAAAAAGTTGCCTTAAAACAGATTTCATTGCATGCCTTTAAAGCTATTTTTATCTACATTTTAAACAGAAGCATGCATTTCAGTTCATCAAAAAGAAGTTTAAGATGCCAAGGAAATAGGTAATAATGCCTTACCTCAATCCATGAAGAGTTCTTGGATCCAGCCTTTTAAGTAAAAGCCCGCTGATATCAAGATTCTGGAGATATTCAAGGCCATTAAAGCTATTAATTCCCAGATCGTCGATTGGATTTTTCGATATATCTAAGGCAACCAGCATCCTCGTGTTATGCCAAGCATGACGGGGAATATCTTGAAGAAGGTTACCCGATATATCCAGATAACGCACTTGTTGCGATACCCTGAACACCGTTTCAGATATGTTGAACAGAAAGTTGTCTTTGAGTATTAGGACGTTTAGATGAGGGAGAGGTAAATTGCAGACGGATATGAGGCTGGCATTGCGCATATGAAGAGACCGTAACGCAACTAAATGGGTGAAAGTATTTTCATCAGCAATATACCGCAGTGGATTATGGGATATGTCAAGTTCAAGCAAATGACCCAGACCGTAAAAGCTCATTTCATGAAGGAAGGATATATGATTGGAAGACAAATTTAAGGCTTTCAGTTTGTAGAAACTTGAAAACGAATTGGCAGACAAATTTCCTATTTTGTTGAATGAAAAATCTAAATGCCTCATTGTTTCACGAACGGAAAGCAGAGTTGACGATGGTAGTACAAGAAAATTGTTTCCAGATATGTTCAGACGTTCTAGTTTGGTGTCCACAAATAAACTGTCACTTAAATAAGAAAGATTGTTATGACTCAGATCTAATATTCGTAGGTTATTAGAGTTTTTGAAGGAATTTTCACTGATGTTATGTATAAAGTTATGATCGAGTTTCAATATTTGAATGTTTGTGCAAAACAGAAAACAGTCAGAATCTACAGTACTTAAGTTATTGTATGATAAATCTAAAACTTGTAAAATAGGTAACTCAGGAAAATTAATTTCTGATATTTGATTCTTCGATAAAAATAAATGTAACAAATAGTTTGAAGCAGATGCTAAAAATGCATCAGTTATCACAGATATCTTATTATTTGTCAGATCAAATGTCCGCACTTTAATCGTATTTTCTGTACTAATGTTACTCACAACAAGTTCACGTAATGCATTATTAGAAACATTAATGTAGAGCTGTGCTGTATCTCCCTCAATAATATCTAGCGTAAAAGTTTCAAGTTGGTTATCTTGAAGAAAAATGCTGGACAGTCTTGATAAATTATAAAATGCTGACGGTGAAATAAATGTTAAATTGTTCTTCGATAATACTATAGAATGGAGGAAGGGACAGTTATGGAAAGCATTGTATTCTATCGTCGAAATTTTGTTTCCGAACAAAACTACAGATGTTAAACGTGGAATGTTACTGAATGTTTCGCTTTTAATAACTTTTAAATCATTACTGCTAATATGGACAGTGCTGAGGAAGTTGCGAGTTTGTGATGAGAAAAGGTCTGGAGAAATTTCTTTCATTTTGTTGTTACTTAAATCTAAATGGCGTAACTTGGACAAAGATTTTGTGTTCGTCACTGATATTTTTGATATGTTATTATGATCTAATTGCAACCACTCTAGTTTTTCCAGATCCTTCAGGAAAACATCTAATGGATGGTTTAAATCTGTGAATGCAGAACTCAGGTCCAGAAATTCTAAACTCTTCTTCAGTGGGAGGAAAACATCTTGATCTAAATGCATTAGGTTGTTGAAAGAAAGCTTCAACTCTTTCAGCTTAGTAAGGTGAATGAATGATTCTGGTGACAAGTAAGCCATGTTATTGTTTGCCAGGCTTAAAGTTGTTAAAGATTTCCCCCATCCTTGAAAATCGTCGCGGTATATGTTTTGGATTTTGTTATCCTGTAGGCTCAGGCGAACCAGTTTTGATAAGTGTTTCAGAGCATGTTTGGGAACACTGGAAAATAAATTTCCAGACAAATCTAACACTTCTAGAGAACCCCTGCAACCATGCAAATCGCTTTTGTCCATATGTTTCAGAAGGTTAGACTTCAACGATAAATAGATCAACGACTTTAAATCATTAATCGCAGAAGGGAAAATCTCAATCAGGTTAAAACTCAAGTCCAATGTAAGAAGGGTCCTTTCAACTCCCACAAAAGCATCAGAATGGATGGCGTTTATCCGGTTGTTAGCGGCAAAAAGCCTTTCCACTTTGGTATTTTTCAGACTTCTTGCAGAAAGCGTTCTTAAGAAGTTAAATTCTAGATGCAATTCTTTAATTGTAAATGAACCATTGAAAACACATTCCGGTAGTTCGATAAGCACGTTATTACTGATCTCTAATTTTTCGAGTCGCTTCACGTGTAGGTGGAAAGGACAGGGAAGCTTTTGAATCAGATTTCCAGATAAATATAAATATCTTAAATTTTTTAGAGAATAAATAGCGTGTAAAGGCACTTTCTGTAGGATATTGCTTGATAAAGACAATGACGTTAAAGTGCTTGGAAAAGGATGAATTCCCACGTCGTTTATAAGATTCCCTTCCACGTCAAGTAAATTGAGGTTTGACAGTCTAACAAAGGCACCTTCTGGAATACTCGTGATATGGTTTGAACCAAGGAATAAACTGTGCAACACAGCCCTGCTGTTTAACTGAGGCCACTTAAAACTGCGGATGCTATCAATCTGATTTCCATATAAATTTAGCCATTGTAGATTATTTAAATTTTTGAGCGCTGCAAATGGAAATTCATTTATTCTGTTATGGCTTAAATCCAGTGTAGTAAGTATGTTTTCCAAACCAGCGAAAGCCTTTGAAGATATGTGGATTATATTGTTTTGCATCAAATGTAATGATGCAACATTTGAGCCTTGAAATATATTGTTTTCCAGGGATTCCAATCCAGATCGAACAATAGTAACCTAAAATGAAGGAAAGAGATAAGCATACAGCATAACTAATGTATGAAGCATTTTATACAGAACTGCACAACATGGATTATTGTCAAGTGTCTCAAATCAAGTGTATTAATGCGAATAAGTAACAGTATAAGTATGCATCATAAGTAATAGTACAGCATAGGTATGAATTATGATGTATACTTATGCACACTTAATAAGTACAGCATAAGTGTAATTTGATAAGTAATAACTGTAAGTATACAGCATAAGTAATGAATGAAACTACATATAAAAATGCACAATAGGCATTATTGTTTAGTGTCCAAAGCCATTGCGAATAAAATGCACAAGGCTATACGCAAGACAACTGAAATACTATAATAGAGATCATGATAATATAAGAAAAAAAAAGAAAAACAATATAAGAATAGTTAGATAAGATGTTCACCAATTTATTTATTGAATATACCATATTTAGAGAAGGATTGGGAATTCTTACCTGATATATACCCTCTGTTGAGAAAGATGGAAATTCTAAAAAAGGCACTCCCCGACAAATGACCTCGTGATGCGACCTTCGGCAGGTACACAAACGGTTAAAACTGCAGATGTCATTTTCATGTGATGAAACAAAACTCATAATCATCGCTGCTAATGCTAGAATTAGAATTTCCATCTAGAAAAAATAAAAGAGGTAATGTAATTTTTTTTATTCAAAGGAATTAAACTTGCAGATTACAGAGTCAGCTTTCAGAAATAATGCTGCTCCTCAGTTTATACAATGAATATATTTTAAAAATACCTTTTGAATTATTATGCATAAACAGCCTAACTTAAGTTGTTTTTCCGTTCATTTCATTCAACATTATGGAGAAAAATCTTAAATTTAATGATAATCAAAGGGTTTCTATTTTAATTCATTTGTATCGCGCCAAAGATGTATTGAAATATAAATTCCTCGAAAATTGCTAGTGCATGCTGCATATAGTGGGAAACAGTCCAATTAAAGACAGCGAACCTTTTCATTTATTTTTTATATCAACAAGTTTTATAACTGTAGATGAATTACAAACCAATTATAATATTGTATATAGATTGTTATGCATATTAAAAAATTACTATATTTTCTGTTATGCTTGATGTGCAATTTTTCAATAAACTCTGCTTGCAAAATTCTATCCCTTTAATTTCAAGTTTTATAAATTCTTCCTAGTTCCACGACAAGAAAGTATTTATAGGCTGATTAATCCCAGTAAATAGTATTTTTGAAGTCATCAAATGCAAAAAAAAAAAAAAAATTGAGAAATTGTTTCATTTAGAATTGAATCGGTGAGTGCAGAAACCACCTCAGTCACAAACGGGAAATTTTTTTCAGGAGAGAGAAAAAACTTCATAAATTAGGTGATATTTGCATGACAGAAACATAAATGCATGTTATGACAGAGGAAAAAAATAAGTTTAAATATTTGAAAATTTGGAGGAGTTATGAAGTTTTTTCTCTCTCTTGAAAAAAATTTCCTTTTTGTGACTGAGGTGGCTTCTGCACACACCGATTCAATTAATAATCATATTTATGCAAACGAGTACATGAACAGAAATAATTAATTATATTTGATCATTCCTTAAAATCTTGCAATATTTCCAATCATCAGCAATATAAAAGTACTCGTAAAATTTCTAATGCTTACTTTAAAGTAATTAGCCTGTTACATTACACTAGTACGAAAATATTTAAGAAATGATATTTAGTTGCTTTTCTCCTAAGAAAAATTTTATCTTGTTTTACTGAAAAAATAAAATATTTAACTACTTTTAATTTCACAAAATAAAGAAAAATATCAATTTTGAAAAAAGATGAAACTTGCTTTTTAAAAAAATTATTCAGAGAGCACAGTGATTAAAAACAACAAAAGCAAGAACAAAAATACCGTTATTTAACAAGTTCTTCATTGATGTTAAGCTATGTTTTCTTAACATGTTCGTAAGGTCTCTAAGGTACCATGTGTTTTCCACGTGGTTTTTCATAAAAGAGAAACTTATCTTAAGTATTTCAAAACTTGTTTAGCCAAGAAACTTAATTACATAGTTGGAAAGCGTTATTCCATTAAAAATTTAGAAGAAAAAAAAATCATGTATTAGTCACGTGTACTAATTAAATGGAAAGAAGTAACAACTGCAGATACTTTGTTATTTTAAGATATATTTAACTATTATGTATGTTGTGAATTTTTTAAATTAAATATTTAAAATGTTTACACGCCATCTGTGTAGTATAGAAGGTGCTGTTTAATGCATATTTATCTATATTGTAGCATTCATTTCTGATGCTTTTTAGGAAATATTACGATAGAAACAATAATATGCCAAACAGTCCCAGAAAGATTATAAGTGCAATGTAAATAAAGATATCTTTATTTCTAGCTAAATATAAATAATACAGCTTTGTGCCAAATCAGTAAATTGGACTATTTTTACTGTCCACCATCACACGCATAGTAAAGCAAATGCCGTAATATAAAAATGAAGTTAACAAAATAAAATGTTCTCTAAATTTGTCAGCTCAGTTAAAGAAAAAAAATTGTAAAACATCACCACGCATATAATATTTCATTTGCTCCAGAATTTGACAGAACGACCAGATAGAAACATGACAAGTGTTTAATCGTAATCAACATTGATTACGGGCTACTAAACAAGAATAATGGCTTCTTTAAGTCCACAGTTTATCTGTGGTTTTCCTTAAACCGTACAAATGTTTTTTGTTGGGTTGATATCTGGATTTTTTCACTGACACGTAAAAATTGATATCAACTACTCAACTAAATCAACAGGAATGCATCAAAGTCATGTACTAATCGACAAAAAAAATATGTTGACAATACTGTTTGATGAGAAAGAATGGAGCCGATTCGAAAGATAAAAGTGAAACTAAAAGAGGTAAAGTTATTTTGCTTGTTTCAAACTGGTATTACTTGAATGTTAGTAGTAATCCGATTTGTAATTCGTGTGATCTTCGGATAAGCAAGTTTACATTACTAATAGCGTAGAATAGAGCAATGTGGATATTTTTTGCTTGTTTTTTTTTTTTTTTTTTAATAAGTATACTTTTTTCAGGGACCATGTGAACAATCCAATTTCATCAGTCTAGCAAGATTTTTCAGATCTGTCTTAAAACTGTTGTATAATAATAATGTAAATATCTCTTTTAGAATTAATTAAAATGCACAGAATTTTTTTCAAACTAGCAGGCGAATGACAAGTATAGCAAACATTCTTTTACGGAATTTCTTTCTAATTACCATAGCTTGCATAGCATTTTTTGTTCTATAATAAACTGCGTAGTACGATTTGAACAGGAAATTTAACAAATTTTTCAACTTTTTATCGATAATTTCATTCAATTGTTAGTCCTAACAAACATTTTCAAAAACATTTTAGAGTAACTGAATTATTTTGTAAATATCTCTTTTTTAAAATCTGTTTTAGTGTATGACTTTATTTTGGGTTAACGGCTTCATGGGTTTAATAAGACTGCACTCAAAAGTAGTGACTGTCATAAATGTTGGATTTTAGACACTGACTACTAATAAAAGAATTAAAATTAGACAACGGAAGACACAGAAATGGTACTTAACGCCTGTTCTTTTCTAGTGATAAATAATCTGTTAACTATTATTATCATGCAGGCTATTTTGACGTGGAAAAAAATATTGTAACTGATTTCAGTAAGTCAAAGCTTAATTTTTTTTTGCCCGATTACTTAAAAAAATAATAACGTAATAGACCTCTCTAAAGGTAGTTTTTTGAGGAAAAGCTTCCAATTTCGGAGAATTTTTTTTATACGTAATTTTAACTGGAACTTTTGTGCTAAAAATGTCATAATATATGATGCCTGCGTAGTTGTACCTCAAATTTACACTGTGTCGGATCAAATGAAGGCATCGTATCATAGTTTGGGTTCAAAACGCTACAAAACATGATTATTTTATGATGCACATAATCGTTTGTGTGGGCTTTATTTTCTTTCTCAGTCGATACTATCCTAGAATTCATGAAAATATACTTAAGAAATCGCTAGGAATCAAAGCTTTTATGTATTGTCTCAGTATTCCGAAAGAAAGTGAAGTTTAATTAATTACACCTCTGTGGATGTATTTTATTTTATTTAGCAATAAGAAAATTCACAGAAGCCTTGATTCCTAGAGATTTCTTAGTGGGCCGGCTCTTTTGTTAGAGTGTATATGGAAATGTCAGAGAAGTCAAAATTATAACTATACATCTTGCATTGATTAAACGAACGGTAGATTTCCCATGCAGTGTTCCGCGCACACACGTAGCGACAACATGTGTCTGAACATAACTCAAAGCTGTTCTGCGACCTTTTTAACTCGTTCCGGAACTGTCCAGATACAAAAGACGCAAATCTGACGTTTTTCATGAAAATAGGTAACTTGCAACAGATTTGTGCAGTATTTTGTAGTCTGTACTAAACATCGAGTAAATGTTTGCTAATAGGATCCGCTCTTGCAGTTTTACTGCTCCGGACAAAAAGTACAATGCCCCACTCTCCTCATTGCTGTAAAAAGCTATTCAACTTATATCGCAATCAAATCGCCGCAATGACGGTGCGAACTGCAAGTTTTCTGTGAGAGGAAAAAGTCGAAATGTATAAATTTCTATTAATTGAGTTTTAAACAACTCAATACTTTTCTCGAACTCACACCCGAAACGCCACTCCTGAATATTGTCGCCTCGGAGAAATGTCCGGTTGTCCGACCATAGAGAGGGTCCTGTTGTTAGAAGCCGACCAAGGATACTACACTGAAAATTTTAAAGATTCCAACTGTCCTCATACAGTTCAGCGTGATTTTATTTTCATGCATGCACTAGGCTAAGATAATCTGAAAACACACACACACACACACGTATACTTAACTCAAAGTAGCTTACCTTCCGGGGTAGCATATACTATGCCTCCCCACTTCACATATTCATGTTCTCTTTCAGATCTTCTGATTGATATGCCAGAAACGTTTCATTGAACCTGCATAATAATGAGAAAAAAAATCGTGAAAATTGTAAACTGTTAAAAAAAATCACTTTGCTTTTTCGCACAAAATGAATCATAAATATATCATAAGGGGCGCGCAATCGTTTGGTTAATAACTCACGATATTGAATACTTCATAAATGCATTCTCACAGTATTATAAGACCATTTCAATCTAAAATCTTTACTGCAAAAGCACATTGAAAACACTAATTTATTTCTCATTTACCCTTCTCCTTGAGTATTTTTAAACATTCGAGGATTAACATACTGTCATTTTCCGCCTTGAAAACAGACGTTAACGTAGTCATTTTTTTTAACAAAAAGGAAGACAAAATAAACCATAAACTAACAAGAATACTTTTGAGATTTAAAAAAGCAGTACTTATTTTCAATTGAGTGTTTTTCATGCAGTTGACACAGCTACTGTTTTGAACTATTATGCATACAGGGTGTCCTAAAAAGGCGAAAAGATGGTAACACGCCTTATTCTTCATCTATTGGAGATAAATGAGCAATGTAAATTGAACAAAAAATGTTCAAAATAACGTAAGAAAAAAGACTATATTAATGAGAAATTTCTCTTGTTAATTTTCACTTTTTAAATTCGTATATGACCCTCGTACGAAAAATTCCCAATTAGTTAAATGTGCCCCATACACGAGACGATGCACAAAATCTGAGAATTGTATCCTAAAACTTTCAGAAATATGCAGATAAATATGTGATGAATTAAACCTAAAATGGTTCTCGAAGAAGAGAAAATGATGTCAAATCATCACGTTTCATTGGTCACACAGAAATTACGAAAGAAAAAAATTTTTTTTTTCGCTACAGCAATAAACGATTACATTCAAATTCTTGTACAGTCCCTGATCATCTTTGTTTAATAATATCCCATTTAAAAATATTTTATGATGAAAGGCTGTAGATTAGTAACAGTTACAATTAACAGTTTCACTCATTAACATGTAATGTTATATTTCTTTGAACTTCCTCTACAGAAAATATAACTGAATACCCTCATTTAAATTTTAAAGTTTAAAAAAATTAATTAAGAGCGTTATAATATTCATATTAAATTTTCAGCATTATTTTGAAATATTAATAGAATGACATTATCATACAAGGAGGATTGTTGTTTTGCTTAAAATGTGCAAAAAAGTTCTAATCACATGCATGTTTACTAAAAAATTATTTATTTCAATAATATTTGCCTCTCTGTTGGTCCCTAAATTGTTTGGTATTGTAGTCAAATAGGTAAAAAACAAAATAGTTGATGACATAACTTCGCAGAAAATAATGCATAGTAAATACTGTTATTTGGTTCGATTGATCCTCAGTAGTTTTATGAATCAATAATATAGCTTTTATATATAAGAGCTATGAGCACGAAAGAAAACATATTTTTTTTTTCCACATTAGAACACAGGGTTTTAAAATATTTTAGGCCTATAATGGGATATTAAAAGTCTCCTGATTCTCATATCATAGCTTTGAAGGATATTATCGCTCCTTAATGCGAAACGTTGGCATACGTAAACCCTGATTACAAAGTTGAGGATAATTAGCTTTTCGCGTGACTTATAAATCTAAAAGCTGCATCATGTCATTGTTACTTGAAATTGCGTTTAACAAACTGGAATGCTTCTTGGGAGTAGACTTTTGTAACGGTACACTATACAAGATCACTTTACTATGAATGCAAAATGATCCTTTTCCAATTTGCATGACAAAATTTAATGGAAAAAGAAAAGACGACAATTCAAAGTACCTTAAATATGATGATTTGTATTGAAGTATTATGCCCAGTCTTATGAACATCAGCTACTCACGTAGATTTTAGCATTGATTTTGAATGTTGAGATAAAAGTAGATTTTATAGCATAGCTTAAATGGAGTTTAAAAATAAATTGTGTAAACTACAGGCACTGTAAAATATATTTCAAGAGAGATGCAGTTAACGAATGTTAGAATTAGCCCGTACAAAAGTTTAATGAGCAACAATAAAAAAATCATATAATATGGATAAATATACATTAGTACACGTAATTAAAATATCGCAGTTGTAATTAGTCACATTATTAAAATTTAAAAGATATATTAACAAGAGTGTTTTCAAAAGATTAACCCAAATTTGAAGGACTCCTTACAAAACTAAAAATTTTTTTTTCTCGTCAAATTACTTAAAAAACAGAACTTTGCATTTATAAAATTCTAAAAATTTTTTGTGACTACATAAGAGAAACCAAGGCTGTCGACAAATTATGGAAGTTGGGGGGGTTCTTACTCTCGTAATTAAAAAAAACCATATATGTTTTTGTAATATGCATTAAATATATTCAAAAAACTGACCCATACAAGCATAAAAACCCAGTAGTAATAATAATAAAGGGAAAAGAAAAGAAAAAGCTTTAAGGCAAATAGAATGCCGTTTAACATACATCCAGGAAAAAATAATACATTCTGTTAAATTCAATACAACTTTTGCTGATTCACAGAATATTTGTTGGGTCAAAATATTTTGTTAAATCAAGACAAATTTTAATTATTTTGATTATTAATAAGAATTCTCTAAAGATTTGGCATACAGTACCGATAATTTTTTTTTTTAAAATTCAGCCACATATTATTCTTCAGTGTAGGTAAAAACACACCAAGTAAAATTAATTTAATCACATAATTCTGTTAGTTTTCATCGTATTTTAATAACCTAATGATTAAAATTCACTCAAATAAACTAAGCAATTTATAATCCTCTATATTTTAAATCTGCTTTATTCTTAAATAATATTGCTGACTTTTATCTATCAAATCTCAAATGTCAATGTTTAAAATACAGTATTCATTGAACGATAACATTCAGGAAACGTTAATTAATTTGGAATCAAGTGTAAAATCAAAGCTACTGGAGGGTTTCCTATGGATTTTTCTTGCTAATTAAATGAGTCACACTAAAGGTCATTTAATTCTCATCTGCATAACATTTCATTAAGATCTTAATGCGTTCTTTAAAGAGCTTGTGATTTATGAAGCACTCTTGATGCGAGCTTAAATGGCGTGCGCTGGTTCTGTTTCCATTTAAACTGAAGTCAAGTTTTAATTAAATGGTTTTCAGTTTTTAACAGAGCAATTTAGAGTGCTCGAAATTACATACCATTTCCCAGCTTTAACTGGTCACCGCGAGTTACTAATTTAATAATTGCTCTGTAATAATGATCCTGCAGATAGTTTTACGGATAGTTTCAGTTATATTCTGTCATACCAGTAAACGTATGACATTTATTTGCCGCAATTTTATCAATGCTTCAAAATCCAGGAAATGCTTCTAACTAACAAAATTTCTTTTTAACCCTTTAACGCGCAGTGATCCCGCTCTGGGAACACCAAACTCTGACGTTTTGACTGTTGCCAATCACGAAGAATAGATTTGATTTCTTTAAAAACAGTTGCGGGTGACATAGCTCTACGAGAATCCTTTACTTTTCAGCACGTCATTTCCCGTAAAAAAATGGTCACGATTCTTTTTAACAGCACTGACATCTGCTGAAAAATGGAAGAAGGCGAGAACAGCTGGATAGATTGCCCAATGCTGAAAAAAGGGCAGCCGTTGCCATCGCTCGACTTAACTACCAGGAAGATGGCGGACGATCAAAACGTTCATCGCGTGCCACAGATCTAGAGACCCTTTTTTTGACGACAGCTGGCTGTGCCGGGCACAGTCTCTAGATCTGTGGCACGCGATGAACGTTTCGATCGTCCGCCATCTTGCTGGTAGTTAAGTCGAGCGATGGCAACGGCTGCCCTTTTTTCAGCATTGGTTGCGCTTCTGAATGAATGCTTAAAACAATGAATGTTTTAATTTTTGTGTACGATAATTCATTGGAAAACATTTAGAGTAATATGAGACCCTAGTACATTGACCTAGTACATGAGACCCTAGTAGCATAGTACATTCATAAGAGTTTATTTAGAATTTTTTAAAGAAAGGCTCTGATACTTTTTTTTTGAATTGATGGATTCAGTTCCATTTTTTAATATATTCCATTAAAGGGAATAAGCAATTTGAGTCCGTGAATAAGCATATAGAGCGAATTGAATCTTATTTGATAGAGACATTGTAAATCCCCAAACGACATCCGTCTTGTTTCAATGCATCGAAAAAATCTATCTGCTAAAATTTATTTTCCATTTTCTTACGTTTTGCTTTTTTGCTTTAAAAAAAATTTCGTTAGTGAAGTCTGACATTTTAAGACAATACACACGCAAAAATAGAAAAAATAAATTCTTTCATTTTGAAGAAATTAATACAGCGCTTATCAAAAAGAAAAAAAAATACTAAGAAAATAAAAATCTGCCGACTACATTTATGGCTCATTTTTGCAATCAATTCTGAAATTTTGCAATCAATCCTGAAGTGCACGGCAGTAAATTATCGACGGTTCTCATTTTCAGCGTTAAGTCACATGATTTATCGCATTTAAACATGCTCAGGCAGGTTACAGGACAAAATTTTACAAAGATTAATTAATGCGAAAGAATGTTCATAAGATAAATTACTTCAAACTCAAAGCAACATTAGAAAATTTGAGGAAGAATTTTTAGTAAATTGTCGATAGTAATTAGTGATCATATAACGAAGTCTAGTTCTTGGGCTAAATTTGAAAACTAAGGAATTAAAATCCAATTTATTATTGGTATTTTCGAAGAGTTTTGAGCATCAAGATAAATAATTAACACGAAATTTTTAATTATTTTCTGAATCTCAATGAAATTTTCTTTTTGGAACATGAATGATATCATAGACACTCAACTCGGGTGAAGTGGTTTAAGGCTAGAATAGTTTTGTAAAAGGAAATTCAGAAATTCTAAGAACTACATAAATTTACAATATTTTCTGACAGTTGCTGTAGGAAACCAGGTATTTCCTTTTTTCATTTTCTTGTCAAATATTTTATAAATTGCATCACCATATCATTGGTTATCCCTTTAACGCGCAGTGATCCCGCTCTGGGAACACCAAATTCTGACATTTTGACTGTTGCCAGTCACGAAGAATAGATTTGATTTCTATAGAAATAGTTGCGGGTGACATAGCTCCACGAGAAACCTTTACTTTTTTAGCACGTCATTTCCCGTCAAAAAATGGTCACGATTGTTTTTAACAGCACTGACATCTGATGAAAAATGGAAGAACGCGAGGACAGCTGGAGAGATTGCCCAACGCTGAAAAAAGGGCATCCGTTGCCATCGCTGGACTTAACTACCAGCAAGACGGCGGACGATCGAAACGTGCTCGCGCACAGCCAGCTGCGTCAAAAAAGGGGTCTCTAGATCTGTGGCACGCGATGAACATTTCGATCGTCCGCCATCTTGCTGGTAGTTAAGTCGAGCGATGGCAACGGCTGCCCTTTTTCCAGCACTGGGAAAGGGTTGTGCCTTAAAGGATTATTGGCTAGCAAATTACCTTTAGCTAGACAGATTATTGTTCGCGTGCTGCATATTTCGCGCAGTTCGAATTGTGAAAGGGGATATTCCTTTCAGACCAGTTAAATAAATGTTCGGTTTCCCATCAGATGCAGACATCAGATATCTATCGATTTACTTTAGCCAGAAATGGGTTTACATCGACATAACAGTTCGAAATCCCATTTCTAATAGCATTTTAACCTTTGTCACTATTTCTGAGTGTCGTCGGAATTATGCATGTATGCAGCATTTCAGCTCGATAGGACGAGAATAGTGCGCTAAAATTCGAAAACACATTTTGAACTGGAACGACATGATGACAGAGCAAGCTAATAAAAATACGTGGGGGAAAAAATACAGTCTTACCTCCGTAAATATGCGATAATCGGGATCCCCATGGTAAAATAATGTGTTTTTTAACTGTAATATTTTCTAACTTTACGTATTGTAATATTATCTAACTTTGTGGTTGAAAATCAGCCACAGATGAATATTTTAGTTGATTCTGTGCAGTTTTAATTCTATTGGCAATCCCTTCTCTTTCCTTCCCTTGTTTCAATTACAACAGCAAGCAACTTAACATCGTTTATGACAAGTGCATCGATTATAAAACACTTTGCAACACGATTTTATCTGTGCACTTCTGCTTAGCGTAAAGTTCACCTGGCCTCTCGCATCGTTTCACAGAAGTGACGTCAGCGATTCTCCTTCTGCGAACCTCGTTGCTTCCTGGGTGGTTCTTTGAACGTTACCACTGCAGTGCAGTATAATATGAGCTAGCCTGCAAACGCTGTGCCGCTGCAGGGCATTTGAACATCCTAGCCGCAAATAAAAATGTTTTCGTGTGCTTCTGCTTGTGTGTTTTTGAGTATGTTGCATAGCAGTGACATGTGTGAATTTCTCAGCAACCTATACCTATTTATTGCCGTTAGAGAACGAACAGACATGACAAACAAAATCCGCAATCATTTTTCTTATTTCTTTGGATAATGCTAAAAAAATTATTCCATGGCAGTCAAGTGTAGCGTAGCATTATGTAAAAAACATGCAAAAATGTAAGCACATTGCAACGGAAACTGCCGCTCATTAAACGGAATTATAATAAGAGTCATTCAGAAGATTAAAAAAGACCGCAATTTCGATTTGACAAAGAAAATCATTTTCGCCCAGTTTCCTTAAAGTGAGCACAGTTTCTATTTTTAAAAATATTAAATGCGCTATTTATAGAAATTAAATGAGCTGATGCAACCTCACAACTAGAATGCAGGCTAATATGTTTAATTAAAGGCAATCGGCATAATTTAGTTAAAGATGATAACTGATATAGAAAAATAAAGATAACTGAAAAAAAAAAAGCATTTGAATAAAATCCGCACAAATCTTTAAATCATGCAATATACTAATGCACGACAAAAAAATACCATAATATTAACTTTTCCTCGGAAAATTCATAAGATTTACCCTCATTCAAATATAATGTAAAGTCATTAATTTCTTAGCTCGGCCAATGATTTTAATATATCTTCCAAAATAAAGGAAAAAGTTGGGGGGAAAAAGCGAGCTCAAGCATCACGCCGGCAAATACATCAATAAAAGTGTAAACGCCTTGCAAACGGGGCTGAGTAAATATGCAAATAAAGAAGATTCATAACCTAATAATTGCCGAATGCTGGAGAAGGGTGCTGGAGTATTATGGGGGCATTTTCGTGCACTCTTTGTAATTGCGTTAGTAAATTCCAAAAGGAAACTAATGAGAAGAATGCTATTATTATAAATAAAAATAACCGAGGCTAAATACTAATGAAGATGAAATATTTTATGAAAGGGAAATGTCATGTTTTTCGTTGTCTTTGGAAAAGATGAAGATTAAAGGTCTTCGCTGGAGATGGGTCTAATAAGCCATGAAGAGATGGATGATGAATGGGAATTAATGCTTATGAAAATGTATAATTAGATTCTTGTCTTGGATGCGGCACATAATCCGCCAGTTTATGTTTAGAACATTTCGATTTATATCATTAGGAGGCAATTAATATGCATTATTAAAGTAATTAAGTGTTCGACTTAACGAGCAAGATTTTAGAGCAAGTTTTGCTGGGCTTTGAGCCAATCTGGTTAAAAAATATTTGAGTTACTGTCACTCTTTAATTTTTCTAAAGAATATAATGAGACGTTTATTTTTCCTTGCAAGTTCCCTAAGCATGCATGAAATTAAGAAAGTATTTATTTAAATAAAAAAAAAGATATTTTTCTTTTGTGGAAAAAAAAGAAATCCGATTAGTCCTTGCGTACAATAGTTCATTTTGGAAACTATGGTATGAATTTTTGGGGTGATCTGCTCTTCAGCAGTTGTTTTGTTTGTTAAAATTAGCATTCTACGTGTCGAATAATTAAAATTTGGATTTTGTCGAATGTAAATCGGTTAGTTAGAACGCGAGATAGGGAAGTTTGGATTTCCTCATTCTTTAACATAGGGTTTGGCGTTTTTGTTGCCATATATTGGCGACATCGCCTAGCTAACTTCAGTTTTAGAAAATTATTATTTTTGCGACAAATTTGGCTTTATTTTGCCGAAAAAGTACCCAAGCTTGGCGACATTTGGCGCGAATTTATTAATGCGGCCTATAATGTTTGCTTTCATAGAGTTCCACTATGTGGAATATACATTAAATTCTTTACGAAATTACAACTGTTAATTTTAAGAAAAATTACTTTTGACTACTTTCAAATATTTCACAAAATCTTCGATATATCATTAGTCGTTCTATGTAAATAACAATGAAATATTTATTTTTTTAAAAAGAAGTATTGTAAAATCAATGATTTTGCATCAAACACACGAAACAGCAATGAAATACTATTGAAATTCTGATTTCATTACCGTTGTGTATGTTTTCTTAACAAAAGCTGATGCTATTGAATTGTCTGTAACGCAAATGCACTTTTTTGAGTGTTTTCAAGAGTTTTTTTTTATTTAGTAAGTCGTAAAGCACACATTTATTTTTTTCTATATATCTTGTCTGACAATATATTTTTATTGTTAGTGAAGTTCTTTTACATTTATGCAATGTTTAATATTAAATTACATTTAGAATTAGCTTTTGTAAATGAAAAAAAGATCAGCAAGAGAGAAATACCGTTAAAAGGCTAAATTAGTGAAAAACTTTACAAAATAACACAGATATGTTCATTTCGGATGATACAAAATGTCCACCCTTTTTTATACTTGCAGTTTTCAAATAACTTCACAAAAGAATAAGTTTCTAAGAAAGACAAATTTTGTTCGTCTTCAGTAGATTGTAATTCACACTCCTTTAAGTGCCTAGGTGAAACATTTTGGAGCTCAACATTACATACGAAATAATGGAACAATATTAGAAGAAATATGAAGAGATGCTCAACTTATCAATTTTAAGTCATTGTCCTGCACAATCTAATTTGTACTCGCACTGGTACCCGAGCCCAGCGGAAACATTTAAAGACCAATGATGGTAAACGACGGAGATGGCAGCGTTGTCTCTGCGTCTCTGCAACGATGGGAACGGACTGTTTAACCCTTTGAGGCGCAACCCTTTCCCAATGCTGAAAAAAGGGCCGCCGTTGCCACCCGCGACTTAACTACCAGCAAGATGGCGGATGATCGAAACGTTCATCGCGTGCCACAGATCTAGAGACCCTTTTTTGACGCAGCTGGCTGTGCCAAAAAAGGGTCTCTAGATCTGTGGCAAGCGATGAACGTTTCGATCGTCCGCCATCTTGCTGGTAGTTAAGTCGAGCGATGGCAACGGCGGCCCTTTTTTCAGCATTGGCCAATTTATCCTGCTGTTCTCGCATTCTTCCATTTTTCAGCAGATGCCAGTGCCGTTAAAAATAATCGTGACCATTTTTTTACGGGAAATGACGTGCTAAAAAGTAAAGGATTCTCGTGGAGCTATGTCAACCGCAACTATTTTTATAGAAATCAAATCTATTCTTCGTGACTGGCAACAGTCAAAACGTCAGAGTTTGGTGTTCCCAGAACGGGAACACTACGCGTTAAAGGGTTAAGAGATTAAATCAAATAAAGCCACAATATGCGCAGAGGCAGTTTTCGGAGTGTACTGCACCTACTCCGAGTGCAAAAGCAGAACAGTCCACTTATTTAACTCTTTGAAGCTCAAGCTTTTTCACATCAATATTCAATGCCAACTGGATAGACTGCCCATAGCTGAAAAAGTGCAGCCGTTGCCATCAATCCATTTAACTTCCAACAACAGGGCGGTCGTTCGAATCGCCCATCTGGCTCCTCTAACACAGCTAGTTGTGTGGCCGCACAGCCAACTGAGCGAAAAAACTTCTTTAGCTCTTTAGCGCCTGATGGGCAATTCGATCGGCCACCACGTTGCTGGTAGTTAAATGGATCGATGGCAAAGACTGCACTTTTTTAGCGTTGGGATCACTGAACCATATTTTTTTTTACGACTGGCAGTGAAAACGCGGAAATAAGGTGGTTTCCCTACTCAACCACTGCTCGTCAAAGGGTCAAGTCCCACCAATAGTAGATAGCCTAGAAATACAGGCCGGATGTCTAAATAATCACCATTTTTGAGCTAGGGATGGACGCGAGACGAGACAGAGATTTACAGCTATTTTGCGAGACGAGACACACATTTTCAACATTACGATATAGGGATTTTTGCGAGACGTGACAAAGCTTTTAGGCTATTTTGCGAGACGCGAGACTCCTATTTTTCGTCTCGCGTCCATCCCTATTTTGAGCTGAGAGAGGTTTTGCCAACATCCTGCCGTGGCGTAATGAATGCCCATTTTGGCGCTTCTCAAATGTATTTACAATATGAGTGCACCGATACCTAAGCAAAATGAGTGCAGTTCTAGGTACAAATGACAACTTTTAGGTGAAAGAATGACGGCTTGTGCCAGCTCGTATATACAGCAGTTTAAAACCAGGTATTTAGATCGTGGCATCCCTGGCAGAGGGCAAGAAAGCGATCTTAACGATGTCGCATTGTGTGAACTGCCCTTCTTCCAATATAAAATAAAGCAAATAATGGATTCTTCGCCTTAGCATGTGTGTACGACTACAGAAATGCTAAAATCTAATCTACCGAGTTTTGAGCAAAGAAGATACAGTTGTTTTCACCGTGTAATAATTTCTTATAGTTTCAACAATACAAGAAATAACGTCTTTTCATAAATAAAAATAACAGCAAACTGAGAAAAACAAGCCATAAGTATAATTTTTGAGATCCAAAATTATGTCATGCATGTGTATTCCAGTTCATATAAAATACAAGAGAACTGAAATGAAAATCGGTATCCACTGACGTGTAAGCCGCAGATTGGGTTAAAGCGCAATTTTATAGAGAATAATAAGCAATTTATAGAAATAAAAAAAAAATGCAATATATAATGCGGTTTCGTTTTTTAATAAAAGTTTTATTAATCACCCAAATCTAGTTTTCCCTCAAATCTACTTTAATAATGGTATAATAAAGAAACGTGCGGAGTCGTTTTCATGTGCTTATTACCGAAAGTTCTTACAAACGTTAGCCACCAAGAATGCACTAAGAATTTATCGATCTCTTTCTAATGTTCTTTTCCGTTTAGAAATTTGGCAATAGAAACTGGGCTAATTTGTTTCTTTGTGCGTGACTTTCTTCTTTTGATACGACCTCTTGCATTAATTTGAAGTTAGCTTGCTCTCAAAAGCTGCATAACATATTCATGTAAAAGCGTAATACGTCTATGCATTTTTTTAAATAGATATGGCATATAAAGTTTCAGAATGTATATTAGGTTTACAATTGGTATAAGGTTGGAAAACAATTCATTGTAATAAGTCTGTGTACCTGTATTTTAATGATGATTTTTTTAGATATGCTCAAAATGAAAGAGAAATAGTCGGCCAAATTTGAAAGAACTTTGTCCTAAAATTAGTATCATACGCCACTATTTGTATTGACCGAAGAAATGGTTTTCTTTTCTAGTAATCATTATAAGAAAGTGAACTTCAAAATATTCAAAATTTACATCCAAATTACATGAGATACATGATGCTTACTTTAAAAAGTGACAGCTTACTTATTTTAAATGTTTGTGTAATGCTTAAATTAGTTTTTGTTGCTCGATCCTATGTTCAGACACAAATCAGTCCGTAAAAAGAGCAGTGAACAACAGCATTCATAGATACTGGACAACAATGTTAAAAGGGAATATTCTAAATTACTCTTCTGTTTTTGCAACTTCGCATATTTTGGTCTCTGAAAAATTGATATATTTGTCAATCAAATTTAACAGTTCAGAGGATTTAAATTTTTATTATAATATTTTGCGTGACTGGTCCATACTCAAAAACGAAATGCAAATGACTGAGAATGGAAATTTTTATCACGTGAAAGGTAGTTTTGTATTCTTTTAAAATCATTCATAGAAGAAAAAGTAAGTACACTGCCCAAATGGCCATAACGCTGCAATAGTGCAGCCGTTGGCTAAAATGCTAACAACCTATGGATGTTGTTAGCATTTTAGCACCTTCGGTTGAAAGATGCTGAGTCAGAGATTACGTTTATGTGCTCATCGTTGCTTCCAGCCATGGGTCTTTGAATGCCTAGCTTTTGTCTTAAAAGGAAGCCTCCCCAGAACTCACTCACGAAATGCAACGAATTTACTGCAGTCACAAGTACTCACTTAAAGAAACCTAAAGTGTGAAAACTAACAACTATCTGGCTGTAGAAATAGAGAAATTAAATGCTATAAGTTTGTTGAAATAGCGCAAATTATAACCCTTTGGCAAGCATTTGGCGAGAGGGCTAATTAGTCAAAAAAGTTGTAAAGCTGAAGCTTATTCTTAACTCAAAATATTTGTATACAGTGTTTGTTTTAACATGTTGGATTTCAACATATTGGATTTTGAAGGAGCTACCAAGTCTTGTTTTTCTATTGGTTAAACTGAAGTTCTATATTATTTTTATTTTATTTCTGAGAGTCACAGCTGAAAGTAATTTCTTTTCATTTGTATAATCACATTCCAAAAGCTGCAGCCACCGGCTTAGATCCGTCGTGTAGATAATTGGCCGTAATCCTACAACAACAACAACAACAACAACAACCAAGAGCTGCAAATTCAGTTTATTCATAAGAGAGTCATTTATTTTTATTTTGAAAATTGTATAACATTTATCCGTGTGAGGATACGATGGAACAAACGATAAATATATTTAATGTTATTTTTATGCTTTGCGAGGAATTTTCCTAGAAACATATGACATCGTCTCTCTACAAAGAAGAAGAAATAAGTCTCAAAAATAATATTGTCGAATTATGGGAAAGCAAATGAAGAATGCTCTTTGCAAGCATCTTTTTCAAAACTATTTATGAAATATATTGGAAAACGCCAAATAGTGATAAAATTTTCCTACTGTCAACCCAATGACGGTCAACCCATATTTTATGAATTATTGTTAAAATTAATACGACGAGATAACTGCTAACTTCACACATTTGTTTTTTTTTTTAGTGTGTACTTATGACTGAATTAAATTTGTTACATTTCGTGTGTGAGCTCCAGGGAGGTTTCTTAGTTAGTTTTGCGAAATTGCAAGCTGAGGCGTGTGCTTGTGATATGGCAAGCCTATACGAGGGGCATCTGCTTACAGAAGAGGGGGTGCCTTGAGCGGAAGACTTTTTAAAAGGTCCTAAGGAGTATTCACGTTATATCTGAAAGAAAAAAACCTCAAGAAAAAGAGCTTTAATTAAATCTTTAAATTATTTTTCCAAATGCAGCTAATAAAAACTTCTTAACGAGCCATTTATCTAATATCTTAAAATAGAGGCTAAAAAAGAGAAATCCTTTAAAATCAAAAGAAAAAAGAAAGAAAAGTTACCCCCTAAAGTATGGGGCAGCCATTATAGTTTAAAATTTCAGAAACGTATCCGCATCTGGCTGAAAAATATTCACAGACGTTTCTGCATCTGGCGAAAAAGTATTCAAAACCATTTTTATATATTTCTAGAAAGTTCCATCCTCCATCGGAAAAAGCATTTAGTGAGGTTTCTGCGTATTTCCGGAAAGATGTTCAGAAACCTCCCTGTTCTGTAAAATAAGCTACCGTAAAAATTACGACCAGTGAATTTTTAATATCGCCGTATTTCTAACACTTTTAGAATTAAAATTTTATTGACACTTGGGTTAAGATTACAGAGCTATTGATTTAATAATCGCGATTAATAATTCATTTATCCGTTAATGGTTTCAAGAAAACTTTAGATGAAAGATGAATGTCTGATTTCGAATTTTAATGCCGCAAGTTTGTCGGCTTGGTGGAGCACACTTTCAAGCCTTTCATGGCAACGGCTGAGTTTATTGAAAAAAAAGATTTTTAGATTGTTTGAAAGGAAGACCACGAGCAGATTGTTTCCACGCAGGGGCTTGTGTCAAATAAGTTCCCTCGCTTTATTTACATCAGATTTTCATGTAATGCCGAACAGGATGTCCTGCATAGTTGTTTTCATCTGTTTAGATGATTTAGCTACTGGAACAATGTTGACTGGACTGCTGCTATGCAGTTCATTGAGATATGTTTTGTTAAGAGTTTGCAGATTCTGCCCATTTTTGCTGTGGCCACTTTGCTGCGCAGGATGCTTAGTGTCAATGTCTGAGCTTGCTCTTGCACTGGTCTGCGCAAGTGATGGAATTTAAATTGTTAGCATTTAGCAAGGCAGTGGTCAGCAGCACAAGTAGACGGAATCAGATTCATTTGACTGAAATGTTGAAGTGATCGGTATAACGGCTCACTGAAATTTTAGTGGTGCCCTCTATACATGGAAAAACAACAAATCTAGAAAGTAAAAAGATTCAAACGCGCATGTGCAGAACGACCGAGATAAGGATTTTCTTTTCGTTGCGAATATTTTATTTCGAAAAGCGGGTTGTGTTTCCAAATTTGAAACTCCGAATTGAGCATTGGTACTTTACGCTATGTTTTTGGTAGCCTCTGTGCAGCAAATATGTAATAGTTCTGTTTTTTTTTTTTCAGTGTACAACGATGTGATGTCAGAATAAATGTTTGTCTAGAACCTAAATCTAACTATCTTGGCCATTATATTTATTAATTTCAATACTTCGTAAGTCATGATTAAAAGGAAATAAAATCTCATAAAATGTAATTAAAAAAAAATCTGTTATTCGCTATTATCCAACATAAATAAGGGCTGCGTTTTGACAGAAAAATAAACAATACTTAATTATGTTCAATATTTTTGCATTTAGAACGAATATAACCATATAAAATCTTTCCAGGTGGAAAGAGGATAAATAAATTGTAAGAAGTGACACAAAAAGTAAGACGTTTAACATCAGTAACAGGAAACGGCCTATGAATAAAAATGTTTCTTTCTATACATATTTTACCGTATATTACCTTACTATATTTTATTAAATAAAAAGCAACGCAAGCCTTAAAAGCTCTCAGAAGTAAATAAACACGAATTGTACAACGTAATAAAAAATAAAACTGTATCTTGATAAAGATAGTTCTATTTTTTATCATCTAAAACGAAAGTCTTGAAAATACTATTAGAATAAAAATGCATTGTAGTACATTCTAATAAAAACGAAGTAATATCTTGATAAATGCGCTACTGTTTTTTGTTAGATGAAACGCAAGTCTTAATAGTAGTTTCGCAACCTTTTAAAACTTTCTTCGTACATCCGATAAAAGAAATTGTAATTTCATAAAAAGTTTAAACACGATATCACTTTTTATGTATCAAATTTCAATTCACCAGAGTAACAAAGACCGTATTACGTGCGGCGATAATACGTTATTATTTTGTTTTCCCGAGAGGATTAATTTTATATCTTTTATCCAGTTAAAAAATAGATTTTCATTCATAAAAAAATTTAAACGATAGTGTTTCATGAAAAATTTCTCTCTCAAAATGTTCTATGATATTTTGAAAATAAATTTTACAGCTACGAATTTCTTTAAAAATTCACTTTTGAAACATTTGGAAGAATTTTGGAAAAAAATAGTAAGAAACCCGATTTTCCTTCCTATGAAATTTTAATGCTTTTCAGCTATGTTGAAAAGTATTTATGATTTCCGTTTTTTTTTCTGTCTGTTTATTCGTACTCTAACTGCATGAAATATGAACAGATAGCAATAAAAATTATATATATCTATTCATGAACCCTATGGAAAATGGCGCATGCCGAAACTAATAGTTCTTTTAGGAATTCGCGAAATAATTCTAATACATGACTGTCTATCAGTGGCATTTAAAATGTGTTTTGGAGATGTTTACATACTTCAGTCAAAATATAGATATTATTGAGTATATAGATATTGTTTATACCTGTTTGACAAGGGCGTTTGAGACACATGTTCATGTATTTGAATCAAAATAAATTTTATGCATATCATTGTAATTTATAAAAGAATGATACCTTTCAAAAGTACTGTTTATAGACATTTTACAAGGTCAAACATGCATTAGGCTCTAAGGTCAGTGATTGACCTTAGTGCCTAATGCATGAGCCTAATGCATTGAAACAATAGTTCAGTGTCTTATTTAATTTAAACCGTTCTCTATCTTTACCTTTTTATTTATTTTAAATTGAATTTAAACGCTTAAATTATACGTTTGAGACCGGTAATACGGCTAAATTCATTCACAAGTTCTGTATAAGCCTTTAAAAACGTGTCTCGCAGTGGCCTTGTCGTTCGAGCTCGGTTCAAAATAAAACACCGAAAGTGAAGCGGCGCCGACCTTGCTCAGCGCTTGGGAGGTCGGCAACTAGGTATGTAACGAATATTCGGCCACTATTCGGTATTTGGTCTACTCGGCTGTTTTGAATATTCGGTACGTCGAATACTGAACAGGTATTCGTCCGAATAGTTGTACCCGAATATTTCTACATATTCAGTTGAATAATTCCAGAACAAAGAGAGAAAAAGACATTTTTTTAACCCATTTACAAATAATATTGCTTAGTTATGCTTCAATGTGTTAATCTAATATAATAAAATATCCTAAGTCACCGAATTTTAAGCTGAATGAAACATAATCTAATGCATTTCATAATATAACAGAAATTCAGACTTTTCTACTTGGTGACACTACTTGACTTGATTTTCTAATTTCTTTATTAGGTGGGGGTAGAAGGAATTTTTTCAGATCCTCAATTACAAAAATAATTTTGAAATGCTGCTAAGTATGTTTTGTTCAGAGGCTGTAAAGTCCCAAAAATGATGTGATTATGTATAGTTAGATCAATTATAGATTAATCACATATACCACAGCATATTTATTAAATTATGAATATCTCAAAATATAATTATCCTGTTATTGGTGTTTAACTTTGTCAAAGATATTTTTTCGTGACCAAGATTTTTTAATTTTGCATATAATATACTGTTGTGTGTTTTTAAGTACCTACAAATAAATTCATTTTTATCTCTTACTAAAAGCAAAAACTTTTTGTACAGTTCCAAAGATCTCTAAAAATTTAATCTTTTTCAAACTTGCAGCTATTTTTAATTCTAAATATCAATTCTATCAATTCTAAATATAAAATGAATTTTAATGTCTTTAATTATTATTTAATTACAAAATTGAAAAGCAGTATTTTACTTACAATTAAAATGAAATTTAAAAAATTTAATATTCGGCTATTCGGCCAAATCACTATTCGTTACATCTCTAGTGACAACCTCTGTTGCTAGATTATTGTGGGACCGTCTACCTCAAAGGGAGCTGGTGCACTCAAAATTTGATCGCTTCTCCAATGGCCTCTATGCTCAAGCGATATTTCTTAGGCAGTGGCGGCTCGTGGGTTATTTAAAAGAGGATCGCAAAACAAATTTCGTAAATTAAATATGCAGATACGACGCACCTTACAAATTAAAATAGATTTGAGTTTCCAGCAGTTAACGGAAAACAATGCAAGCAACTAGAAGAAAACAAGTCATCTTTGGTCTTACGTTTCGTCACCAAGATAAGTTTTAGCAAAGGTGCTGTCTTTATTCATTTTATTTCAATTTTTTTTTTCAAAGGATACTATTGAAAAATGCCATTGCTTTGGCTCCGAAACACGTCTTTTACTCCCATGTTAATTATTGATACTAGTTTGTAAAAAAAATAATGTAGTGAAAAATGATAGAAATAAAGAAAATATTAAGAAAATGAAATAAAAATTAATTAACTAACCGAACATAACAAACCAAGTGAAAATCCGGATTTCATCAGTGCCGTATTTCTTCTCACCTGTCTCGGCTTCTGATCCCAGAGAGCGGTTTAGAGGGAAAATTTTCCGTTCTCACGTGCGATTGTTTAAAGACTGTGCTGTAGTAACCTACACTACAGTGCGTTAGCTATAATAAGCCTATTTAATAATAGTGGGGGGAGGGGGAAGAGAGTAAAACTCACATAAATCTAGAAATGTGCTTAATATTTGTTTTAAATTTAATTTGTTAATGTGTTTATTCTTTAGTTTTTCCTTCGGGGTTTCACGTGCTCATGTGCTCAAATGGAAGAGCCGCCATTGCTCTCAGAGTCTTGATCCAGATAAGGATCGCAAAACAATTCTCTCATCTGGAACTGGTTCCCAAATAAGGAGACCGATCATAGGGGGTGGGGCAATTTTGGCCCGCCTACTAAGGGTCCCCATAATGCAATGGCGCATACCTGGTCCATACAACTCACGTCGTAAATTCAAGCCTGGCAGTTGACCCGACCATTAAAAAAAATAAAAAATAAAAAAAATAAAAAAATAAAATAAAGAAACAAAAATAATAAGAATGTTATAAGTCGAAGAATTTTTAAATAGAAAGAGAGGATGCTAAACGTAATCTTTCAATGAAAATTAATTCTCTATCTGAAAATGCGAAAATATTAATATTTTATCTGCTACCAAATAAATACATTTTGAAAATGAATGAAGCCTTTATTAAGACGTTTCCACCAAGAAACGCATACACACAAAGAAATTTCTCCAGGCCTGTCTTATTCTTTGAGTACTTCCAGACGTAATTTATCTACACATTTTTATTCCACGGGATCATAAATTTTTTCTGCAGCTATTTACTTGGATATAATCATGCAACAATGCAACAGCACTGAAAGAAGGAAAAATATTAGAGCGATATTCGCCATACATTTTTTTTTCTTTCCTGGACTTATTATTTTTCATCAGATAAGGTAGAAAAAAGACAGATGAACTACGTCGAACGCATAGATTATTAAAGAACTTTCCGACGGGATTTTATTTGCGCTTAAGTAGTACCGTATCACAGTACTACTTAAAGAATTTTAACCTGATTGGTTTCATTGTAGTAAAGATTCGACGGGAAGCTAGAGTGAACATGGAAAGGGAGTTTCAGCAGCGCTGAGAGTGAACTGGTTGGAGGAGATAAGAATACTGAAGTATTTATTTTAATAACTTCTCCTAATTTAATCCTAAAATGCACAATTTTTAAAAACGGGCTGAAAATAAAATTGTAACTTCATTCAGCTATTTTCTCATGCCAGGAAATATATTTAAAAAAATTCAGCATATAGTTTCCCAGAAAAATCACGGAAAATATTCAAATTGGAAAAATCAAAATGTCCACGCTATATCTGTCATAAAACAAAAGAAAATAACAAAACCTAATTCTGTTTTATTTAGTCCCAATGCTACAATTTTTTAAATAATTTTGTATTCATTTTCATTTATCCTACTAGCAATAGGTGATCGATTATTCATTGGCTAATAACCGGTTTGCAGGGTGTTTCATCACGTTCCACCGATTAACGAAATTCAGTACTTGGTCCATAATCCAAAATTCCATCTAAAAACGATGATTGGGATGTGCACTGCAGACACTGAGTGGGCCAATATCTATAAAACAATGTTTGGGATTTAATCTGGCCTGCGTTATCGGGACAAATGCCTAAATTTGACCTAATACAATGAACTGAAAACGAAAAATCGGTCCGCATATCGGCCAACGTTCTGCCCACTTCCGAGTGGTACTTTGGACAGTTTCCCGTCTAGGAGTGCAAAAAATATGTGCATCCCTGCACTTTCCCCGTGTACGGTCCAATTCCTTTTCATAGACGAAAGTCTCCGTGGTAACTCGAGCTGAAATTGCTAGTAGGGTATCAATAAAAATTAGAAACAATAAAAAATCCGGGCAAAAATTTATTCAGCAAACTGCATGCACACGCTATAAATTCATGCTTGTTTGCACAAAAATAATGTTGCCATATCTCTCTATTCTAAAAAAAAGTAAAGGCCGCTGTCGACGCTGCTGGCGCTGTCAAAGCTTGTTGGCCTGTGTCCTCCTAAACCGTGGAGATTTGAGTTTCGACTAAGGTGCCCACAGATTCGAAAAATTCCCAGGAACCTTCTAAGTTGACTTAAATTTCGAAAATCGAATTATTTTAGAAGATATTAATAAAAAAACTGAAAAAATAATCATAATGGTTGCCAGATTTTTCATAAAATCATTCATTCGTTTGCAACAAAGCGTTTCCAAGTATGTAGAATCGCGTGAAATTTACAAACATGAGTTAGAATTACGCCCCTTTTACGTCAAATTTAAAAGTATATGAAATAAGTCAAATTTAAAAGTATATGAAAGTGTGTTACACAAAGTTGAGAATTTTCAAATAGTACGTTCGCTTAGACAACAGGAGTTTAGAATGAGCGACTATTCGTTTTTCCAAAACAGAATAACTAATTGTAACTGATTTTAAAAGCGCCATCTTGGCATTAGGAATGATCTGGCAAAATAGTATCTTTCGAAGCAGGGTGAATAAGCTTCGAGTTCCAGAATGCCGGAACCCAGTATCTTGAAAATGAAAAATAATTGAAGTGCAGATTATTTTAAAGGCGATTCGGTCCAGCTGGAGTATTTCCTACCTCCTACCAGTAGACATATTTGGTGGCGTTAACTCTGCGTATTTGCCAGCGAGGCGAGATGATATAATTCGTGGTGCTAAATAAACCAATCTGCAAAGGATTATGTGTATGAAAATATGGATAAACGGTTTTTCGGGAACCTTGTATGAGCAGTAATTATAGGTCGTGAGCATGTGTAAATCGCCAAATAATGGAAAGTCGCCATTAGTGGCAAGCTATCCTGACTGTTCCGTAGTTTTTATCAAAGAAAATACGTGAAGTACTGTTTTCTTAGAGATCATTATTAACTATACATATACGCAAGTCGCCAAATAATGAAAAATCACCATGGGTGGCAAATACGCAAGGTGTCCAATAGGATTTACATAATTAAAAATACAGCTCAAACAGATTTCTGATTTTATTACGCTTTAACTCCTAATTAATATAACTTTTGAATGGCAACATTAAATATAATTGTGTTTCTGAGGAGTGCAAATAATTTTTCCAGCAATTATACGCGGAGTCCGCACTCCAGGTGGAGTATAGCTCAGGACCCGTAGAACACGGATTCCTAATAACAAAATATCTACCGTGATATGGGGGAGTGGTCTACTGTAGTGTGAAGTTTAAATTTTTATGTACCAATGAACATGCAAGAAACAAGCGACGTGTATCTCAGTAACATTCTATCTGATCCAATCTTCTTTGGGATTTGTCTCTTGAAATTCTGTCTTTTTTACGAATAAGCCTTATTAGGGGCCGAATGCCTCATACGAAAAGCGAGCGTGGCGAGTCTAGAGGCCTAGTATTTAAAAAAAAAAAAAAAAAAAAAAACATTATTTCCATAATGGTGTTATATTTATATTAAAATCATATTTATGCAAAAACTACAAAATTTTCTTTTAATTACGGAAAAATGAAAGTGTGGCCAATTATGGCTACAGTATGTACCGCAGGGTTAAATCTGTAAGGTTTACTTTGCTCGTCTCTGTAAGTCAGTTATATACGTTACAGATTAAGCTGTTTTTCCAAGGAGAGCATTTTTTAAATATAAATTTCAGTGGCACAAATTAATTTTGTTTAATTTGCAATATTAGATGAATATCTCTGAAAACATGAATGCCGTAGACTTTTTTAAATTATATTTTTCAGTCTTCTCCTTATTTAAAAAAAAACCTATTCATATTATATGCAACTTTTTTAATAGCGTGTATGATACAGTACATTACATAAATATATATAAATATTTTGGTAATCTATTTATACTTACCGCAGTAGAGCACGGACAAACCGACAAAACGAAATGATAAGCATTTTGCTCGGAACTTCATTGGGAAGTATTAAAAAGAAATAACGAGACACATTTTAAAAAATACCCCCATTATTTCCACATCTTGAATATAAAATTAGTTTTAAGGCTGTCGCGACTGAAATGAAAAGCTATGTGCTTACAAACAAACTCAAAATATGTTAAACAATATGATTTAGCATGAATACTATATAAACTTTTGAATAATATATGAACTTTTCCTGATGAATAATATATAAACTTTTCCGGTGAATTTTTTGAAGAAATTTTCTAAATAATATCTAATAGATGCTAGCTACATGAGTAAATAGTAATATTTTTATAAACTTAAATAAATAAATAAAAATTAAAATGTAATATTTTTTCTCTAATAATTAGAAAAAAACAATAATAACTCATAAAAAAAATTCAAGATAAACTAATGCATGAAAATATTTTTTTTTTGCAGGACCCCCCCCCCCGCCCTTTCTATCGTTTTCAGTCAATTAAAAGTTATGAAAACTCAATAATGTAATTCTTCATATAAATAATATAAATAATTAATTAGCTAAAGTCAAATGAAAAAAAATATTAAGTATTTTCTGGAAAAAAAAGAAAAAAAGATGCCAAAATGAAAAGCAAATAAATCTCACCCTGTAAAGAAATATAATTAACTATAATTAAATAAACTAATCTGAAGCAAAATAAATGCACCAGAAGCTCAATAAATTTAAATCTTAGAAGAATAAAATAGAATTAAGTTATTATAAGAACTTAAAAAGTGCAGTATGCAAATAATAACCCCTCCTCTCTCTCCCCCCCCCACACACACAAAAGTTCATATTTAAAGAGTAATATTTTTTTCAATGTAATGATATGAAACGTGCACTTATAAATAGATGAATTATAATAAAAGTGAACACATTCAAATTAAATAACCTCTTTTTTTTCCCCAGAACTGTGATATAAATAAACGGCAGCAGGAAATAAATATCAACAGCGAAAAAAAAAGTAAATTAAGATTTAATAGAATTTTCTCCGGTGAAAGGATGTATGTATGAGGAACAGTTGTTTAAAATAATTATGTGTGTGTGTTTTTATGCCTCTTGGGAGAAACACACACACATCCAGTAAACAATAATAGTGATATTGATTAAAAAACCATAAGCACAAAATTATTAAACATATTTAAATAAGATCACCTTTTCATTGCTAAGACATTTGACACTAATTAACGCAAGTTTTAAAAAAGTTTTAGTAGTAGTTAAAAAAACTGTCCTTATAAAAACAAATTTGAAATAACAAAAGAAATGATAAATCCTTAATGTATTTAATTAAATAAGTAATAATAATAATAATAATAATAATAATAATAATAAAACCAGTACAGTTCCTTATTTTCAGATCTATGTAAAAATTTAGCGATTATAAAATAAATAAAACATGGCTCGCTCCAAAAATAAAATGGAACAAACCTACGTTAGTATTTAAAAAGTATTTTATACTATGAAAAAGTACGAAAGATGCACTCAAAAAAAAAATAAATAAATAAATAAATAAAATAAAAATAATAATCAACTTGAAAAAAAATTGTTTTTAATATCCAATGAAAGAAAACTCGGGATGGATATTAAAAAAAAAGACCATTGTTAAAATAATATTTTCTCTGTCGGAAGTACATATAACATTTTTGTCATCATGTTGCTTTTAAATTAGGAACCCTAAACAAATTTTAAAAAATCGACAAATTTGTTTGAATAAATTAAAAAAAAATCAGACTACCTCCTTATTTCCAGAAGTGCACGAGAACTCAAAGAAATCGGGAAAGAAATATCACAGGCGAGTTGAGAGAGAATTAATTCTTCGAACCACCTTCCTTTCGAGATCACTGGAATTATATACCGCGATGCTCTTTTTCCTAAAAAAAAAGTTGGCAACAGACGAAGAGAGAAGAGAGAGTTTCCGCCTTGTCGGTGTCCTACCACAAAATACACACTTTTCTACTTAACCACAGAGATATGCTCACTTGGGGGAGCTCAGCCGTGCACATGCGCGATAAGTAGGAAAGTAATCCCCCCATGGCTTTGTTCTTCACGGCTTTTGTTCGAAGTCATTTCTTAGCCAGGGAGTAGAATGCAGAACAAGGCATTTTATAAATTAGGATGAACGGGACAGAGAACTTTAAATTCAGTGTTATAGATAAAGAGACAGGGAAGGGGAGCTTAAAAGAAATCAGAAATTTAAATAGAGTGCCGTTCGGAGTAAAAAACCTCGCTTCAACAAATACACGGGGATTGAATTTTTGGTGTGGTATTCCCTTTTTTACACGCTTAAAATGTAAAAAAAAACCAAAAAAACTATTTTTTAAAGAAAAAATTAATAAATGAAAAAGAGTCGATGTAATGATATTTTTCGAACCTATGTTTTTCCAAAAACTTACTTAAAAAAAAGTGCAGTCGGAGTAAAAACATAAAACATTAGCTTCATGGAATTCATTAAGTGAAGATAAAAACTCTTTTCAAGGGGAAAAAAAAATAAGCCAGAAATAATAGAATTGCAGTGCAAGCACAACGCATGGGCCCATCGGAGCACTCAAATACTAGGGTGATAAGCATCACTGGTCTTAGAAAACAACTGAGCTTCCCATTTGATGATGAGAGCGAGCTGGTTAAACCTGGGTTCTCGATTAAAAATGAATAATAATAATAAAAAAGACCTATCTCTGATTAAATGCTTCACCATACTTAATGTTTCTCCTCTTGAAATTTTTCAGGATCCGAAACTGGTTCTAAGCACAGGATCCAGCTAGGTATATAGGTTTAGTTCTCTTCGCTAATAGGAAAATGGTTGTTAAATAAAGCACTTTCATACGAAAAGAAAAAACGTAAAAAAAGTTAAAATGAAAAAGTTTAAGTGAACTTTTATGCACGTTTTGGGAGACACGAAAGGCAAAATAAAAATCATCAATAGGGATGGACGCGAGACAAAAAATGGGCCTGTCTGGTCTCGCAAAACAGCTACAAAGCTTTGTCGCGTCGCAAAATCCCTGCATAGTAACGGCTAATGATAGAAACTTCTGTCTCGTCTCGCATCAATGTGCTGCAAGGCAGAAGTTTACAAACATAAACAAAAGAAAACCGAATGCCGCCATTCGGAAGATAAAAACCCCTGATGAATTAAAAAAAAGGAACAAAGTATTAAAGATACTGGTGCGAATAAGGAATGAACTAAAAGCGTATTAATAATTAGAAAATCCCCGTGGTATATCATAAAAAGAGCAGGAAAACATTACTAGAATGTAACCTAAAGCAGTGTATCATTTATTTGATTAATTAAAATACTTTTTTCATATAATTTTAATATAATTCATCAGTATGCTTATGCAGAGAAAAATGCAGGAGGAGACAAAAAAGATGCAAAAGAGAAAATAAAGTCAGAGAAAGAAAAACAAAATAGGAAAGAAGAAGAAAAGGGAAAGAAAAAAAAAGACAGGCTTACAAAAATTGTTTTTGCATGGAATGAAAATGAAAGTATCTTTGATAAGCAGACTTTGCAGTTTGAGTAGTTAAAAAAAGGTTCCCACAAAATAGATACAGATCAGAGATTGAAAGTGCACAAAATTTTATGCACTCATCAGTCCATTAAATTCAGATTCATTGTGCCACATCCGGGGTCTATACACATATGCTTTTCCGAGATCAGATATTGCAGATCACTAGCCAGATACGTTAATCACTATGCCTAATTATTACTGAATTTCCTGTTGTAATAATTAATACTGCTGGACAGGGGCGTAGCCAGAAATTTTCCATGGGGGGGGGTTACGACTACTGCAACTCACATATATGCATACATGTGTGTGATAAGGGAATGAAGAATATACATTTTGTATGGGAAAAAATTCCTCATGGGGGGTTATGACCCCCCCTAACCCCCCCTGCTGCTGGATATACAGAGAGGTTATCTTAAATTTATATAAAGGAGTTAAAATACAAAAGTGTTTTACTGCCTAACGCTTCTAAATTGTACGTATCAGCAGTTTCCAACCGGTGGGTCGTGCCCCCTTTTGTGAAGGGCAGAGCGTTTGCAAGGGGAGGAGAGACTCCAGAAAAGCAGACAACAACGGGGCTAGAAAACGAAACATGTGTACGCTCAATATAGTTCATCTTCGTGCACATAAAATAAATAAGTTCATATTCAATCTTTACTATAGCCCCAAATCGAATTTCATGCTCTTCTGGAAACGCGCGGAAACTTATGGCATTCGAATGATTTCTTTCAGTGTACATAGTCATTCTTGTATCCATGCAGACGATTTATTTGTGGAAAAAAGTTGGACACAAAACGTGGAACACAAAATTATTGTTTCATTTTATGCGTTCATTTGAATCTTTTATTAATCTTTCCACTTTTAATACTGCATAAAAAACGTTCAATCTGTATTGTGTTTGTTCCTAATTACTCATATATATGAAGTTTCAAATAAGAAATATATATGATCGCCGATTTTTTTTTCAAAACCAGTCGCAGGGGCGTAGCCAGAAATTTTTCATGGGGGGGGGTTACGACTACTACAACTCACATATATGTATACGTGTGTGTGATAATGTAGTGAAGAATATACATTTTGTATGGCAAAAAATTCCTCATGGGGGGGGTTATGACTCCCTAACCCCCCCCTTGGATACCCCCTGCCAGTCAGCCATCATTTTTCGGCTGAATGCAAGAGCAATTTTTGGAAAGGTGCCATTTTTTGTTACCTGAAAAAACTATTTTAAACAAATTGGAATCACATTTTCCTTTCAAAGTCTGATGACCGTGATGAATACGACGACATGCCTATTGCAACATCTGCAAATGATTCAATTTTTTGACTCTGGGAAATAAAATGGAGCTGAAAATCGCAAAAAATTGCGTAACAATGAGAGAACGGACGGATTTCCAGATTCTTAGAGTAGCACAGATTGGTTTTTCTTTTATATTTTTATACATAATTATGAAAAATTTCAAGCGGATCGTATAAACATTGTAGATGTTATTACGCTTTTTCTGCTTTTTAATCTTTTTGAACTGTTTAATCTCCTGGATTAATACGGTAAAATATTTATATTGACGTGGTTGCCCGGAACTGTTAGAGAATCAGTGAGTCAGGGATTAGCGCAACTATATAATGGGATTTTTACTCCAAAAAATGTTTATTCAAACTTTACAGATAACATTATTTTGTAGGAAAGGCGACTAAATGTTCATTGTACAAGAATAAAAAACTGTATGTATGCTGAGGAATAAGACGGGGGGGGGGGTGGCATCATAAGTTATCCTTTATTGGGGGGGGGCGGTACAGTGTTAAAATGTTGGGAACTACTACTTTATACAATGACTGATGTAATTAACTCCTTCCTACTATCGTAAATATCTACGTGGAACACAAAATTATTGTTTCATTTTATGCGTTCATTTAAATCTTTTATTAATCTTTCCACTTTTAATACTGTATAAAAAAACTACTGTATAAAAAACGTTCAATCTGTATTGTGTTTGTTCCTACTTTCTCATATATATGAAGTTTCAAATAAGAAATATATCCTCGCCGATTTTTTTGCCAAAACCAGTCCGCCATCATTTTTCGGCTGAATGCAAGAGCAATTTTTGGAAAGGTGCCATTTTTTTTTTCAGCATTTCCATTCGCAGGTGGTAAACACACTTGATGAGGAACAAATGCCAGAAGAAAAGTGCCAGACTTGGTCAGATATAGACTTAAAAATTGATTTTGTGTGTTCTTTTACCCGTATTAAAAAACGACTGAGTAACGATAGGAACAAATCCATTTTTTTTTTCATCCAAAAGTTAAAGAGACTATTTTCTCTTACTGATCGACCTTTTTTTTCATTTTGCGAATTAATTAAAAATATTGAAATGAAATATACTTTAATTTACTTTAAAAATAAGTTGAGAAGGACTCATTCAATAAAAATTACCCTATTCACGAACTTTAGTACATCAAAGTGCACCAAAGCATTGAAAAGTACATCAACGCATCAATCGATTTTTTGCATTTAAGATCTATATTACAATTCTATGCGGCATAGGTGAAATTAGACCCGCAGTATGGCTTTTTCACCCACAGCAAGAAATTATCTTTACAACCGCTGCAATTATAAAGACCTTTCACCATTTTACTACAATGCTCAAAAGTGTTTATGCTTTCAGTTTTGCCCGCCTGCCTACCTGTCTTCTAGTTTCCATAAATATAAACTGATTGCCAAGAAAACTTATACATTCTATTAATAAGTGCTATTAACTGGCATCGTACTGAAAGTTTTATAGATTGGTCTTTTACAATAGACTGCAAAATAATTCCATTCCATTATTGTTTAACTGTTTGAAGTGTATTTTAGAAATGTTCATTTTGGAAGAAACAAAATATTAAATATCATTGAGATCTATATAATAATTGTCTCGATCAAAATTAGTGTCTGTACGTATAGTTCATTATTATTACTTTTTTTTACAGAAACACATAGATCAATTTCAATACATTGCTGTCTGCGGGGAGTATTTGTATAATTAATTATTTCCCACAGACAAAGCGTATTTTAGAAACGCTAATCTATTTCAAACAAAACAAAATTAATATTACAATATTGAGAATAAAGAAGAGCATGTACTCTTTAGAAAAAAGCGGGCGTGGCATATGTAGCGTTTTTACAAGAGAACGCAAAACTACATATAAATAGACTAGACTCAAAGGGTGGGGATACAGAGAAGCAGTGTAGTGTAACTGTTTTTGCATATGCTCAAGCAAAGACACAGTTCAGAAGTTTTTTACAATTGATGCAATTACACATAGTTTATTTGTTCATTCTTTAAATTTGGAAAATATTGGTGATAGAGAGGGAATTAAACCGCATTTCCTCATCAGGAACTCATTTGTTCATTTGAGAGTAATCTAAAAAAAAGGTCCATTGGAAGTGTTCTATAGAAGAGGGGCGAGTGAGGTTTGATTTTTATCCAATTTATGTCTAAGACAAAAAAAAAAAAAAATTCCAAATAACCAGGTTGCCAGTCAGAGATGTGTAAAATCTAAGACTCCAGCCTGGATATATTCTAAAACTAGAAAAAAGAAGAGTTCCAAAAACAAGTTGCCTAGTTACTGTTTATTTGCCGGCAAGTTATATTTTTTAAATTTAAAATTAAAATAAATGGAAAAATGAATGATTAATTTGATTAAAATTTCGTTCTTGTTTGAAAAATGCAATTTGAAGAATCGGTGGTCCGTTATAGTTTTAACCCTTTGAGGCGCAACCCTTTCCCAATGGGCCCAGCAGCTGGCTGTGCCCGGCACAGCCAGCAGCCGTCAAAAAAAGGGTCTCTAGATCTGTGGCAAGCGATGAAAGTTTCGATCGTCCGCCATCTTGCTGGTAGTTAAGTCGAGCGATGGCAACGGCTGCCCTTTTTTCAGCATTGATCAATCTATCCAGTTGTTCTCGCGTTCTTCCATTTTTCAGCAGATGTCAGTGCTGTTAAAAATAATCATGACAATTTTTTTTTAATGCGAAATGACGTGCTAAAAAGTAAAGGATTCTCGTGGAGCTCTGTCACCCTCAACTATTTCTATAGAAATCAAATCTATTCTTCGTGACTGGCAACAGTCAAAACGTCAGAGTTTGGTGTTCCCAGAGCGGGAACACTGCGCGTTAGAGGGTTAAAAGAAAATAGTTATCTAACATATGCATCCAAAGTACACGTGTTACGGAAGAAAAATGTTCATCCTTCTCAGCTGTAAAAAGAGAAGCGCTCACACACCACAACAACAGTAGAGTGAGTACCGAAGAATGTAAATAGATAAAAAAGGAAGTTGAAGAGTTGTTGCCAATCGGAAGAAGGAAAGAGCAAGAAACCAAGAAAAATTAAAAGAAATATGAGGGGGAGGGGAGAAAATAGCAAAATACAGGATGTTAGGATGAAAATAGAACTAAAATAAATAATAAAAGAAAAGAAAAATAGTCGTAAAACATAATTAAAAATACTTCATATACCTGTAGAAAAAGACGCACACACAAACAAAACAGAACAACAATAATAAAAAACGTTTTTTGAATATTTTCCATTTAAAAAAATGTTTTTAATTTTTTAGTAACACATAATATTCATACAGGAAGAACATTTTCTGTCCGAAACACGTGTTCTGACAATAAATACATTTTTATGTTTTTTTTAATACAAAGTTTTAATTAGTATTTCATAAAATATTTTAATACAACATGACGCATTTTTTATTCGAATGAAGAATTGGGATCAATCACTGAACGGATAAAAATTAATCCTGAACTGTGTGAAATTCCAGTCTTGTCCATCGGAAAAAAGATATTAGGAGTTGGAAAAAATAAAGATTTACACTTTACTAGAAATTTGATTCATAAATATCCTAGAAATTATTATTCACGGCTTTACTTTTTTTCACTGGCTTAAAAAAGTCTATTTTTGTAGATAGTTAATTTTTTTTACTAAAATACTATAAAAAACACTTAGGGATAGACGCGAGACAAAAACTAGTCCTGTCTCGCCTCGCGAGATAGCT
The DNA here is from genome assembly GCA_038373885.1 of Cheiracanthium punctorium. Classification (NCBI taxonomy): domain Eukaryota; kingdom Metazoa; phylum Arthropoda; class Arachnida; order Araneae; family Cheiracanthiidae; genus Cheiracanthium; species Cheiracanthium punctorium. Next base: position 285,106 of record JAWZYV010007137.1, read on the forward strand.
GAAAAGCTTTTACTCGTCTCGCAAAAAAGCTATAACACTCTGTCTCGTCTGTAATCCATTCTTAACAACATTTGTTGTGTGTCGCATTATACTTAACGATAAAGAATACATTTCAAATATTTGCAATTTGAATCATACTTTAATAAAGTTATAAATCTCTTCAATTGCCTTTAAAGTTTTTTTTACACGCATTGTACAAAACATTACACAACCAGCTCAGGAAAAAAGGACACCTCTTTCCTGCTACACATTTCCTTTTAATTTATTGTTTAAGACAGCGCCTGAGCTCTTATACTCCGACAGCTCTTCTGGACACGTTCTCCCAATTTTGTCTAATCCAGAACTAATAAACTAATTCCATTCTTTTCGCTCTAACTCCCCCGTACTTTTCGTCTGCTTAACTCTTTACGAAAGGCTGAAGTGGTTTCTGTGTGCTGTTCATCCATCCCATTTTTCTTTATTCCTTGTATACTTTTTTTTTTTAACAAACTGGATTTTGATTAATACAAGTAGCGCACTCCTCCGTACATTCTTCTGTGTTGCGGGTTCTCGTACAATTTCCTCTTCTTGACAATAACTTCCTCTAGTTGAGTAACAGTTTCCAGAAATGATGAGATGATTACGGCAGATACGTCCGATAACTTCGGATTGGATAATCGACCGTTTATAGTATTTTTCTTTCTTCTTCCAATCGACGAGGATTTCATTAAAGATTTGTATTTTTATTAGTGGAGGCGGACGGATAACCAGATAGCACGCAAATGCCTCATTGATTAGCCGGCCAGCATGCATGCCATGCATCAGCCGGCCCAGTTCGAGCAGCAACACCCGGCTCAAGTTGTTTGCCAAAAAGGAAGTCTAAGGAACTAACATTTTCCATTAATAGCGTCGAAGCAATAAGATTAAGAATGGAATTGATTTCTTTTCACAACACGATAGCTTAAGGCTAGATAGCTGATAAATTCGAAAGGGGTGCACTGAAGTTCTTAAAAAATTTCAAAAGTCCTTTGGGGGAGAGTGAGGATAGTGTGGACTCTTTCTAAAAATTTGGAAAAAACCTGCGTTAAATAATACTATATTTAATATATATATATATATTTTAGAATGATTTAAACATTTTATATTATTTAATTATTATAATAAATTATTTCGTATAATTTTGATTATAATTAAAAAGAAATTAATCGTTTTTGTCCACACTGACAAGATGTCATAAAGTTAGGCTGGACAAGCCAGAATACTTAATTATACAATGCAATATAACTTGTAAAAGTATTTAAAACCTCGATGAAATTAATTTTAAAACAAATTCTCACTAATGAAAAACACTAAAAAATCTGGTGTTAAAAGATGATATAAACACAAACTTTGTATAATAACACACATGAAAAGGTACTTCTCAATTGGGACGATCGTTTTGGCCGGAAAAATCTTCACCCATCTTCAGCTGTCAGCACTCAGACATATAGAAAAGTAGAGTCCCCCACTATTGTATGAGACTGAGTGCCGACGGGTGAAGATTAACTAAAAAGTGATAACTATAGTACCTATCCAAAGAAACAACTTTCATCAAAGAATTTATGGTCTGAATTAAAGCGTAAAGGCCCTAGAGGGCGAGTAAGGAGATGCAGTTCTACGAGGTAAAGCGCACAAAGAGCAAGTTTAATAACATATGATTACAATAAGTGATCAAAACAGATACGACGACGAAGAAAGGATTTGGCGAATATTCTGAAATACATCAAGCATGTCGCGTCAAAAGGTTGACGACGGATTTTATTCCGCCACTGTGAATCATTCTGTACCCATCTCGAGCTATCAAAAATTTTTACATAAATAACACAAATCAGCAAAAATGTATGGCAATTATAAAAAAATAATGAGAAAATTTGTACATGAACAGATCTTTTAGTCAAGTTCAAAAGTTCAAACTATAAAAATTGTGAAGCAAATCTATGTAATTTGGCTATGCTGAGTTTTATTAATTTTCCAATAATAGAAAATTAATGAAATTCAGTATTAATAATTATAACTAGTGAATTTGGATATCTTTAAAATATTTTGAAATACGAGATGCTTAAGAAAAAAAATTAACGAAAACTGCAGTTTTTCATAAAATTTAATTAAAGTTTGCTTATTGCAATAGCATTTTGAAGAAATTGTTACCATAAACAGAATGTAAGCGGAAAATGCGAATGCTCTTAATAAAACAGGGTCTGTGCCTTTTAAAAGGGAAAAAAACTGCACCGTTTACAGTTTTGTTGGTGTTTGAATGTTAACACTTGTACAACTTGATTATCAAAGAAAGAAAAAAAGACAGTTAAATTAAGAATTATTCTAAAAAGAGGCATTTTGTTGCTTTGTGTTTTCATGTAACATTTTAATTTTTCTTTCTTTTTACAGCCAGTAAATTAATTGCAAATAAAGGAAATTTATTCATATCAGATGTGGAATAATAATTTAAACGGAATCTTAAAAGAAAAAATAAATAAAATCTTCCTTTCTCCTTGTTAATTTTTTTATTCTAATTGCACTGTTTGTCATTAATAAGGCTGTAAAAGATGATCCACAGATTTTCAAAATTTCTGAAGTACTGAAGCCACTGATAGAAGCTTATAGTACATGCTTAGGTTCATTTTGAAGTTCTTATATTTTTTTGTGTTTGTTTCCTGAAAACGCCAATTTTCATTTCAATTAAGATACTTATTGTTTGATTTCGAAAAAAATCATGCATGATTGTATTAACGATTTCTATAATAATAATTAGTTAGTTGTAATGTAATTGTATAAAGCAGAGGCTTTCTTTAATGCATATACTTGAGGGAATTTTGATTCTTTACACTCTGAAATAAAAATTAAAGAATTATTTGTTCTACAAAGCATACAGAAAAGGCTGGATTTTAGAGGACGAGTGAACGAGACGATTGTCTCTCCCCATGAACATACTTAAACCTGAAAATAAGTCGTTAGACAATTTTAGCCACTGTTGAAGTCACATTTAAACTGTTCGGTCTTATCCTTAAAATGATGTAACTGAGAATATTCTATTTCTTTGACTGTTGTTCTTTCCAGTATGGGTCTTCGAATGCTGCATTAGAACTCAGTGATTTCTTCAGCGCAACACTGGGTTCCAGAGGAGCATTCAAAGACCCAAGTTGGGAAGCAACAACAGTCAAAGAAATAGAATATTCTCCGTCGGTTGTTTTCAGCAATAAGAGCAAACAGGTTAAACAGGATTAAAATTAATAAAACATTTTGTAAATTGCACACACAAATAAAACTTAGTCTAGTACAGACACTTCGGATGGTAAAAAATTCCCTTTTTACCACTCAAAACGTTCGCACTGCTCTACTTTTTTTTAAAATTTAGATGTGTTATTTACAAATTTCTTTATTAAATTTAACCTTTAAACATAGTGTAAACACTTTAGTGAATTTAACTCTTAAAAACGGTTTGTGTATTCTCATATTAAGTTAAACGTAAATTCGAGAATAAACATGTAAAGGGAAAAAAGAAAAAGAATCTTTGATAAAATGCTCTATCCAGCTACACAGATGTTTGGTTATTAGTCAGTCGCTGAAGGTGTAAAAAGTAAGTATCAAGCTTACTTTTTACAATTTGGTTTATCATTTTAACCAAATTAATTTGAAGAGTAAATATTGAACTGTCGAGGTGTATATTTACAACTTCTTGAGCAACCGAAGATTGGGTATTTACTCCTAAGATTGGAAGCTTTGACCGCCATTTTGCTCTTTAAGAGAGACCACTCCCGATTTTCGTCATAAAGTGTCTATGAAATAATGCATGAAATATGTTCTAAATGGTGCAAATATTAACTGCTTCTCACACACATGATTAACGTTATTTTAAGATATCCTGAAAAAGTTTCAGGTTGATAGTATGAATATGCGTTTTATAAAGTGTACCAAATATGCGAGAATTCAAGTACTCGGGACACAAATAAAACAAAATAAATTTTATTATATAAAAAATATATTAAGAATCATGACATATTTTACATTTATATATTAAATATTCGTGTGCTCACTCAGTATGAAAGAATTATCTCTGTAAAAAATAGAGATTTTTAAATTTTAAATTTTATTTTTACCGAGATAACACTTTGTCTGTCTGTTGGTTGTTGGAGTCTAGACCGTTCGTCCCAGCTGGACAAAAATGGGAATGCTGGCTGAATAGAACAAAAAACAGTTATTGCTTTGGGAATGTGAGGATTAATATTGTTTTTATTTCTTTTGATATTTTTTTATTTTTTATTTTATATTTTTATTTTGATATTTTGATATATTATTTTGATATTTTTATTTTATTTTTGATATTTTGATATTTATTTAAACTTTTAAAGCGATTTTTTAAAATAGCTCTAGAAAATTTGCAACGTAGATACAAATTTCTTCTCAATATAATGTTTCAAAAATTTGAAAAATCTTACATATCGAACATTTCGTCCTTCTGTCAAAAGATAATTTAAAAAATGCATGTCATTAAAAAAAAACATTTAAAGCAAATACCTTGACGTTAACTTTGACCATGCTTGTCCCTGCAGAAGCTGTTTGTTCACCTCGTCCTCTTCTTGCTAAAGGGTGTTTTCTGTAGCAGCAAGACAAACGATTTACTAACTTCACTGAGTAATTGTGCAATTGAAATGAATTGTGGTGCAGTGTTTGAGAAGAGTTTTCTAGCTGTTAAACAAGGCAAAATAGTGGACATTTTCCCCATCAAGTTATGTCTCAACGCCTATAATCCACGCTCAACGCCGGGCTACATACAGGCACGTGACAAAATGGGAGGCAGGATGAATTTCCGTCCTGGGGGGGGGGGCGGGGTAACTACGTAATTCGCCCCACCTCTATTCTAAAGTTAAAACATTATTATTATTTTAAATTTAATTCAAAAGCAATTTTAAAACTGGTCTGATAAAATAACTTTTAATTCTGTCGTCAATCAGTGGCAAAACTACAGTGCATATTCAAGGGATTATTTTCTAATACATAATATCTAAAATATGGTGTCATCATTTGATGTGTTCCAGAACTTGGTAGCAGAGTCAGTTACAATTATATAGTTCAAGAATGAAATGTTCAAACATGTGGAATTGTTCTCCATCGTACCTGCTGTAAAGAAGTTATTTGGTTAGGCTGTTTTAAATTATTAAGTTGCGTTGTGACACATAAAAAATCCAGGTTCGATACACTTTAGTTGGAATATGATAAAAAGACGTTAAATACTGAAAAACTATTTTATTAAACATATACTATTGAAAAATTATTATAACGGCGGTGGTGGCTCAGCGAAAATAAAATGACGTCCTATATGGACAGTGCAATTAAGATGGAATCACTTAAAAATTACGCCAGCACAGAATTACACATTGGTGAGAACAATAACACTCATGAAATTGTTCTCACCAATGTGTAACAATTGGTAACAATCATAGAATAGAATTGTGTAACAATCTTAACGGTTATTAAGATTTATATATATATAACTAATAAATAACGTATTTTGTTGCGTTGTGACACGTATTTTGTTGCGTTGACACGTATTTTGTTAACGTATTGTTAACGTATTTTGTTAACGTATGACACGTATTGTGACACGTATTTTGTGTCACAATACGTATTGTGACACGTATTGTGACACGTATTGTGACACGTATTGTGACACGTATTTTTGTTGCTTTGACACGTATTTTGTTAACGTATTGTTAACGTATTTTGTTAACGTATGACACGTATTGTGACACGTATTTTGTTAACGTATTTTTTTGCGTTGTGACACATAAAAAATCCAGGTTCGATACACTTTAGTTGGAATATGATAAAAAGACGTTAAATACTGAAAAACTATTTTATTAAACATATACTATTGAAAAATTATTATAACGGCGGTGGTGGCTCAGCGAAAATAAAATGACGTCCTATATGGACAGTGCAATTAAGATGGAATCACTTAAAAATTACGCCAGCACAGAATTACACATTGGTGAGAACAATAACTTGGTCGAGATAAATAACGCCAATTCCAGGGCAACCCTAACAGTTAATCCAATAAAATTAAAAATGACGTAATCGAGAGCAAATAATTTTGAAGAGGAGGCAGGGCAACAAAAAATAACTTACGCCAACGTGATGCCAAATGAGGGGAAACAAAAAGCCGTTGATATTGCAAACGGACGCAATTAAAATCTATTTTTAGCACACCGGTCCGAAGAGACGAATAAACAAAAAGAATAGTGCATACGGGAAAAGCGAAAATACAGATTTAAAAGCCGAAATGGCAGGAAAATGGAAACAGAAGTGATTTAGAATACATGATTTTGGATAGATTACATTAAAGAAAGCCAAATTAAATGATTAATAAATTAGATATGTGATCTCCATTACACCTGCATGTGCAGCTTCTTATGAAAGATCTTTCAGTGCTCTTAGAAGAGTAAAAGCGTATTTACGCACGAACATAACTCAGAAACTCTTAACACATCTCCTACTCCATAATGTTTATGAGTTGTAGATTGCAAAATTCAGTCTGAACTATTATTATTTAATTTGTGTGTAGAACTGTGGAGAGAAAATCTGTATTTGGTAAATAAATTTGTTGCAGTAAATTTTAGCTAACTGGCAGATTAAAAAAAAAAAACTCTGATTTGGGTGGTGATTTAGTTATTTTTATTTATTTATTAGTATTAAGAGTGGTGTTTCGTTCATATGTTCCAGAACTTGGTACGCTGAATTTTTCTATCGACATATTTTTGTGGATAGAATTTGTGGGCATATTTTTGTAGATTTATTTTTGTGGACATGATTTGCGTCAATCGTTTAAATTGTATTTTTCATCAGCGTTGCCAGTTATATTTATTATTGAAGTGTATATCTACGTACTCTTCATTGAAAATGGTAAACATAGCATTAATGTACAAGGACACTCAAAAAACATTTCTGATCTTTTACGATCTATTGGCGGTAGTAGTAGGACAAAACAAAAATGATACTTATTATTGAAATGTATAACTACGTACTCTTCATTGAAAATGGTAAACATATTATTAATATATAGGGATACACAAAATATTTCCAATCTTTTCACGTCGATTGATTGTAGTAGTAGTACCAAAGGAAGTTAATATCTATTGTTGGAGTGTATAACTACTACTCACCATTGAGAGTCATAAACATAGCACTAATATATGGGGGCACACAAAATATTTCCTATATTTTATGGTATAAAAGAGATAGTCGAAGGGAAAAAAATAAAAATAATACTTATTATTAAATTGTATAGCTTTACTTTTTCGGTTTGTACCCTTGGGATTGAGCTTCGGAGATACAGGGATCAAAATACATGGCATCAAAGAACTTTAAAAGGGAAGTCTAAACTAAATACAAAATTTTATTCTGTAGAAATGAGGTATTTTAAAAGTGAACATATTTGTTGGCAAAACACATTTTTACATTCTTTATTTTAGATCGGAAGTAACGCGGACTTTAGATTTTATATCAGTATTTTGTAGTTTCGCTACATGCAGTCTGAAATTAGCATCTGTAAGGCAAAGTTTATGTCGCAAGTCAAAAAATGGAGTAAAAAATAGTTTTTGAGATTCCGCAACGATAAATTCATTTCAATTATATGAGAGAGACAGTAAGGAAATATTCTTTCCGTGCGAGGAACAGGTACGCAGCTAGTTTAATATAAACTTCGATTCCAAAGAAGTGTTTAATGGACCAAGGAAGAAAAATACGGCACACTCATGAATAATGATACACTTTCCAACTAAATGGAATAAGGAAGAAAAGTAGGGACGACACATGGATTATGATACGCTTTTGAGATATAGCACTTTAGTGCGTAGTTAAAATATGAAAGCGTTTCAGATTTTTAAAAATTAATTAACTGGTTTTTTGTCGTAAATAATTTCTCGTGCTCAACTTTCTAAAACCTTGGCACGTCCCTGGGTGCATAGCTATTAAGATGTATATATATATATATATATATATATATATATATAACTAATAAGTAAAACACAATATATACTGCAAATAAGACATACCTCGCATTAAAAAAGATAACAGCTAGAAGCAAGAATTAGAAACCGCAATTTGAAAAAATAATAATAAAAATTAATAAAAACTGAGCCAAATAAAGTGCAAGAATTAATGTGAAAATAGAATGGAACGGAAATTATAACCCCTGTCACCATCATCAGGAGCCACGAACAGTGGATTATAATTAAAAGTAAACAAAATTATAATAATTATTAATAGTGTCAAAGTATGAATAATAAGTTATTGTTTGACAGAAGATTAATCTAATAAATAAAAAAAAATGTTTTTTGTATTATTAAATATAGGTAGGACAGAATAATCACAATATTGGAACCCCCCCTTTTTTTCCCTCCCCCTCCAGATATATAGATGTATGCATATACACATCCAGATTGTTTTTATACATATTACACTTTTTTTAAGTATATATATATATATATATACTTACTGTTATACACTGCAAAAAAAAAGTCTATTAAACTGACAGAAAAAACTGTCTGCCAGGACGCCAGTTTATTTCCGTATATTTTACCGAAGTCTTCCGTATTTTTTCATATATACGGAAAATTTCTGTAAAATTTACGGAAGACATCTGTAAAAAAAAAAAAAAAAGGAAATAAACTGGCTTCCTGGCTGAATTTTTTTTTCTCTAAATTTGACAGAATTTTTTTGCAGTGTAGATAAAATTCAAAAATTGAAGAAAGATCATTCTTATCTATTGAGGTGTTTCTTTTTTACTGAAAACGAAAAATAATTTGTAAGACAAAAACACAGCCACTTAATAAATATCATTTGAATGACTGCGCAGTAAACGCAAACTCATAATGTAATGACCTTCATAATAATGGATTGGTATCAATTTTTCTCGAAGCACGAGTAAATGCGTCCATTTGCCTCGCCCTCTCTTTAAGAAATCTCCATTTTATTAGATTCTGCTAACACATATACAAGATGCAGATGGCACAAAGTACGGCATTTTCTTATGGAACGATATGTTAGCGCAGCATGTGGCATTATATATCACTCTTCCGAATCACATCAAACTAATGCATCCTCCTCTGGATATTGGCAGCCTTCCCAACCTTGCTTGGGGAATCTTTATCGAAAATTCTGAAGTGAAAATCTCTCTTCTTTTTTAATATTCAGGCTTCGACAAAAGATTCATTCTTATGAAATTAAGAAATATATCATCTCTTTTACAGAAACCCTTGCGTTTGCCAGTTTTGTAATATACTTGATTGTGGGCTTTTTTTTTTTTTTTTTCAGTGTGCGAAGTCAACAGTTTCGCTGATTTATAAGTTATCATTGTCTTCTTCTCTGAAACTATGTTTTTAACTTAATTATAAGTAAATGTTTGCAGCAAATATATTTCAATCAGTCATTCATAAATTCATAAAAAATATTGAATTCAGAGAACTAGGATACAATTAATCGTAGCAAACCAACATTAGAACAGAGTTGGGATGTTGGAGTTTTTGAAATATTTACTAAATGTTGGTTCGTTTCTGATATAATTTCCACATAACTCCAATATTTATCCAATATTTTGATCAAACACTTTCAACATGTTATAAAAATATTGATCAATTTTAAACCAATATTTGTTTATTGTGTTTTACAAAATAAATATTTTAAATGAATTGCCAAATTAGATGTATAAGATAAATAGCGATCAAATATTCAAAATATTCTCAATGCAGCTTTTATCTGTATAAATACTTTGCAAAAATAGAGCCCCATTATCAACAAAATATTGCAAACCAATAATTTTTGTTGCTGTGAATTATAATTTGATACAATTTAAATTCTTTAAAAGGCGGTCACGCTGTTATTTCGCCAGTACTTTTTTAATATTTCACAACTCATATTTACTTTAAGATAATTTGAATAAAAATCAATGATGTTAAAATATTAATTATAAAGACAAAAAAAGCGTTTATGAAATACTGACGTTACTCAAAAGAATTTTCATATTACACTAGTTCAGCACTGAACCTCACTAATTTTTTTTTTTTTTTTTTTTTTTTTTTTTCCGGGAGCTTAAATAGTACACTTCGCACCAGTCCGAAGTTGCGATTTTAGCATTTATCTTCTTACTTAAGGTAACTTTAGTCTAAAGTTACCTTAAAACTAATCATGATCGCCTAAAACATTCAAGCAATTGAAAATCAAATAGATCAAAACTAAACAGTTTTGTTCTTTATTATTTCTCTTAGCTTGGTTATGAATACATTATTTTTCAAGGGTAATCAAACTAATGATCATTTCCGATATATTTTTTTTTCTATTTTATTTTGTTTTGCTTTGTCACACACAGAACTATGAAAAAATCGCAGCTTTTAACAATTTATTAACTATATCTGCTTCATTGAAATATTTTTGATGTGACACAGTATTAACTAATATTGCTATTTATATTACGTTATCGAAAACTAAACATCAACTATCAATTTATTTGAAAGAAAAAGCTCTTGTAGAAATAGGGTCTGGTTTATTTTTAAAATACTCAACTCAACATACACGAAGTAGCAATCGAAAAATAAACCTGAATTCACTTTCTCTCTTTTTTTGTTGTTCATGATAACGATTTTTTTTTTTTTTTTTAGATATATCTAGAAGCGTTTTTGTTTCTCGCTTATTGGCTGCTTTGACAAGGGGCTTGGACACCTGGGACCAATGCGCAGATTGCCAAAATCGGCTCTCTCTTAGGATATATCGACAAAAAAAAAAAAAATTCCAAAGAATTCTTCCAAGTAATCTGAAATCGCCAGGCTAGATGAGACCTGACAAATATAACGAAACGTTTTTCAAGTCGTCAGAAAGCGAAGTTCGGGATGGAGTTATGAAGTCTTCTGATCTTTAATATTTCGCATTTGATAAAAATTTAGCGCAGGACCAAAACAGCTTGGCATATTTTATTTTGCAGAATATCTGGGCCTTTTTCGTTTTAGAAAATATTGCTTATTAAAGTATGAGGGATACCAGTTGAGTAGTCTGCGTTTCAGATTTTTGCAATATTTTTCTGGGCTGTAGTTGCATGATTATTAGGATGAAACTTTTATTTGTTTTGGGATCAAGGTATTTGAATATTTAAGGCTAGAGATGTGCATTTAACTTAAAAGTTGTAATATTTTTTGGTGAGTGTGAATGGAAGTTTGGAATATGTTTTAATTTTTAATTTTAGAGATCTAATTTTCGGTTTTTGAAAAATACTTAGTTTTTGTTGTTGTGTTTTGTGCTATGGCAAGCCTATACGAGGGGCATCTGCCAGGGGCAGGGTGCATTGGACGGAGGACTTTTTAAGTGGCTCTAACGCGTATTTACGTTACATCTGGAGAAAATGACCCAAAACTCTAGACCGTTAAATCGTCAGCCACTCGACAGGTCCTACTTTCATCCATCTACCATGTTCAGTGTCTTATTCACAATAATTCAAATCGGGTTACAGAAGAAATAATAATCTTTGGGCGAGCAGAAAATAATCTAATATCAGAATTCGCTACCTTATGAAAAATTTTTGGGTTGTCAGAATTTTTTTAGGCTTCAAAATGACTCTCGGTTTACTCTTGTAATCGAACTGCGCTTTGCAACTAGTTTAGTGAAATTATGTTATTTAGTTAGCTAGGATTGATTTTAGTCTATTGGGCTGGCAACAAAGTAATTGCGTTTTCTTGTATAAAATTCAAGCAAATAAGTTTTCAACAAGTTTTTAATTACAGGTAAGCTGTGCCTGAACATACGATTGATATTTGTTACATTTTAAAGTAAGAATTTCACTGGCAGTATTTTTTTTCGTCCATAAAAGATGGCCACCCTCCCCCCTTTTTCGCTTCTATCCTCCTTAGAGGACAATATTAAAAATGTCCTGAAATTAATTTTTAGGTATACGTGACTGCTGTATTTTACAGAAAGAATTTCACGGATATCTCTATTTTTATTTGAGATCACGCGGAATATGTGAAAAGAACTTTTTGGCCCCTTACCCCCCCCTAAGATTACGAATTTTGGAAAATGCTCTCTGATCTAGCACCTATGTTGAAGAACTCACGTACGTGCCAAATTTCGCATAATTAACTTCAGTAGTTTTGGCCAGGCGAAATATTGACATACGGAAAAACGCAATTACTTAGTTGCCAACCCAATAGAAACAATCAGAAGAATACATGATTAGCAGAGATGGTTAATCATGCCAGCTTTATGAATTTTACATTCTTTAGGTTTTAATATTGACATCTCTTTTGATATAGAATTAGAAATTACACTCGGATATCAAGGGATAGTATAAAAAATATAAATTTTAAAAATATATAAATTTTAAAAATATACAATGCAACCAATACCAGAAAACGCTGGTAAAAATATAGAAAACCTTTGTTTTTTAAAGATTGTTTTCTGTATTAATTGTAAGGCATTTTGACAGAATTCGCCCGTTAACTTTAAGTGTTCGCATTTGATCTCTTAATCGTCACTGCGGGAACTTTAACAATGGCTGATTTCAAAGCTTGATGTAGAACAGCATGAATCTTTCTTCTTTAATGATAATTTATACTGTACTACGAACGCTATGCAATATAGATTGGCCAGGGAGTGATCCCCTTAATTTGATAACTGCGGTGAGCGGATTTTACACTCCCCCTTATCCCCATTGTCCTCAAAGTCGCGTGCACTTCTCGATGTAATCATGCTCTACTGTCCTCATTTGCTTGATAGCTGCACATTCACTTTTTCTAATGACCGTATGACACAGCGAATTTTAATATGCTATGCCATGCCAGCAGCCATCCCACTTTCATTTATGATTGCTCAAAGTGCTTTATTCATTACACGCCAAGAGCTGGGCTAGTGTAATGGTGCATACGGAGCCGCTGTAAAATGTTATGAATTTCCTACAAATATTTATTTTTACTCTATATGCATTACATCTGAATATAAAGGATATACTAAAGCATGTAATGGAATAACTTAAGTGTCTGCTTAGAATAATTCATACTATCTACCGTAGTTTTAGGCTCTGCATACGATTTGACCGTTGGAATGATAAATATTAGCATTGAACATAACCCTGCCAAATGGAAAACACTAAAATGGCTTTTTATCGGCAATCGTAAAAGCTATCGAAAAATACCAAGGGACTACAATTTTAAATAAAGCGATTAGTCTCCAAATTTCCATGGACTAACGTTTGCCTGTAAAATGATGCTTAAGGGAGCTTTGTAAAACGTTATGATCCTTACCACAAGGTGCGCTCGAAAAGTTGTGGGGAAGATCCCACAAAAGAAAACAAAACAAGAGATACATTCAAAATTTATTTACTGGCGTTCAAAGTAATTGACATTAGATGCAACACACCTTTGATGTGCAGCAGAACGTCTACACGATCAGTTGTAGATGTATGGAAGAGCTGGCATGAATGGGACATTTTTCATTCTGGATTTTTTTTCAATCTACTGCAATTACTTTGATGGCAAATGCATGAGAATAAACATCAATAGCTTGCTTTTCAGGAAACATGCACAAAAGCACATTCGAAAAGTGTAATAAGTGTGAACAATAAAATTACAAAGTTCCATAAATTGCCTCATTCATGCCAGGCAGTGATAATAAGATAAAATATGTTTAAAGTTAATTCCTAATTTATTTTCACATACAACATAATTAATTTAATTTGCAAAGATATTTTCGAGAGAACGAACAAAATAGCTGATTATAATTGATATTTAAAATATCAATTATTGATAAATTATTGGTATTTAAAAATATCCATTTTTTAAAGGTAGAGTAAAAACAAAAATACTTCATTCTATTAAGACAAATTTGTCCTCCTTTACAGATAGTTATCAAACAAACTCTTGAAAATAAATTTTTCAAGTTTTAAATGTTACGAATTATTTATTTTTGAATAATAAAATCCCAAAATGGTCTCTCTAGCAATTCTTTTAATTTTATTTTGAACGAAGAGGTGTAGCAACATCTACTAGAAGAATTTGATTTTAAAAAGATGTATACTTAAGGATTTGTGGCTAATGCCCCATTCATGCCTCTTCTCCCTTTCGGCTGCTGGAGACTGTCAACAATCGCTTCATTCGGTAACGTTAGAAGCACATTAGAATACTTTGTTGAGTCTTCGGAATGCTCACAAAGTTTAGTGATTTCTTTTAGGCGGGAAAACGAGAAATATGCAGGTGAAAAATTTGGAGTGTATGAAGGTGCTGAAAAACTGTCACCTGGAGTACAGGAAGGAAGTGCCTCCAGTTTTTTTTTTTTTTTTTTTGGTTCCTCCAGTGCTTAAAGGCAATAAAAAAAACCGCCTTTTACTCACTGCTTCCACACTATACACTTTCGCTAACAGTTAACATTTCAACTTTTGCCTAATTTGAAGCAAAACTCGATGTTTACCTTGCTTCATTTCAAAACGACCAGCCTAACTGCGTTACACTTGTCGTAAGGCGCACTTTCGCGCAGCTGTCGTGCTTTGACAGTTGCGTTTTAACTAAGTTAACTAAGTTAAACTAAGTTTTAACTAAGTCCAACTATCCAAACTCACCTTGAATTTTTTCTTTTTTGCGTTGTATAACTGAAAATAAACGTCTTAAAAGAAAAATTGGAGATATGCTTAATATTATGTTTTCGACCATCTGGCTTAGCATGGTTCCGCCATTGAAATTTTAAGTATCGGCATGGAACACAATTCTGGTTGTCTTCGGTGCCAGACAACGTATTCTGAAAACAACTCATTTTACAATACAAGTGATTTATCTCCGACTTGGATTTGAGTAAATGTTAATATCGGACAGGAACTCTTATTCTGTTTACTACCACAAACCCCATTAAAACTATCACCATATTAAAATATAAAATGATTTCGAGAAAGTAATAATCTTTTCAGGTAGGTTCAATCCGAAATCTCAGTTTAGTTGGTAAAAGAGTTAAAAAAACATCCTATTAGAATTTAAAAGATTTCCGATAGAGGTGAAAGTGCTTAGGGTTTGATTTTGCCTACTGTCAGTGCTTTGAACACTGTAAATATGCTTGAATCTTATCAAAGCTTATGTTGGATGTTAGTGTGTGTAGCACTGATAGTTCTTTTACAGTATCATACAAAAGTTATCTAATACAATAGTCCAATATAATCCATGGATACTAACAATTTGAAATGCTCTTAAGTGATTTTATCATGCTTAGTTATAAGTATTATACTTAGTTGCAGTTTACTTAGGAGTATAAATTTTAATATACTTAGTTTATAAGTTATTTTGCCACAAAAGAAATACTATACATTTCGGCCTACTGCTGCTTATTTCCTGAAGAGGGATTTAATGATATCATTCTCTTTCAAGCGAAAATTAGTACATGATTAAATAGACAATTATTGAATTAAATGATTTACTAAAGCTGCTTTATTTACATGACTATCTACTAAAATAAGACGTTTGATGTGGGAAAGTGTTTTATTATTTATGCACATTGCATAATTATTGTTGTAGTCATTAATTAATATTGATTCTCATGAACAAGAAGATTTAAGCTTTTAAACTATCACGTACGAGTAGATTTGTATAAGGGATACATCGATAAAACACATTTTCTTGTTCCATTATATAAAAAAAAGAGAGATTTTGTATTACACATGATCACTTTATTAGAATATGCTCAAACAGAATAGTGTTTACAAAAACTTCCAATTTGTTGCCATATCTGGAGTAGTTGAGAGCTATTAATTTGATGGAATCAATACCAACACGGCATTTGCTTTTGCCTTCGGCATCACTATGTCTGCCGTCAATATTTTATCACGGCTGTTTTGCGCAAACATAAGATCACGGTTTTAATTGCAATAAGTATCTACAAAAATATACTTTTTTCGATCAATACAATTATTTTATTAAGCCGCATTTTTACGAACTATCGAAGATATTTCTTTTTTTCTTTTGTGTTTATCAATACTGACTTTTCATAATTGTTTATTCCATTTTATAAAGTATTTCCTCATCATTTTAGAAAGAAATTTCTTCATTATTTTAGAAGGAATTTCCTCAAATGCATGAAACATTTAAAATAACAGAATAATAATCCTTGACTTTCACTAAGGATTGCTAACATGGAAGTCTCAGACAAACTGAATTTACTTAAGGTTATTAAAATGCGCTCTCCAGCGCCTTTGTGCTTGAACTTAAGCATTTATTCCGTACCGTTGAGTAATTACTTCACAATAATGAATATATTAACAACCAAGAATATTAAAAGTCTATTTTTGTTTTGCTTAAAAACTGCACAACTGATTAAGCAATATTTAATAGTACTCATTTATTAGCTATTAAAAGTTTTCGTAGAAGATAATGATGTTTCACAAATCAAACGTGGAGATATTAGATTCAAAAGTACTGTAGTTTAAATCAGTGGTTCTCAACCTTTAAGCATTGTCCTCCCCCCTGCAGCAAAGTATAGCTTAGGATTGTGGTCCCCTTCTCACATTACTCAGCATACTTGCAGCTTTCTATCCTTTAACAATGAACATTTAGTCGCCTTTTTTACAAAATAATGCTACTAGTGAAGTTTGAATAAGCATTTTAAGTAAAAATAGATATATTTTGGAACAAAAATAAGAATAAATAATATGATTTTTTTAAATAATGCATTATCACATGCTCTTTGGTTGCTTTTCTCGCCCCCCCACCCCCTCCTTCAAACGTTCTGCTCTGGGAGATTCGCCGTAGCGGTTGGGAGACACCCTTTGTAAATACTTCCTAAACTATAGATACTTTAAAAATGGCAAAACCTTGATATAGCTTTAGTTTCTTTTTGTGATCCTATAATGAATTATTTAGGATAAATTATCGTGAGTACGAGCTGTTACAACATATTTTCTTTACCCCGACAAATTTCAATATTCGCTTAAGTTCCTCTTCTTGAAATAAAAAGCCATGATATGCCCAGGCCATGATATGCCGAAAATTCTATTTCTTTTTGTCAATTTCTACCATTAAAATATAAATATGAGATAATACCACAAAATATAGATAATACATATCATTAAAATATGAAACAATTTTATTGAAATGCATTTAAAACAAAGTTCATTAGCCGGCTGCCTGAATATATTTCCATTTTTTTTTTTTCAAAATTCAAAAAAATTTCTTTGCTTCAATTTCTAACTGATGTAAAAAAAAACACGAGCAAATTAATTAGCCAATCCAATGGGTAAGAGGAAAGCTACCAATCTATTACTAACATAAAATTACTCATAACTGAGAGGTGGTAGAGAAATGAAAAATTTAATCAGCTTGAGGGCATAATTTACTGACGTATTTACTCAATTACCATTTGCATTTACATCAGTTATAGTTATTACAGTTCAAATATTATATCATCTTTGTTACTAACTCAGTATGCGTCGTAACCACCGCATTAACCATTTCTGCGTAACGATAGCGAAATTGGATAAGGTAGCCAAACACACTGTATATATCACCGTTTCTATAATGAAAGTCCATATCATTATTGTTACAAAGGCAGTACGTGTTCATGCATTTAGGCATAGTACCATTTAAGTTTTAATATGAGTTACTGCCGAGAATGTTATTCCAAAAGAACATTATCTCAGAGCAAAAAGTTTTGCATGCTTTTCAAAGCCTGTTCAAATTTCAATAACTCGCATCTTTCCGATCCCCAGCTGAGGAAAAAGCTCATTACTGATGCTGACATAAAGTATTCAGAGCTAAGTGACCATAGTGCCTTATTTTAATTTATTCCATTTTTATGTAGTTCAGGAGTTTTTTTAACGTATCTGTTACTTCTTTCTTTCTTCCTTTTTATTTTAGTATTATAATTTTTTTTTCATAGAAGTTTCATAGATCATTTTATGAGATGGAATCTTTCCATATGATGTTATTAATGTTCTAATGTATGACTCAGTTGAGAAAAACACAAATACCAAAAAGAAACTATTTTTTCTTATCATGAAAAGCATAAAAAGTCGAACCAATGTCAAGAAGGGAATATAATTATGAAAAACATGTTTTTCATTTACTATTAGTTTTCATTTATATTCCCAGACTTAAAAACCAAGGATGTTGACACATCTGTAGGTATTATTCAGGATAATCTGCTTGACGATTAATCATTCTTTCTTTTGAAAGTAAGGTTTCTTTTGAGTATCTATTACTGTGCTCCATAATAGCGAGCAACTACCTGATACTATATTCTACACTTTAGTGTAAACAATCTTCCATCCTTCTTTATATCTATGGAATATAAAAAAAAAGATTAATAAAAAAGTTATTCACAGTTACAACGATTTTGTGACTTTCTGGCCTGCCCTGTAAAACATAATACTTTTTCTTTTCTTTTTAAATACTGGATTCTACGTGTTAATATACGTTTAGAGTACATGAAAAATAAAAAAAGCAAAAGCCAACAGAGAAATAATTTCTATTCTTGATACGTTCTGCTTATAGTACGGTGACTGCATATGTTTCAGCAAGTAACGCACTTAGCCGTTCCCCTCCTTCAAGCAGAAGTATAATGTTTCCTGCATCATAATGATGCCAGGAAAGCGATACACGGGTGCCCTGTCTTACGTAGAGTGGTAGAATAAATTTTAGGCTCCGGCTCGCATTTTCCGTGGTATTGCGAATTTTGTTTGATTATGACTCTCTGCTGTCAAGTTGTAAGTTGGGCTCAATACTCGACTTAGATAATTTTTTTATTTATACCCGCCAACGTCTTCTCCATAAGGGGTCTTGCAGTCCAGTACAACAGTGAGATAGCACCAGAACGGGAAAGAACTCCAAAATTATCACCACGAAGAACACCAAGAAGGGAGGGGCAACTAAAAAGATGTTCCCAAGTCATGTACACAGTATTACAGAGACGACAGAGTGGAGAATCAGCAAGATGTCCAGTGATGGCTCTAAAAGACATCACCCCTTCTCCTCTAGAGAAGAGTGAAAGCTGCATATGAGTCTGGTCATCAAGTAGACAAGCCCAAGTCTTTACATTGTCCATCTCTCGAAGAGAGGAAATTCTTCACTTAATATTATTGCTCCTGAGAAGTCGCTTAGCATTTCGCAGAGGTCTTCGCCAGCCTTCGCCTATATCAGTTAGATTTTTCTCTTAATGGTGGATAGCCTTCCTTCAATGTTTATTCTACGGTCCAGAACCTGAACACTGATTGATTCATTGGGCTCGGAATTAAAATAAATAAATAAGTAAATCTTGCGGGGGCGGATACAGAAATTTTTTGGGAGGGACGAAATTTAAAAAAAAGCTAATCAGAAACTAAATGTACAGTAGAGCATTTTGAAATGCTGGTAGATAAAAAAAGGTCTCATTTTACCTAGTTGAAATGTACAACAAAGCAATGCCTTAATTTTTGGAGATGGAGGAGGGGGGGGGGACTGAAATCCTCCTATCATCTTCCCTGGATCCGCCATTGACAGCATGTAAACTGCTGTTTTCTTTCAAATCCCATAAAAAATCCACCTTCAGATATTTCCAGTGTAGATTTTAATATTTACTGTCTAAGTGGTTATAATAACAAAAACTGCATATTGGTCTAAATTTAGGACCAGTTCTAAGATGATAAGAGCTATGAGTAATCCTAAAAGTCTTTTTGCTTTAATGCTTTGATAGATTTAATATGTTAATATTCAGAAACGCATAATATCACCATTTTCCTAGTTTTAAAAAGAATAAATTTAAATAAAGAAATACAGATTATGCTAGGGAAAGTTTGAGAAGTTGATATAATTATTGCCATTTTGATTAAAAGATGATGTTTGATGAAATTCTAAAACATTCTTCCTTTCCTACTGGAAAAATATTCAGTGGGATTACTTTTGTTTCTTAGCCTTTTAGAGAGTAAAATGTATAAAATTTATTTTCTACTTTTTAAACAGAAACTTAGGGCTTTAAATGTTTCAAAGAGTTTCAAACTTAACATCAGTTCAAACATTTTAAAACAAGAATATACTCCGGAAGTATGTACTTTTAATACCTTTCTTATTTTTTCAAATTGTAGTTTCTGCTTTCAAAAATGTGTTATTTTCCTGAATGTTTCTACGAAACGCTTTGCAGATTTTTAGACATCATTAAAAATGTATCTGCGCATCTAATTTGGAGAAGCTCAAAATTAGAACACAAAAAATAAATTTGAAAGGAAAAGATTATAAAAGTTTTGGCAAATTTTACTGACTCGATCGCTTACAAATTTATCTCAGAAACGTCAAAACTAAAAGCATTTGCACGAATTTAAGAATTTTAAATTTCTTATTAAAATGCTAGAAATTACTAGACATTTTCAAAATGTAATGTAATCAGAAAATATTTTAATTATCTGTATTTTGCAAGAGATGCAGTGAAGGATTAGAGTGAGAACGCATGAAAGGTATTGTCAGCCAGTGGGTTAGATGTTCACAAAGTGTTCAGTAATTATATTTAAGAATACTAGAATGAGTCCTTGCTTAGTTTCGTTTATTTCGTCGCAATAAATCTGCTGTGACATAATCAGGATATCCTTCAGTTTACCGGGATATTCTTCCGTTCTGGCTGTGGATTCATCCTCTCTAGTGGAATTACCACACAATTTCTGTCTTTTTCGTGGTCGAAAATCGAACCAAGCAGAAATAGGTTAGTATTTTTGATTCTAACTTATTTCATTGCTATACGGCTGTGTAACTGGTTTTTTGGAAGATAAATTTTCTGCACACCGAAAAAAAAAAGGTTTCGTTAAATTCATTAAAATTTTGTTGGTGCTATTTTAAGAGAATAGTTTTGTCGAATCCCCAAACTTTTCCTTCGTATCTGGTTGAATCAACAAAGTTTTTGTTCATTTATACTGGAATATTTTGTTGATCCGATCCAACTAAATTATTCGGTTAAAATAGCTCCAACTAAATTTTTGTGGAATCAACAAATTATGTTCAATTCAATAAAACTGTTTTTTTCCCCTCACACAGTTATTGCCCGTTTATTCAGACGTGACGGCAGACCAATGTTCAAGTGATAAGATACTGAACATCAGGGGAGGTGGCTGAATTGTGACAGTCCATGGTTCTGTCCTATTACTTGGTTGTCGATCTAATGGTCTGGAGTTTTCGACGGTTTTCTTTAGATGTAACATTAATATGCGTTAGAAATCCTTAAAAAGTCCTTCACTCAAGGCATGTCTCCCTGTGGTATATAGCCATAATGTAGTTCCGCCTTAACCTAAATCCCAATCACCAGGCGTAGTGAAATTCCTTTTAATAAAAACATGCCTGAAAGTTCACATTAAGAATTTTATTTAAATTGAGAAAAAGTACATGAAATATGTATATTTTACATATTTGTTGCTTATTTTTCTAATAAAATTATATCCTTTTTTTAATCTGGAATCAGTTCAACAAAAAAGTTGTCGTCAGTGTGGGGTTTGCGAGGTCATATTGACATAAGACCTCAATATCTCAAATAGGCTACTTTCGAACATTTTAATATTACCAAAATTCGGATTCATAATTACGGGAAATATATATTCTGTCTAGAAACGATGATGAATACAATTTTCAAATCAAGTATTTTTGTTTTTGCACATTTATATGACACTATACACAAATTAAATACAGTATAAATATGAAAAATACCATTATAGAATTTTATTTAATTACCGTCCATAGAATGCAATTTGTGAAAATTCTTCTGTGTGCCTCTATAAAAAAGCTGTAAATTACAAGCACAACCCTCAAATATAAGTATGCTGTCTTCATATAATTTAATGTACATTATACACAGCATGAATCAAATTTTTATTCATCCAAATTCTTTAACTCTGCAACGAACTAAAACAAATGCACATCATTATTTTTACCAAAGTACGCCTTTTTGTTATTATCAGTACCATTTAACAATATTTATATTTCAATTTACGCAAAAGAAAGAACTCTGTCTGATATAACTAATTCTGTAAGAAATAGTGTGTATTTTTTATAGCTCTTTAATAATTATAATATATACTTGAAAAAAAAGTAGAAAACATTCTTCGCATTATGGAACCGTTAATTGCTTACATTTCCATAATTTGAACACTAAATTTTATTTAATCATACCAACCCAGCGTGTGAATACACTTTTGTATATAAGATACATTCATACATAACTTAAAGTTTCAACATACAATATTTTACTTATTTCATTGCTGATATTCGAATAATTCTCTTGATATTCTTTTTTCGAATGGATTTGCGTACGGAGTCTTAAGACTGTACGGAGTGCCATGTGTTCTGGCAGCTAATAAATATACTGCTGCGGGGTTATGACATTTTATTTATTACTCGGATTTCAATAATCTTCAATTTATAAGCGAATGCGGCATTTACGATGAAATTACAGCACATTTATGGCACAGATGAAAATAAAATTTATGTTGTTAAGTAAAAAAAAGAAAAATCCTGTGTTTAATTGAAAATAAGAATTATTAAAAATGATCTCGCCACAAAAATAGTTTTATTAAATTTATACAAAAATGATTTTAATTTATACTATTTTAACAAAAATTATTTTTTTTTTAACCTTCCAAGGAATAAGTTTAGAAATACCAAAAAGAGAGGCAAAATATAAAACACATTAATTTTAAACTAACGTCGTAACGAGTTTTTGAGTCCAAGATATATTAAAAATACTTTTACTTGTTTCAAAATAATATCTCGTAGAAGTTAGAATATGAAAATATGTACATTTAATATGCTTTTTTTTAAACAAAAGATTCTTTATTAGAAAAGTTTCTGAACGACGATTTTTCCCTTCTAAATACTTTTTACATGTTTAAAGATTTAATTTGTGACGAAACGGATATTTATTCTAAGCATATTTCGAAAAGAAATTGCACTAGATTTCATTATTTTGCTGAAGAATGAATCATGAAAAGAAAAAGAAAAGAACAAGTCTAGACATCGCAAATGAAAGCACAGAAAGATTTATTTATTCAAAACTAGAGCATTGATGTCACATATATTAAAAATTCGTATGAAATGTAAGCTGAAAAAACATATATATTATTTTAAATTTACATTTAGTAATAATTAGAGTACGTTACAGACCGAAATGTCTGTGTCTGAGAAAGGTACGTCGCGTCTTTCAGGCTAAAGAGAAACACGTGATGTGAATCTTTATAAATCGGCGCCTCAGAAGTAGCGTGGTCATAATTAGTGTAAGTGTGTAGAGGTTTTTCTACATGATAAATGACACTGCTCTGAAAAAAATTTCTTTTTTTTCAATAACTAATACCCTTATGGCTGATTCTTATGTAAAATGGACGACGAAATCCAAATATGACCCCCATTTTGCTCCATCACCCACCGTTTCTAGGGACATCTCCCGCATTTCTTCACTCTTGGCTAACTTTACGACCATGAATTTGATTTGGAGGGTCGGGGAAAGGATTATTTTAACCGCTAAATATCTTCTGATAGGCCAAATAGGTGAAAATTTCCGTAAAAATATTTATAGCAAGGGTAAAGGAAATTTTGAGGGATTTGCACCCTTAAATAAAAAAAAAAATCAATAAAAATGATTAGTTTTTCTCGATTTTTTTATCTTACTAGGGGCGAAGGCCCTTAGACTCGCTACTCTCGCTTTTCGTATGAGGCATTCGGCCCCTAATAAGGTTTATTCGTAAAAGAGACTTAATTTCAACAGACAAAACCCAAAGATTGGATCAGATAGAATGTTACTGAGCTACACATTGTTTGGTTCTTCCAGGTTCATTGGTACATAAAAATTTAAACTTCACACTACAGCAGACCCCCCATAACACGGTAGATATTTTGTTATAGGAATCCGTGTTGTACTATGTCCTGAGCTAGACTCCACCTGGAGTGCGGACTCCTCGTATAATCGCTGGAAAAATTATTTGCACTCTCCAGGAACACAATGATATTTTATGTTGCCATTCAAAAGTTATATTAATTAGGAGCTAAAGCGTAATAAAATCAGAACATCTGTTTCAGCTGTATTTTTAATTATCTAAAACCTATTGGATAACTTGAGTATTTGCCACCCATGGCGGTTTTTCATTATTTGGCGACTTGCGTATATGTATAGTTAATAATTAGCTCTAAGAAAACAGTACTTCATATGTTTTCTTTCATAAAAGCTACGGAACAGCTAGGATAGATTGCCACCCATGGCGACTTTTCATTATTTGGCGATCTGCACATGCTCACAACCTATAATTACTGCTTACGTAAGGTTCTAGGAAAACCGTTATCCATATTTTCATATGCATAATCCTTTGCATATTGGCATATTTAGAACCACGAATTATATCATCTCGCCAGGCTGGCAAATATACAAAGTATACTATAACTGCTATAATGGCATAGTTAACGCCACCAAATATATCTACTGATAGCAAATATTCCAGCTGGACCGAACCGGTTTTAAAATAATCTGCATTTTAACTATTTTTCATTTTCAAGATACTGGGTTCTAACATTCTGGAACTCGAAGTTTAGATTAACCCTTCTCGAAGACATACCATTTTGCCTGATCATTCCTAACGCCAAGATGGCGCTTTTAAATCAGTTACAATTAGTTATCCTGTTTTGGAAAAACAAATAGTTGCTAATTCTAAACTCCTGTTGTCTAAGCGAACTTACTGTTTGAAAATTGTCAACTTTGTGTAACGCACTTTGAGTTATTTATTTCATATACTTTTTAATTTGGCGTAAAATTGGTGTAATTCTAATTCATGTTTGTGAATTTCACGTGATTCTATATTCCTGGAATTGCTTTGTTACAAAGGAATGAATGATTTTATGCCAAATCTGGCAACCATTATGTTTTATTTTTTTCAGTTTTATTATTAATATCTTCTAAAATAATTCGATTTTCAAAATTTAAGTCAGCTTATCCGGTTCCTCGGAATTTTACGAATCCGTGGACATGTTTCTCGAAATTCAAATCCCCACGGTTTAGGAGAAGATAGCCCAACAAGCTCTTGACAGCGGCGGCTTCGGCCGTTACTTTTTTCTAGAATAGAGAGATACATATTCCAGCTTCCAAGTCACTCGCAGTTTTTCTCACCCAACACCCGAATAATAAAAATTTACTATCTACAATTTTGTCTAAAAGCGGGTGAGGGTCATGAATCCCTTGCAAGGAAGTTTGGAAGATTCTCTGCTTACAGTTGCGTTGCCTTGCTGAATAACTCCCATACTTCTTGTTTTACGCAGTAAATCTTCTGATTTTACACATTTTGAAGTTTATTTACAGGACGATATTATTATAGCACTTAAATTTATAAATAAGATTCAGGTGTTGCAGCAAAGTCGTGTCGTTATAAAGTTGTATGATCTAAGGGTTCACGAAAATTCTTCGATATTTTTTATCCTCTCGAAAACTATATATTACATTTTTATTTTTAAATTTAAGTGTTAAAAAAATCCGAAAAAAATTCTCCGTCAGTTCAACGCCATCTGCAATTATGTTTTTGTTTATGCTATAATTTATTTATGCATTAAAGAATTTTAAAAATTCATTTTATGCAGTTTATTATATATATAGCAACGTGTGTATCGAAATTACACATTACAGCCATTCGTTATTTGCTGTTATGTGTAATATATTCCATCATAGCCTTAGTAAATTTAGCCCTAGTGAAATAGATGCATCAAGAGTAACTTACTAAATAAATAAAAACAAACTTTGATTAAATATTTTTAACTGCTAGAACGTATGAAGTTTTTCTGATTGTTATATAATAACTTTCATGAGTTTCAACAAGTTTGTTCTTAAACTATTTAAAACACAAAGCTTGCTGAGCAACATAAATTGTTATTATTTAACAGAGTTATTAAAAAAAGGAATATTTCTTAGATAAAGCTTCTAGTTCTGCACGCAATAATCATTAATAGTTTTGAAGAACATACTTCTGATAGTTTAACTTCCGAGTTTTTCACCCATCAAACATTAATTACCCATATGCTTGTATCTGAAACACAATTCAAGGAATTCATATGTGTTACGTATAATGTTTTTCCAAACAACATTTGGGAAGAATGTTGAACATATGAGCGTTATAGAAACCATAATTTATACGAAGTTAGCAAAGAAAATAATCGAAATTTGAAAGTTTACCCAGTTGACTTTGATTTGTGAAAAGTTCTTATTAAAACAGCAGCCTCCAAGTTAAGTCAGCATATGATAATCGCTAAACCGATGGTGGGACAAATTAGAACAGCAGCAATAAAACTTGGCCCGAGAAGATCCACAAGGAGTCATAATTGCGTTCATATTGCCATTAAATGCCGATAAATATGGCAACAATACTAGCATAAGTTGCAAGTTTCATTCTCTTTTCTTAAACATTTGGTACAAAATCTACTATTCAGTTAAATGAATGTAAATGTTTGGTAAATAAGTTTTATGGATTATATTATGGATGCAATATCACACATGTAAAGCAAACATTACGAATGTTAAAAAAATCTAACGTTTTATAAAAACGAATTGAAAAAATAACCCTTCATACCTCAACATCTGAAATGCTTAAAATTTTTTACTGTAATGTGCAAAACACACATCATAAACATTCTGAAATAATTCATTTTCCAGAATCGTAATTCATGTAAAAGTTCATTGACCAAAATGTGTTTGATATAGAGTTCAATTAAACGGCTATTTTTATTTTTGTATTACTTGAAAATATATCTGTAGAGCACCAAAGTTTTACTGAAGTGTTTGTGAACAGTTCAAACTCAGAACTTCTTGAGCAATCATTAGCATTCTTGTAATTTTGACCTACAAAAAAAAAAAAAAAAAAAAAAAAAAAACACTATGAGGGTTTCCATAACCAGCAGTGCGATTACTGATGGACAAAATGCAATTTCGTGTTAAAATATTAGTTAAATATCACAAACTTTTATAAAAAATTTAGAAAAATTATCGAATGCTCAAGTTACTCTATAAAAAATTGAAATATTTTTTAATAGACTATAATTAACTTATATAGCTTTATTTAGTTGCAGATCTGTAACACAGTACAATAAAGGTTTGAACTTTTATTGAAAGTAAAAAAATATAAAAAAAATAAGAAAAAGAACTGAAGTAGATATTGTAATAATTCTACGGATGGAAATAAAAATACATAAAAGTTTAATGTTATTAATATACCCTCTCAAACGGTTCTGGAGAATTTTTTGTACTGGTAAAAATTACTAATCTCAACAAATCAATAACTTATTTTAGTAATTATTTTAAGGGAAATTGAACAATTTGTTGTGTGAGCTCTTAAAATGCATTCTTGTAAAACATGCGTTTTAAAATTTCTATCTTTAGTCACATTAAAAACTAAAAATTGGATCGTGAAGGTATTTATGATAATGATAGACATGACACAGGAATTTCAACTGATTACCATTTTGAAGGATTTATTTGCATCAACAATTTTCTGCCAAATAATTAATTTTTAACGTCATTTGCATTTTAATTAAAATTACTCGGGTGTAATGTGATGTAATGCGTGTCTCTAACGATTTTTATACATCAGTGAGACAGTTTTCGTTCAATTAAGGTAAACCGTTTCTCCTACAATATTATTTCACTATTTATTCAACGAACACTTGCAACAGCAAAAATTGTCAGATAACAGCAAAAATTGTCAGGTACCTTTTATATCCAATCTTACTTATGATATTCTTAAAAAGCAATCGTCATGAAGCAAAATGTGAGATTGTATATACAAGCATGGAAATGTTTTTAGCAGATTAAAGCACAGAAACAAGTGTAGACATCATAAATGAAAGTAGAAAAAAGTTATTTGTTACAGAGTTTTACATAAGTATTCATGTAAAAATAAATTTATTTTAAATATCAACATGTGTATAGAAATAAAAGATTACGATCATTCATCAGTTAATTTTATGTGTAAAATGTCCATCGTAGCCTTAACAAATTTAACACAAGTGAAATTCATCAAAAGTAAATACCCAAATAAAATGAAATTTTAACTGAATTTTGTTATATTACAAAGGTGTATGAAGTTTATGAAAATTTTATATAATAACTTGAAGTTTATGAAAATTTTATATAATAACTTTTATGAGTTTCGACACGTTTATTCCTAAACTGTTAAAAATACAAAACTTTCTAAACAACGTACACTGTAATTATCTCACTGTGTCAATAAAAAGAGATTATTTATGAAACGAAACTTTTATTTGCTTTTATATATTGAACTAACCAAAATAGTTTCTTCTTGCAAAATTTCATTAAAATATATCACTGAACACTTTTAAAATGATATTTATTTTGGAATTTACATTGAATGAACTGTGTGGTTAGCTGTTCCTAAATTTAAATTTTTTTGGCATTAAGTAGATTTTATAGCTTGTTTTATTCTATTAATTTAAAAGATTGATATACAATCTAGGGAAGTTTCTGTGAACTCCTGACTTCATGCAATCATTTAAAGTTGCCAACACAAAACAGAAAAACTGTGTAATGTTATCTTCAATTCTGATTTCTGATTATTATTGGGAAAGAACTTTAATCAATATTGATTAAACAAAGCTTGCAATGAGAATGCAAGCTTCAAGATCAAGCTGTAAAATTTCTTCTAATGAAATTGCTGTAATCACGACGAAGAAAATTCATACACACCTTAAAAAAATCACTATGCTCGACATTATGCTCGACATAAGAATATTCAAACTTGTAATATACATCAGTTTGGTTTTGCAATTTTTTACGCTAACTCGTCTTTTGCAAGCGTTAACTTGGGTTCCTTCTAGAACGGTAGGCATTATATTATATCCTTCATCAAGGAATCGCCATTGTAGAGCTCGTGCGATTAAAATGACACCTGTTTTTGCTATTTCATTTGCAAAACATTTAGAATAGAATTTTCTTGTTGAACGGCATAATTGGTTCAGTTTTCAGTCATCTCGAGGGGTTGTTAGGCATTTTCTACCACACCTGCAATTTGGCTCATCTGATTTGAGGATCCAGATGAACCAAATTGCAAGGACATCTTAACACGTTATACCACAGCCGCTGAAACTGATAATTTTGCGATTTCCTTCTGTTTCAACGATGAGTTCTGCAGCAGTCTGTACCAGTCCCGTGGCGATAAATCTTCAATTCTTGCCATATTTTTACAGAAGCCTTGCCAGGCTCAAATAATTATTATGCTTATTTTTGGATCTAAAGAGTGTCCTGACATGCCAAAAAAAAAAAAAAAAAAAAAAAAAAAAAAAAAATCAATGTCTCAGAGAATTTCTTAAAGCATGCCAAAATCGAAACTTTCTGTACTACAACATTCCATTGCAAATGTGCCACTTTTCCCAAGCACGAGTAGCCAGATATTTTAACAAAACTTCTTTGGCAGCGCCCTGTATAAAATGATCTGGAATGTAGTGCACATATACGTTAAATCACCGGTAAGTTAAAATTTTGTGTTACGATGATTGCTATTGCAAGGATGGATAAATCAGTGTTAGAAAAAAAAAATCTAATAATTTGGCCACTACTGTAGTTATACAGAAATTTTACTGTTTCAGCAAAAATCAGAGACTGAATATAATTTTACGAAATTGAGAAGAAAAAAAAAAAAAACACTCAACACGATTTGTACGTTGATTGTCCGTATCATATTACATTCCCGTCACACCCATACTTTCTGTATTGTCCTGCGAGTAAGTCACTTTCGGGGAGCCCTTAAATCAGGGGCTCCTTAGTTTAAATCCCCAAACGGCCTCGGTAAAAGCCCTGGTAGGTAGCACAAAGTAAATTATTTCTTCCAATTTGGGTCCCCTTTATCTGTGACGGCAGACATATTAAGGGGAAGAGAGACGCTCTCCCTGCTGAATTCTCTCCCCTCGCACCAAGATTCCTCCTCCCCTTTCTCTCTCTGGGATGTGCTAATACAGATGCAAGTATACATTAAAGAGTCACGTTTCGTGTGACTCACATGCAGGCCAACACGGCAGGAAAGAAAGAAATATCATTAGATATGTTTTCGTAGCAAAGATGGCTTTACTGCGTTAGGGGGGAAAGTATTTGTGGTATTTTTGTTGGGGGATGGAGATGTTATTACAGGGATTTGCACTAAGCGTAAGATAATGAAAGTTATTGTAGATACCCCCTTTTTTTATATATGCTCGATAAGTTCTGCTTGTGAATTAAAATTGGATTTGTAAATTAAATTAACTATTTAATAAGAAAATAAATCTGGAGGAAGAGCAACAGGGATATGCGGCTAGCATTTTGACATTCTTCACTAGAGCTGTATAGATTGTTTTATGGGTAGTGATTGTCTTAATGTATATTGAATGATCACAATCCGCATGATTTTTTACTTTGGATTATTAAAGGATGTGTGATAAGATAACAGTTCTATTGACTGAATTCTTTTATAATTATCAAACTGCAATAAGATGTTCTGAAAACATAAAATCACTTAAAAATGTTCCAAAACAAAACATGTGAGTTATTTTTTTAGAGCTTTTTCACAACTAATTCGTTTTCCTTTACTTATATCTCGATAATTTAATTTTCTTATAGTAAGAAGTTTTTTTTTTAACTAAAAAATTCTTGAATTTTTTACTGAACTGTTAATTTATTTAAAGAGATCCATCAGCAAATCAAAATATTATTTGTTTAATCCTATTATTGCATTGTAATTGAAATATTTGACCAAGAACAAATAAGTACAATCCAGACAGCATATTTGCTTGAAATAAACATTTCTCAAAGGGAGTATGGCACATGAGAGTATATTTGGCGACACAGGGCCTGCTGTAACTATTTTTATGCTTAAAACATGAAACTTCATGAATCACACGTAGTACAAGCTGTGATTGGAAATGAAAGGTAACATGTATTATCTCTAAACGTGCCATTTAACCCTTCCGTCACTATTGCCGCCCATTGGCGGCAGCCACGAAACGTTCTCTGGGTACTCCTGCCGCCCAATGGCGGCATCCGGCGTACGTTCTCTGGTAATACCGCAGCCCAGTGGCGACAAGCAAGAAGCGTTCTCTGAGTAATTCCCCCGCCCAATGACGTCATCCACTAAACGTACTCTGAGTACTAACGCCACTCCACTTAAAGGTTATGAGGGTGTGATTACCATAGCTGCCAACAATTCCAGAATATAATTAACCGGAATTGTTGGCACTTTCCAAACAAAACTTTTTGTCAGTAATTTTTGTGTTAGAATATAGCAGAACTTTCGATTTTTAGATGGATGCCGCAAAACCTGTTTTCTCGGCTTACGTTCCGTACAGTGCAATCACACTTAGAAAACCTCCCTAGTATCACGAGTATATAACTGCAGCCAGCTTCACCGTACCGAAAGGGTTAAATACAAAAATAACCTATACTCTTACATATTACATGGTATTTTCAGAAATGAGTTATAAATACCCTGTTGAAATATTTTTATGTATGATAAGAAAGTATTATAATCACATTACTTCATTTTGTCAAAAGAAAATTAACACTTTGTAGCATGAAACGTGTCTGTTTCTCATTTCGTTATTAAAAGCTGTATGGAGATCCTATATTTAGTGATCAATTTTTAAAAAAGTCACAACAACTATAGTACATTAAAATTATCAATTATTTTAATAAATAAGTTAATTTTTTTAGCAATAACATTTAGCGCAGTTTTATAACATTAAAGAATCTATACACGGTGGGAATTATGAGCTTAGCGTAAATTGTTTAATCTTAAATATTTAAAATACGGTTCTTAAACCTTATACAAGTAGTCTACGTAGGAAATATAGTCCTAAGTCGATTTTGAAACACCGAAAATAGTAGTCTACGTAGGAAATATAGTCCTACGTAGATTTTTAAACCCCGAAAATAGTAATTCTAATTCTAATAGTATTATTAAAGGCGGTTTGATAGACATGCTGCCAACTGAATCAATCAGAAAGAGTTGAGCTTAACCTTCACTACTAGTTTTGATATTTCCTTTTCTCGTTCTTCAAAAATTCTTCTCTTTCAAAATAAGCTTTTATCTTTTCTTTCTTTTAAATCTTTCTTGAACCTTTTATTACGCCATTTTACATTTCAAAAAGTGTATTTTCACGTCCTTCTTCTGTATAACAGCGAGTGTTTTCGCAGATTTGAGATAACTTCGTTTCCGCCACGACGTTAAATCACTTTACTCACCCTGTTTAACTAGAAAAGCTTTACACCTGGAGAGCATTACTTTGAAAAAGCACTGAGAAACCAATCAGGAAGAGTGAGTTACTGGGCATTTCGATTCCACTTTGCTGCCAAATTTTCTTTTGATTTGATACATTTTCTCTTATAGCAGCCTTTCAGGGAGGAGGGTAGAAAAAAAAAAAGGAGCTGAAATCTCCCAAAGTAGGGAAGGCAAAATAAGCCATCCAACTAAATGCGTGGGGGGTAAAGTGGAGGCGAATTGTAGGCGATCTCTTAGCTATCAATTCACCGTTTTACAGGCTTTTTCGGTGACTGCAACCGTTTGCCTTTCTCATAATGCTAGATAAAATCTTGACTTAAGGGAAAATTTCTGAGGAGAATGAACTTTTGCGCATGGTTTCCAGGGGACAGTGGTTATAAGAATGACTCAACTCTCAAAATTGTGTCTGCTATTTGTTTCAAATAAAAAATTGGTTGAATGGAATATATTTCAGTTTAAGCGTACATACAAGTATATTTATGGAACGTTCATTCACCTTTTATTATTGGGATACCCACATGATATTCTTTTTCCTGTAATATTAAATGAATTAAAAAATTATACGTATTTTTCATTAGTAATAAAATATGTGGGTATAGGATATCTGTAATGAATCCTTATATTTATAGAGCATTCCTAAGTTTAATGTTTCGTTACTTGAGTGATAACCGACCAGTGGTGGATACAATTTTTTTTCTTTCTTTTTTTTTGGAAGGGCTTAATTTTTAAAAAAGTTTTTGACCTAAACAAAATGTAGAATAAAGCAAAATACTTGGCTAAAGTGATGGAAGTTCCTTTTTGGTATTGACTAATTTATAAAGAAATATCATTTGACTTAAACAAAATGTAAAATAAAGCAAAATACTTCGCTAAAGCGATGGAAGTTTTTTTGTGATTGACTAATTTATAAAGAAATCCCATTTGGCTTAAACAAAGTGTACAATGAAGCAAAATGTCACCCGTAAGCGATGTCTTTTCGGAAGGGCTGAAGCCCCTTAGTCCCACCCCTGGTTCCTTCACTGCAACCGATTGAACACCATTCCTTGCAGATTTTGCCATTGTATGTCTATTGTTTTAAAGCAAAGAAAAGATGCCATAAACATCAAGTTGAAATTATCTTTAAACGCTTCAAAACATAATATTCTGCTGAAAAGACATCAATGTTTGCTTAATAAATAGAATTCATTACAGTACCAGCACCCAACAACTTCAACGGAATGTCGTTTTTAATGCTCAAAAGCAAATTTTCGAAGTACATTAAGAGAGCAGTTTGTTTGTAACGTAGCAGGCGTTGCTCATCTGGCTGTCTAAATTTATTTATCTGTACTAATATAAAAAGCTGAAGAGTTTGTTTAAAAGCACTAATTTGTTTGCATTGCACGAAGTTTAACTAATGTATGTTTGTTTGAATTTCAGGACTTACCAGTCTGATTTGAAAAATTCTTTTTGGTTTAGATAATATGTTTGTTGAGAAAGATTATAGACTACACAGCGAGCTACTATCCATGTAATTTATGAGCAATAATAAATCCAAATAGCATTAGATTCGAGCAATGTTTACCAACAAACAAACTTCTTATCACCGTGCTTTTGCAGCCGATCCTTCACACCTTTATTTCGGGTTAAAAGCTAGGGTTATCTTATGAAATTCATTTAATTTAATTCAAAATGCACCGAAGAAAATTTTAGCTATTTCGGTATTCTACCATAGCATAGCGACCAAGAATTTTGCGTAGCAGTTAGATGGAAAAATGGAAACCTGAGCAGGTTAGTTAGCCAACGAATAGTTACCACTGGACTTGGTAATATACTCATCATGTGTATGAAATAGTGTATAGTCCAAATTTAACGCGAATTGAAAATGTCAGTGCTCTATGAAGAACCTAGAAATATACAAAACTTTGTTTTGAAAATGATTTATTATTTCTAAATAGATACTTTACAAACATGCTTTTTTTATTTGCTTTCACATTCTTGAGCACAACTATTTGTGTCAAGTAGAAAATTTTCTACGTAAAGCTTAAAATATATTATTGCCATATCACAGCCAGATTAAAATGAATTATATCAACAAGAAAAATGAAATCCTCTTCTTTACATTCACACGTACGTTCATTTTATTTTTTACATTTTTAATTTTTTCTTACACTGCAAGCATGAGTTTATTCACAGAAAAATGAATACATCTAGATTGAAACATTAAATAGTCAGATCTAGGTAGGTCATCAGATTAAAATATTTAAAATTATGAATATTACGTTTTCTTATTTAAGGTACACTCAAGGGAAATGAGCCACTGGACCCACATGACTTTTAAATACATGAATAAAAATATAGAAAAGCAATACATCAATCTTAAAAACTGTAAGCTTGAGGCATGAAAAAATCCCCTCGGCGAGAATTTATTAAAACTAACGACAGGATGAAGAAGGGAGAGTAAATGAACTATGTTAAAGATGAATAATTTTGGTCTTTTTTTTGGGCAGCATATCGAGTCACAAATCTCCTTGATTGGAAAGTTTATACACCGAATTTCTTTTAAGCTGAAGGGAGCTCCTTATTATGGCAGCTACGCACTTACTTAAAAAAAAAGGAAACAGACCAGAATTTTGCAATTAAAATGGAAAATATAAATGAAATATAAATAATTATTTCACTTCATATGTATTTAGAGGTAATACAATAGGTTGCAAGTGTTTCCTTAATTGACCCATTTTGGAAGAATAAATTGATTTAACAAGGGCCAAAAATATCAGCTTTCAAACCGCATTTTTGAAACACATCTAAAGACGAAAAGTTATTAATTACTTTACGATAGTACGAGTAAATGGAGCTTCGTTGTAGAAATGCTGTCATAGAATTAAGCGATTCAGACATGCAGAGGATTTTATTTGTTGAGATATGCTGTGAAGATGAAAATTTTCAGTAATTTTATGTAAGAAAATGAATGTACTAGAAAAGAATATGCTTAAACAATTAAATAAAGAATTTTATTAAGTGAGTTTTAAATTTAGTAAGTGATTGAAATTTTAAGAAAGTGACGTAAGTTAAAAATGCAAATTATAGAGTTTTAACATATATATAGAAATTGCTATGTATCGAATAAACTATACAGTTGAATTAGGGTTTATTATGCAAAAAGAAACCCAGTGGTGTAATGGATAGCACATTGTGGTGCCGTGCCATAGGTCTGGGGTTCAATTTCCGGCAAGGCTGCGTCATCCTTGCCTCGCTCCCTTAAGTGGTTCGATAAAATGAGGATCAAGTTTGCTTGGGAAATAAACACTGGGGGCTTCGCGTGTAGGCTGACCACTTGTACGGCCACATGCTTCCGCACACCAGAGTTCATGGTCGCGAAGGCGCGGAAGGGCAGCATAGGCCTTGGCGCCACGTGGATTCTTGCGCCAATGTTTAGTTAGGTAGTTGTTATGAAAAGGGAAAATGAATATAAATCTGAATAAGGAATTAGAAAATTTTTGAGGTAAACCTGGCAAACACTTATTTTGATTTTTAAATGAATATAGAAGAAGTACCTAGGAATCTTTACTTAACATATTATTGCGAAAAAATATCTATATATATATATATGCATGAAAAGTTATAACTCGCCTGCCTCAAGAGTCAAGGAGTAGTCTTGAAATACTAGCGGCCACGCAGTCATGGCAGAGTCTTTTATTCCGTCATTAGCTTACACTGAAGAGGCTGACACAGAGACTTCAAGCAAAACAAAAACATATAAAAAAAGCACGTTCATCCTCGTTGTACCCGCTTAAAATACTATGTCACATGATCTCTAAGGCGGCGACTTAGCTTGCCATTGGAGGCAATGTGGCACGCTACGTGACGTGCAACTTATTTTATTTGCTTTCAGACTGTATAACGTTTGCACCCAAGATGAGGCTTGAGTGGGGAGTATTGTACAATATCGCCGTTTCCCAATATATACTTTTTATCTACGCTTTTGCCCCAGCAACAGTTCGCCTCAGGAATCGTGATATTGGTGAAATAGAAAATTTTAGAGAATTTACCTCGGGGAAATAAATGACAAAATAGTTGAGCTTTAGAATGTCGATAGTGAAAAGCTTTAGATTCTATCACTCAGTAATTATTGATTGTAATTTCATTACATGCATATTTAGAAAATCAAATTATTAAGATAAAATACCTTATATTGTCCTTCTGTGTTTACGGATAAAAATGGAGAACGTAACTTAGTATATCAGTATGGTTTGTGGCAACTTTAAAACTTGGCGAATGATTAAAGCGAATATTTTTCTCTTCTTCTTAGCAATGCATGTGAATGAAGCACAACTCTGCCATTTTCTGCTTGTGTGAAAAAAGGAAATTTTTGCCAGGGAAGAATCAGTGAACGAAGGTTGGAGCCTTTGAATCATCTGTAACGTTCCGTGCTGCTTAAGTTATGTGTCTATATATAGGGGAAGGTAGCCCAAAATGATCCTAGCTGGCAAAATGATTCCACATATGTTTTCTTAGGTACAGGTAGCCTATCTACTGGGTAACCCATGAACTAGTTATGCCAAATCAAGAAGAAGCATCGGCGATATTTGAGCGATCGGTGTATTACGTGTCTGAGTAGAATTCTTCAAAAAACTGGGTTTCACCAGATCTCTTATAAGGTATTATATCTATTTATTCAGAAATGCAGTCTTTAATGTACAGAAATATGGTTTGGTTTACTGGATAGATTATGATTTTCAATGTGAATTACACTTGTTTAATTTGTTATGTTTCTCGGCGTGTTACAGTAATATGACCTAAAGTGGGAAGCCATACAGCCGGGTAAAGTGATCCATCGACTGAAGAAACTCCAGTTCTGGGTCCTAATCATCATAGCAGTCCTTCAGACGTT
Organism: Cheiracanthium punctorium; assembly: GCA_038373885.1. Lineage (NCBI taxonomy): Eukaryota > Metazoa > Arthropoda > Arachnida > Araneae > Cheiracanthiidae > Cheiracanthium > Cheiracanthium punctorium. The sequence continues at coordinate 322,230 of JAWZYV010007137.1, forward strand.
CTCAAAATGCATGACTCCCCATTATATTATTTAATTTACTTCTGCGTTTATTGTAGGCCATAAATTTTGGTTTATAATTTTGGTTCATAATTCCTTTTTATTATTTGTGGCAAAATTATACTTTAAAATTTTCAAATAAATAACACAGTACCAGGTTACCGAGCCATGCTCAGAATCTAAAGGCTCCTTAAGTGTAAAATAATGAATTCGTAAATGCCTTGGCACGTATCAATAATCTTCCTGGTTGCCAAAGATTTTCATCGCTGTCGGATCACCCATAAATTATCAGGTAAGATTTGGTCGGCATTCAATGTTACAATGGCATATACTTTGTTTTGAAGAGGGATGCTAAATATTCGATGGTCGGTGCCATCAGAGTTGAGCAAAAAGTAGTTTAACGTAAGGTGCCTCCTTTCCTTCTGTAGTAGATCAGCGAGGGTATCAGCGAAGATCTTGGGCGATGCATTCACTAACAGCGTCTTCATTACTTCAGAAATATATCTGTCCATATTGAGGACGTTCAAATTCAGCATCAAGAATTTGAGTTGGTTGAACTGTCAGATGAATGAGTTTATAAAAGAAAATTCATCAAGTCTGTTATACACTGTTCGCAACGTAGCAGTACACACCAAAATCGTTAATAGTTTCACTCGTCATATACTGTGAACAAAGCATTGTAAAGTATGCTTTCAAATTTCGAATTCTGTGAAATGTGGGTGACATCGAAGAAACAACCACACCAATTCATTAGGAAAATCGGAATGTCCTACATCAATCTTACAGTCCCCAAAATGGTTTCGGTTAATTTTTGTTTTTACTCTTCAGAAAAATGCAAAGCTCCAGGGTGAATGCAATCCATGTTAAAAAGTTTTAAACTATGATAATAAGTACCCACATTTGTGGCAGCTTTGTAGATAGTTAGATTGTTTACCTGAAGTATATATTTGTCGACGTCAAGCTGTTCTATGTCGTTCTCATTCCAAATACTAATCATATGTTTCATCTGCTTGTGTTTGAACTGCACGTTCACACATTTGGGCCAAGTGCTGCTGCCGGTGATCATATGTTTCCACAGCTCGTTTTTGAGCTACACTTTCATGCATTTACGTCTTTATAATACATCTATGATGATAATTCTTTACGATTGAAATTGTAAATTTCTCTATAGTGCTTCAATTCAAACATAAAATACTTATTTTTTTCTAATTCAAAGAAAATACATCTTGCATAAACAAATTCAATCTTATAGATACATAAATATAGATGCCATAAAAGTATAATCTTACATAAATATGCTTTAAACATAATTTTATTTTATAAACTCACGCTTAAGAAAATAAAAAGTGTAACGCAATTTAAATTATTAGTACAAAAGGACACTTCGAAATCATGAAATCAAAAACAGAATAGATCAAAAATATTCTTTTATAATAACCCTAACAACTACTTAAACGTTGACAATAATAGAACAAACGGATGGACTGAAGAAAATGGACTTCTAACCTCGAATAAATCAAAAATACATCGCTCCCATATAGTTACGCTGATCCCTGACTCTGTCACAATTCCAGTTCAACCACTCAAAATAAAACTTTTACCATCATTAATCCAAACAGATTAAAAATGTATTCTCTAATAACTTAAAATTTACACGGTTCGTAGGTGCGATCAGCCTGAAAATTATCATAATTATGTAAAAAAAAAGAAAAGAAAAAGAAGAAAGAAAGAAAAGAAAGAAAGAAAAATCTGATAATCCACCCTTTCCCTGATTTTTAAGCGTTTGTATTTTTAGCTCTATTTCATTTAAGAGAATAAAAAAAGCTAATCATTTGAGTGTCAGAAGTATCTATTGCAAGTGACATTGACGTTACATTGAAGTCGCGGTTATCAGGCTTTGGAAGAAAAATTACGATTCCAATTCGTTTAAGATAGCTTTACTAAATTACTACTCAGTTTAACTTTTTTTCAAAAATAAAACGTTTTTCTATGCATTAAGCATGGATATAGGAGAGGATGTTGATACCAAACGAAATGTTTCTGCAGATTATACAATTCCAATTTCGATGTATAATAAAAATTGAATATGAAGTTATTTGATTTTAAGTGGGTAAATATTAAATATTCTGAGTGTAGACATTCTATCGCCTGCTGTAATTGTCTCAACAAAGGGCTTTATCCTTTAGTTTAATGATAGTACACAACACAAAACAACACAGTCTAATCCACGTCTAAATAAGAATTGAAAATTTATTAGAAAAAATCTTAGTAACCAGATTTCAGCCTCCCAATTTACTGCTTCCACATATGGGCAACTCCCAGCCTGCGGCCGGATGGGGCCCGCCATGTCTTTTGGACCAGCCCGCAGAACAAGTCAAAACCCTGTATAAAACCTATATAAAACATTCAAACTTCCATATAAATCCGAATTATACGGCCCGCGATTTCGCTAACATCCTGAAGTCAGGCCCAGGAGTTCGCTACTATCGTAGACGTTCTGCCCGCAACTTTTCAAAGGTTGTCCGTACGATGATAAAATAAATGATTTGAAATCATCAACTGCAGTGAATGAAAACTAAACTGATGGCTGATCACCTGCAAAATTAATTTGAATATCGGCTACGAGCCCAATTTAGGATCCGATTGTATCATTATAATTTTTCATCGGAGTTTCGAAGATCGTTTCATTATAAACGGTTGTCCATTTAAAAAAAAAATCGTCAGGGTAACTACATTTAAATATTTATCGTCAACTTGGCGGAATAAGGCATTTAAAGTAGAATTCAACCTAGTGCCGTTAATTTTATTAAAAAATGGAATTTTCATGTTACGTCACAGGATCTTTTTTCTTACTGTGAATGACTGACTGAAAAGGGTGTCATTTTCATTTAAATTATTCGGCTAAGCTGAAACTGTGATGCACTTTCGAAATTCGCATCATATGGATCAATAAAATACATGAAAAATCTTTATTGTTTTAGTATATACGCGAAAATACATTTAGCTTTACGTTTGTTACAAAAGGATAATTGTAATAAATTCAGGCAATTTTTCACATAAGATTTACGAAGAGTTTTGTATTTATAAAAATGAATTAAAAATAATTAAATTATTTACGTATATTCCATCAAGGTGCTTGCGGGGATGGCAACTAAGATTTTTTTCTCTTTTTCTTTCGCTGGTTGCCAGGACGATATTTTGAAATAAAAATAACTTTTTAATTCTAAACAAATTTATGTAGCTGAATGGTGTAATATATCTAGTTTCTAAAATATTTATTTGTCTGTGTACTGGATATCAAGTTCCATTTATTTTGTTTCTTTGCGAAATTAATTATTACAATTATATATCGATGGCGTGTATTTTTTAATCCGCCCCAAACTTATTTGAGCGTCCCTTTTAGGAAGATTGCATCAAGTGTGTTTTTCAAACGCTCAATAGATGGCGCTATCGTCCAAAAATTTTAAATTTTAAATTTTGAGCGTTTTAGAGTTTTTTCAATCACGTGACCTAGCTGAATCGTTTCAGGGGCCCAAAAAACCCCCAGGTACGAAATTTAAAAAGAATCCTTAGAGCAGTTTTCGAGATCGCTCGGACCCACACACAAACATTCCTCGTTTAATATAAGAGCGGATACTATATGATTGTAAAACTTATTTTATTTCATTATGTATAGTCATAGTTAGTTTTAAAGCTTTTACTTTGCCGAAAAAAATAATTTACAATTGTTTTCAAACGAAGTATCATTTTTCCTTAGGGTGAGGGTAAAATGATCCTTTGGACTCTTTTTCAAAATTCAAATTCTTTCGTTACTGAATTTGGGTTTAAAATATTACTAAAATATTTTTATGATGCAAAATACAGCATAAAATATTGTGGCAAAGGGCCAAATTTTTATTTAGCATTTATTTTATTTTGTGCAAGTTTCCCCCTAGAGAGGATCATCTTGGGCCACCTTCCCCTATATATAGTATGACGAATTTTATAATGACTTCGTTAATTATCAACGAGCCGTGAATGTAAAACGAATCAGTGTAACAATTATTACAGTGACTCCGTGATTTACCAACGAAACTTGTTTTACGTAATATTTAAAACGTCTTTTATTATATCTTATTTTTTGTTGTTCTAAAAATGTAAGCTAACCTCATCTTTCTGTATTCTTAGTGTTATGATATATGAATTTTAATCAACCGTCCTGGTTGTATTAAGTTAATAAATGGATTATTTTTTGTAAGTAGGAGTGTATACAACACTTTGTTGTTAACGAGTTTTATACAGGTCATTCATCGTTGTAATAGTTTTAACCACTTAAAGCAAGTTTTATTTTGCGTTCTTGTTATTTCCCTAAAAAGTTACGAAAAGAGATTATTACAGTATTTTAATAAAGAAACAACAACAATAAACAAAAAGCAGTATGAGATCATTTATTTGATGAATTCATTCGGTATTTTTGGAAATAATTCAGTGATTTTAACGCATATACTAGAATTAATAATGTTCAATTTAATTTTTGTTTAAAAAACGCCTTAAAATTCCAAAATTAGTATCCTTTATAGCTGCTGGTTAATTATTTAAGTTCTGAAATATTCATAAGAAAACTTAAATACTTCAGTTTAAGGAAGTTCAATGCATTTCCTATTTATCCAAGAATTATAGATACGGATATTAAATATTTATTAGAATTATAGCCTAACATATTTAATACAAACACACACATTACGCACATTCATACATAATTGTTTACATTCCAAGACAAAAAGATTTTGAGTCTTCTTCGTAAAGAATTATTTACGCAAGAGAACAGTAGTAAAATGACAAAAATAAAATGAATAAAAGCCATAATGTGATTACGGTATGCAATTCGTGTATTCTTCAAAAATATATGAATTCAATATTTAAATTTTATAACAATAAACTAGGATTAAGGAAATATGTTTTACTCGTAAATGTTATTCACTGTAAAAAGGAATAAAGATTTCAAGCTATGTTGGACGTGACTGTTGTAAAAATGCATTATGATTATCTCCATTTTTCATCCAAATCATTTTAGAAGAATTTAAACGAGCTTAAAATGTAAAAATGCAACAGCATATATTTATTCATTTTACGACAATGCGGAGTATCATGCATAGTTGTGCTCAAGGAAAGCTAGAAAGAGAATAAGTTACGTTTATCCAAGCATTTACTGAAATTAGATAATTAATTTTTAAGAATAAATGCATGTGTTTTGCAACAGATATCAAAATTTTATTAAAGCAATCAGAATTTACAGTTGCTTTGTCAAGTTTTTACAGAAATATTCTGTTATAATGTCGTCATGAGTGTTTTTTTTTAAATATTCCATTTAATCACAAATTTGTGAATGCAACAAAAATTACTGAAGACACATTTTCATTACTTAATCTTTCACAGGAGCAAATAAGTGTAAGAGAGACTTCCAATCAACGAAAAGTCATAAAAATATTTTTTACATCATTGTTATTACATTAAAGCTGTTGTAGTTATTTAATAAAAGGCATTATTAGTTTAATTCAATATCAAATTTTAAAAATAACTATTCGTACTTTATGATACAAGGGATAATAATTTACAATTTTATACTTGTTTAAAAATTTTTCAAAATGATTTTACAATGTTGTTAAGTTTAGGTATTGCTTTATGCATAACATCAATTGTACTTAAGCATGATTTTGCTACTTTAGTTCAGATTGTGTGTTTTTAAAATTTTCATTAGTATTTAAGAAAAATGGCTTCAATAAGAATTTTAGTTTCTGCAAATTTTTTAAACATATAGTCACTGTGTTCAGTTATTATTGTTTGTAACATATTTTTGTTTTTGACAGAGTAATTGCTAATGGATTGATTATTTAATTCATGGAACTGGTACATAAAAAATGTAACAAAAAATGTAACATAAATTAACGTATGATGTATATTTCTGTTACAAGTTTCATAACAAACTTAATGCACATAGCGATTGTAATGTGGTTCAGGCTAATCACATAGTGATGCTGTTACATGCAATGATTCAAATGCGGTGTTATAGAAAAGTCATCGAAACCATTTTGATGTTCATAGCTGGGTTATAATTTCCCCACTTGGCAGGGTTGTTAAATATCCGTTTTTGTTTCAGAAAAACCCCAATCCACTGGATTTTTCTGAGTTTTGGGGGTTTTATCAGGGTTTTTCGGCTTTTTTCTGGGTTTTTGGGATTTATCAGGGTTTTTTAAAGGGAAGGGATGGGGTTTTAGAATATTTGAAAAAATCTCGCTATTAATGAATACAACTTAAATCAACAAATTTATTACAGAAATAAATTTTAAAAAATGGTTAAATTAATAATAATAATTAATGACAATTATATAGATCAATTATACATGTGAAAAAATGTCTAAATCAATAAAAACAAATTATGGTTCACTCTTAGGTGAATTAATCATTAGTAATAATTTTAACAATAAAATTGAAGTACCATACTGGTGCTGAATTAGAACTTTTCAACTAACTTTATTTATGGTTAAAAAATCCTTATTCATTTTAATTCAAATGATAAACATAAAAATTTTCTATAGAAAAAGTCTTTTTGAATGTTTTCTTCGGTAGTGGTTTATAAACTTTACAAGTGGTGTACTGATATTAAGAGATGTATTAGCTATTTAATTAAAGTTGAAATTTTGAAAAAACCCAGTTGGTTTTTCCTTGATTCTTTTCAAGTGGGCTTTTTCGGGTTGGACAAAACCATAACGAACCTGATACTTGGGTATTAGTGCTCGATAAAAGAGGTCTAGAACTCATGCCGACGGGAAGAGGTGTTTGAAAAGCTATCGTCCAAAAACCTAGAAATTTTCTGTCATATGGGACAGGAATTAACAGTTAAGACAGAACGTATTTTCAAAGGAATGTCTATAGCTGACTATTGCAGTCAGCTGTTACATGGTTGATTTTGGAAGACTCGCGTGCAAGTCCTTCCTCTCTTCGGTTATGTTTGCTTGTCAGTCACGCAACAGCGGACATTGGAATTCAAGAACAAGAGTTAACTGTAAAACAACAGATTTCATTAATAAGCTTCGAAAAGAATAAGTGAGAGATAAGAAATGAAATTGCCCCGTGTAGCAGTTTGAAAACATATTCTGCTTTTGAATTTTAAGGATGTACTGATAGTGTTGTCTTCAGCAAGATTTCTCACATTCAGAACGATAGTGGGTTCAGTTGTTGCAGGAAATATGCTGAACTGACGGGTTCGTACGTGTGTGAATGCCTAAACATATAGAGAGTCCAGTGCAGTTGTCAGGACGAACCACGATCTTTACTGATTCTGGAAACTTCCTGAACAATTTTGAATGCGCAATTCACTGAAATTCGAAAGCAGTAATTCGCAATAGTGGCTCCGCAGAACAGTTGAAAACTCAACGCTTCTGATAGCACAGTCAATAGGCAATAAGGCAGAATAGGCAATGTGGCCTCCAGTAGCCATATTTCCTATTCTGCTCCAGCAGTCAATAATAGGCAATATGGCCTCTAGTAGCAGTACACTCTGCAAGAGACTCTTTGAAATTGACTGATTGAGCTGGCCTGTTCTTGTATTTATATTCTTTGTGGAGATTAGGTCTCATTATTTCTAGTCGCTCGATTCGCAGAATATTTCTCACAATTTTCGTAAATCCACTAAGTAATAATAATGCTATGCTGGAAAACAAACATTGCAGGAAGCATAAATAAAATAGTGCCCAATGTCGCCATACATGTCGACTTTTAGCAAATTATTTCTAAATTTGGCGAAATAATTTGTCCCCGAAACTGTAAGCTACTAAGTAAGTATTTGGCGAGAAACTGCTATACCTAATGCTATCCAACGGGAAAATTAAAGATCCTTAACTTACGTTCTAGTTAACCGACACACATGCATAAAAAGAAAAAAAAATTGACGTATAGAGCATGAATTTTAGAGCAAACTGAATACCAGTACATCAAGTAACTTCGAAACTTCGCAAAAAATCAATTTCATCTATACGTGAAGAGATACAGTGCATATTCTGCTTATACTTCTTGTTTGATATTGGGTCAAAATTAATTAGTCGAGTGTTTCATTTTGATATGTTAATGCTGAATCTACTATTAGGTTTCCGATCACATACATTTTTAATACGCACGGTGAAAAAATACATTTAATTTTTTAAGAAAAAAAGAGAACTCAGTTTTACAGGGGCGTAGCTAGAAATTTTTCATGGGGGGGGGTTACGACTACTACAACTCATATATATGTATACGTGTGTGTGATAATGTAGTGAAGAATATACATTTAGTATGGCAAAAAATTCCTCATGGGGGGGGGAGTTATGACCCCCCCCGTGGCTTTTATCTCAACCTACAAGATAATAGAAAAAAAATACGATGCAGTAACTAATTATGAGAAGAAGATTATCAATACTAAAATTTCAGCTATCAATTTTGTAGAGGAATGTCAAAAATATGTTACGCGTCGCAGAACAAAATACACAAATGCTCATTTTTGAATTCTTAAATTTCTCCATAAGATTTGTTCTTTAAATATGGCAATCTGAATAAAGCTACGCATTCGTTTAAATGTGAAATAAAAAACGGAACTTTAAATTATGCTTGTTTAAATAAATTGGCTCGTTCTGTATCGTCTTTCGTGCACTTTAATACTGCCTCAAATTTGATTTAAATCAAAACGTGCCTTTGAGATGTTTGCACTCCTCAATTAAATTAAACTGTTAGAATAATGCTCACTTGCTAAGTGTTTAGAATTCGCGATCCCCAGTGAATCAAGAGTCAATTGAAACCTTAAGGAACGTATACTAAATGACGTCAGTCAGATGCGCTTTTTCAGAATTGGCGAACAATTTCCCAGTAAGATTAATTATGTTTAGGATTCAGAAATTTTGAGTGGAGAAATTAATTACTCTATGACTCCACTTATGAAGTGCGTTCGGGGAAACATCTAACACATTTTTATGGTTTCGCGTTGGAACTCCATTTAATAATGTGTTTGAATCACTGCAAGTGTGACGTGATGACATGTGTATTTAATTAAGGAGTACTTTATTTACATGCTTTTGGAATGAAAGAGCGTTTTCAAAAACTGCAGCTCTGCACTTAGACTAGTTGTGTTGTAAGCGAGTAGCGTTTAGTGTAGTCAGGAGCACACACCAAGACAAAATCCTTTTACAAAAATTATGTTTGTATATGTTGCGTGAACAAAATTTTTTCATAACGTTTCTCAAGCGATGGAATGAGTTGTTCTTTGCTTGTTTGTTTGTGATATTATGGAAATACTACTCATGGGCTTTCTGCCTATGATGGGGGTCCCTTGGTCAGAGGACTTACTAACACTAATTCACGTTATATCTGGAAAAAGAATATTCCTTATAGGCGCTACTGCCATAGTTCATTAAAGAATAAATTGATAAGCTATATACCTACGTAAATGTTAAGGTTCGAATGAGCAAAATTTCAACATTATCAGATTTTTGGCAATTAGCCTGACCTATTTGAGTTTTAATATATTCTCTACAGCTTAGTGGAATTTATACATCATGCAAGTGTTTGTTTACTGAAAAAAAAGAGCTTTTGAGATTTATTTATTATACTATTTTTTAAAAATTTTATGTACAGTCTATATTTATTTACAGTTTGTTTCATGAAGGACCCCTAACTTTGAAAATAAATAACTCAAAAACAATGATAGATAAAAGTATGAAACGAGTGCTATGCTTATTAAGAAACCGTAAGAATTTGATGCAGAAGACATAAAATTTGAGTTAAAACTGCACCGACAGATGACGCTGTAAGCAGCAATACGGATATCAGAAAGAGAGCTCAAACGCCGAGAACAATCAGATTAAAACCACTTCAATATGCGCGCCTTTACACACATGTCGCAAAAGAAAAATGAAATTTTCAGTAACTGTCTGTAGAGTGTTACAGGAAATCCTCACACAAGCCTGGCAAATAGACTCCCCCAGCTCGTCCATGCTGAAGGAATTATTAACGTAAACAATGTCCGTTAGTGAGCCTCACAGAAAGTAGTCACAGGAAGTGTGGTTGCGGGAATATGGAGGCAATCCATGCTTTTTCTTTTAACTTCTGAATAGTTCAATGCGGTTACACTATAATCGAAAGTGTTTGTTCAGAAAGCCAAAAATATGTAGAGCACGGTGTACGTGAACGTGAGCACTATCTTGCATGAAACATGCCGTGCCTGGTCGATTATGCAACGCATGTCGAGTGACGACAAATTGTTCCAAAAGCGCCATCTACCGGTCGGTCGTCACGTTTCTCCCCAGGATAATAGCCTAATAATGTCTTTGTAGGAGCTAGCAGTCCAAACGGCAAGTTTTGGGCAATGGAGTGGTCGTGCGTGCGACAGATGAAGGTTTTCCGTTCCCCAAAGTCACAAATTGTGTCTGTTAACAACAATATCCAGGTGAAAAACTGCTTTCTCTAAACTATATTCAGTCGGCATCGAAACTAGAACCATATCGAGTATCTCGTTAGCAGAGTCCTCTCGTACTTGTTCACTTCTAACTGGTATAGTGTGCCGGCACTGAATCTTCTAAGGAAACATGGATACTCTCTTCCGAAGGATTCTGTACGTGCTGGATAGCGAGAATCCAGATTCAGATGCAAGTCTGTGGACACCTTAAAATGCAACGACACTCGCTACAGGTAACTGAGCTTCATCCGAAAGAAGGATGAAGCTCAGTAACTGTAGCAAGTGTCGTTGCATTTTAAGGTGTTGCGACGAGTTGAGTGAGACCCACTTTTCTAACACATCGGCCACGTTGCACGTCTTTTGAAACTTTTCGAATAACTAACGAATTTCTTTCCCGTATGGAGTTTCAGTGACTCGAAATCGCGTTTGAAAACTCCTCCTTGTGAGTAGTAGGCCTTTGATTTATTCGGTGGCCCTCCGACGCAATAACCAAACGTTCCTCCCTTAATATAATACACCACTTCTAGTTTTTTTCAATATCAAAATCGTCGAAGATTTTTATACTTGGGGTCTGATCTGTATTTATGAGATCAGTATTACTGCTGGCAGCGCCATCTATCAGCCTAATTTGTAAAAACAATTTTTTTGGCTTCTGTATTCTTAGATTTTTTAAATTGGCTTTCTGTATTCTTAGATTCAAAATTCTTAGATTGTTTAATAAGCAAACCACTTACGACTGGTTTCATGCTTTTATCAATCATTGTTTTCGAGTTATTAATTTTTAAATGTGGATGTTCTTTATGAACACCTTGTTTTCATTTCAACAAATAAAGTAAAAATATTGAAAATTACAATAAAAATTATAAAATAGAATTTTAAAACCTATAAGTAATTTAATAACCTATAAGGAATGAAAGAAAAAGAGAAAATTTAGCAAAAGAGACTAAATACTAAATAAAGGGTGAACATTAGAAACAAAAAACTTGATTGCAATTTACCTTCACAAATGTTCTTTTCTTATCTTTGTTCTACAAAGGCCTTATTTTCATCGCCAACAAGTATTTGAACAAAATTTTACAGTAGATTTTTTAAAATTAAACAATGCAAATTCATAATTCCACGAAATTCCAGAAGAAGCTATAGAATTCTCTAAATTGGATTAGTTGTTTTCCGAAGGAATCGCATGTATTAAAACTGTACTGTTAAAATACATATAATGTCAATATGTGAAACTTGCAAAAAAAAAAAAAAATATATGATATGTATCCAAGTTTATTTGCAAATATGCATACACAATCGTGATATTTGTAAACAAAAAGTATAATATTTCTAGATAGTATGATAAACCTATATCTCTTTTAAATAATAAAGCAACAAAAGTATTTGTTATATCAGCAGTTTATAGACGTACCTACTTGCTTCTCGTGATTATTAGGTTGAAACATAAGAGTTTGAATGTAAGGAAATAATTGTTGTACATTCTTGTAGAAAAAAAACAATGAGTTGATTGAGAGTTTCCGCACAAATGCATTTCGAAATTCATAAACATATTCCGTACACAATACAGTTCCAGGCAATTTGATATCTTGTGAAAAGACACAAGAGCAGTTTCTGAGATTTAGAGTTGTTTCAGTTTGTCCTCAATTAATTCTGATGTCTAAATGTCTTAGTCTTAAAACTGCCTCGAGGTAACTTAAGGACTAAACGCTGCGTAACGTGATATGAACAAGAAAGATAAATTATACCGAACAAATTGATTATAAAACACTTTTCAACACAACTGTTTTTTTTTTTTTTTTTTGCTAAACTTGCAATGTATTGATATGTGGCGATCAATAGTAGTGATGTATTGTCGTCAAGTATGGCGAAATTTTGGGCATAACCTAAAAAAAGCTATATGCCTATTATTGTAATTTTGCGAGGCACCGTAAAAGAGATTTATATGATATTTCCATGTTTTAAAAGACTGGTAATCTATTACAAATTTCTGTATACTTATTATGTTATGCATGAACAAATGAACGTCTCTAAACAGCCGTATCTATTGGAATTCTTTCGAGCAGGTGGGTAGCCAGGAAAATTTTTCGGGGGGGGGGTTATGAACTTATATGTGTATAAATAGACGGAATTTCTGCAAGGCATAAATCTTGTGATTAATAATCCAAAAATTTCGGGGGAAGGATGTATCCTGATATCCACCCCCTGCAGTGGCGGATTATTGCAAGTTTCTCGGGGGGGGGTTCGTTTGTCGATGGGGGCGATTAGTTAGAAGATTGGCATATACGTCCATTTTATAGAAGTAAAATAGGATCTTTTACATTAATTTCTTTTGTCTCGGATGTCTCGGGGCGGTCGCCCCCTCCGCCCACCCTTTAATCCGCCCTTGACCCCCTGGCTACGCCCCTGCTTTTGAGAGCTCCGTAACACAACTATAAATGCTAGAAGCATTCTTTTGGATGGAGAGCATTTGTTTGTAATGCTTAACAACATACATCGCAATTTTGTTTTATTTGAAGTAGACGAAGGACTTTAAAATAAGGGACTTTAAACAATGCCTGCCCACAGAGCTTAATGTATTAGAATTCTTTTGAGTAATCTAGTAAAAAAACTTTATGCGCTACGTATGGCATTTCCAATAGGAAATATGATGCAGTACATGGAAACAATACGTATAAATATCGTAATAATCGACGCGTATTTACGGCAGTTAGAACAGAGAGACAAGCCAATAATCATAAATGCTTTCCAACTTTGCTGAAAAAAGTTAAAAAGAAAATTCATTATAAAATCATATTTAAGGGATATTTATAGATAGATGGTTTCATAATCCATATTATGAAAAAATATGCAAGTTTTTATGATGAACGAAGAGGATAAAATTTAATTCATACTCTGTATGAAATAAACGATGTTCTAGATTGACAAGAATTTCGTATGTAAACTGAAAAAGGTTTGGTAGGATTTAACAAGATTTTGCTGATTCAACAATCATTGAACGTTGTCATATTTACTAACAAAGTCACTACTTTCAAGTCAAAATATCACAGACACAGTTAATGCTTATGAAAACTGTGATAGTTTTAAGAATTTATTGAGAGGTCAAAACCAAAGAATTTATGGTAAAAACAATTGAGGGGCTTTCTGCAAAAAAGGAGGTAGCTTCACTCTACGGGAGTATGGAGTTAGATGTACTATGCTGAAGTTACCAAAAGATGTAGCACCAATCACTATTTCTTTTATTTCGAATGCAGCAAGCGCGAAGTAACACAGTTCTATTGCCCGAAAAGGATAGCACAGACAAACAAAGCAACGAACACAAACAGACAAATTAACAGTGGAACAATAAACAGGGAACAGAAGAACTAAATTCAATGTTTTAAACTGAATAAAAGTTCGCTAGCTTAATAAAAGATGCAGTAAATGGATTCTTCATTCAAAGCTGGGCAGAGAGAGGGGTTTTCCGCAGTTATCACCAGGGCGTCCCGCAGCACAGGGCCAGGCAGGACTATTCACTATCTAAAGTCAATACAAATGTGCAGCATAAAGACAATGGTGAATAGTTGTCATACAAAAAGCAGCAACAGCTCTGTATTTGGTAAAGCCTGGGCGGCTATGGATAATGGTATTCCGAAGTTTCTGTCATGTTCTTTTTTTAAAAATTTGGATGTGTATAGATTTCTTAGGGTCAATTTAATTACAGAGGAGACAGAACTGTAGCAGACTTCCTCAGAAAATATCTGTTGGATTTTACACCTTTTTTTGGCCTGCTTATCTGCAGTGTCATTCCTAGGGATACCGCAATGGGACCAGTGGCGGATTAATACAAGTTTCTCGGGGGGGGGGGGAGGGGGGTTAGTTAGAAGATTGACATATACGTCCATTTTATGGAAGTAAAATAGGATCTTTTACATTAATTTCTTTTGTCTCGGGTCCCGCCCCCACCCCTTTAATCCGCCCTTGAGTGGGACTGGATCCACTGTAAAACCAATGTTTAGCTCTTTTTATGGAGACCCTAAAGAAGAGATCTGCACTGGCGTAAAATCAGGAGCTTGGCAGCAGTTAGCAATAGAAAGGATCGCTGTCTGCGAGTTAAGGAAGATAGCGGCCCGTTAAAAAAAAATCTGGAGTGACTCCACTCGACTTTCCGAACACTTACGATTAAGATCATTACCAAGCATTTAAATAAATTTTAATCGACGAATAATTCAAACATATATACCAAATTGAAGCTCAATCGAATGTACCGTTTAAACGTTTGCGCACTTTCAAGAATTTCTCCCCGTATGCCATAACGTAAAAGAAATCTTTGTAGTAGCCCTGTAGAAAAACTATAAGTACTATACACACCAAAATCAATACCGGTCTTAAGATGGTGGTTTATAACATATATACCCAATTTGAGCTCAATCGAATGTACCGTTTAAACGATAGCACGCTTTCAAGAATTTCCCTCCATAGGCCATAATGTAAAAGAAATCTTTGTCGTAGCCCTGTAGGAAAACTATAAGTCCTATACACACCAAAATCAATACCGGTCTTGCGACGGTGGTTTATAACATATATACCCAGTTTGAACTCAATCGCGTGCCCCGTTTAGGAGCTATCGTGTTCACTCACATACACACAAACACACACACACACACACACACACACACACATACACACATACATACATACATCTCGTAAAAATAGCATAAATGGATTCAGAAGCCCTCAAAACGTGTAAAAACACCAAAATCTCGAAGTCGAATTTTTTCATGATTACAATACTTTCCTTACATGGTACATGTTCGGAAAGTAATAAATGGCTGAATTAGTTCTTGTGTTATTCAGAAAATAAAGCAAACTGTTTCGATAGTTCGTGTTAAATTCCCAATATTTTTTTTTTTTTTTTTTTTTTTTACAGTTTTCTTCAAACTTTAACAGTTGGAGCTCCCTTCTTTTTGCAGGAAACTCTTCAACTGTCATACATAATTATCACGATCATTCCTACTGTGTAAGAATTTGTTGTATGGTGAAAATTGTACTTGATTTTAATTAGTCTATTACTGTAAACAAGATTCTTGTTATGTAAATCAATATTGACAAACAAGTTCTGTGTAATTATGCAAACAACATAACAACTTCAAAATAGAATACTAGAGCAGCCTTACGTAATGATGAAATACAATATGTGATCTGGTATTATGACGTCCGTTATGACGGACACATGTGGACTGAGCAGGATACATTGTCTGGCAGTGGAATTGTTGTGATTTGATGAGATAGCATGTAATTGAGTCATGTAATTTCAACTTAGTCATCTTTTGATGAAAACACGAAGCTCATATAATACTATCTAATTTTAGACACCAGCGTTTCTCATCGTTTTTGCTTTGAATGTAAGGTTGAACAGTTTTTATCTCTGAATCTATGTGGTCTTTACACAGAGAAGTCGAAATGTATACAACAACGGTTGCAACCTTTTGAAAATTCATGGATTTGGACTAAAATGTTTTACAAAATGTGTGAAGCGAAAAAATTCCACCAACAGTTTACAATAAGTTGGCGGAGGATTACACTTTACCATGCAGTTTTATACTAACTCTAAAGATTATGCTGTTTATGTTTGAAGAAAATAAAAGACATTAGACACTTAAATTTTTGCATGTGTGACAATTTTAGTGTGGAATAATATGTGTCCGATAAATTTTGCAAATCTTGAAATGTGACAATCGCTAACAAAAAATTCCGGGTATTTGTGTATACAGCAAAAAAATACTTTATTAAAATATACAATACGGTATGAAAATAAACATTTACTTGTTAGAAAAATACGCGCAGTTTATGCTATTTCCGATTCTTCCGTTAAAATTTAAATAAGGTGATGTTTCATTAAAAAATCATTACTTTCGCTAGTTATCAACTATTTTCGAAAAGTAACTTAACTGTAGTTTAGTTTTAGACTCAATTAACATGGACATTCTTAAAAAGAATATGTATTCAGAAGAAAATTAAATTAATTATTAATATTTTTTGTAAATACTTGCTTTTTCTTAAAAAGAGCAACGTGAAATAAAAACTAATGTAAATATGGATAAATGAGACGAATTATATAATTGTTCATTATAAAGCGATGCCGTAACATTGTTAATTAAAAATGAAAGTAAGCCTTTTTTAACATCGACATTCTTAAAAAGAATATGTATATTCAGAAAAAAATTAAAATTAATTATTATTATTTTTCTTGTAAATACTTGCTCTTTCTTAAAAAGTGCAATGTGGAATAAAAACTTTAATATAAATAAGGATAAATGACACGAATTATATAATTGCTCATTATAAAGAAATGCCGTAGCATTGTTAATTAAAAATGTAAATAAGCTGTTTTTACATGTATCGATTACCTTTAAAGATATGGAAAAACTAATTTTTATTTTTATTGTAATAAATAAAGGAAAACCAGAGTGTAAATGAATGGTTTATTCCTTGTTTTGCGAAAGAAAAATAATTAAATTACCTTTACAACAAAAAGATAAATTAATAAATTTAATCTTTGTTAATTACTTCTAATAACTTAATGGTTCAAAACGATTTTTCCCCATTCAAACTTAATTAAACTCAATTAAACGCGATTATAAGTATATATTACAGCTGTGCAACTTCAGTGGAATACTTGCAGACTGCTTTTCATTCGTGAGAGGATTGGAAAAAAAATTTGAATTTATATAAATCTAGCAACTGAGAACAGAAATCTTTTTATGTACAGTTAAAATGTCCACTTCTTATTTGATTCAAAATTCAATATTTGTGTTTGTTTTTGACTTGATGAAAGTTGGTCAATTCCCATGTAGCACACATGTTGGCATTAACGACGCCACGACGTTGTTATTGCCTACATGTGTGATATATGGGTTATTATCAAAGTCGTATACATTCTCCCCCCACCGCCACCATTCCATATATATAAGGAATGGTGGGGGGTGGGGGAGAATGTTCACGACTTTGATAATATACATACATAGTCAACGTCAATGAAGCTCGTTCACTATGGTTCTTGTAATTTTAAAAATGTGGGGTAGTTGAAATGTTGTAAAATGCACAAATATATGTAATTCTACACTATCTACGAGTGACACAATTTAAAAAACAAAAAAAGTATTAAAAGTTCATGTGAAATTTGCATTTTTAATCCCAACGCTTTTCAATAAAGTTCGTTCATTAAAAAGAACGAGAATAATCTAGACGTTTCGTGTAAAATTCTATGTCAGAGACGTCAGAGGAAGGGAACAGCATATAATGGCAAGCAATTCCCAATCATTATCTGTGGTAAGCGGAAGCATGGAGCGCGGTGTGGAGCTATTGCCCTTTGAAAATGAAAATAAATTATACAGCAATACCAAAATAATGTTTCGCAGCACCAAATTAGCCGAATGTTGCACTTGACACAACTTGCAGTAAGTACTATTGTAAAACGATTCACTATAATTGGAAATAGCCCATCAGAAAAGGTTCCTGGTCGGAAACTAAGTTTGGCTGATTGGGAAGTACGCCTATTTTGTCAACATATTACTGTAAATAGGCATATGGCAGTTCAGATTTTGTCACTTTTGAAAAATAAAGTTCTCCATTTACTAAGGAACTCATCGTTGATATATCAAAATGTGTGAATACACATTACACAAAGTCAGACGTAAAGATATTCTCATTTAATAGAATGAATGTCGCCGTATTGCGTGGGCCAAATATAACCTTAGCTGAACTCCAATTCAGTGAGAAAGAAAGTACAGTGGCCAAATTAGTTTCAGGTTTCATCTGTAAATATTGGTCAAAAGTTTATTAGGAAGAAGGGTGAAGCAAACGATCCATTTTGCTACAAGTGCATAGTTCTTAAAGTAAGCTCTGGGACGGTGTGGGGCTGCTAGTAAACGAATGCAACTAGTAATTTGCATTCTTGTACGGGCACGTTAAGGGTGCAAGACTATATACGCATTCTTGAAATAAATCTACTTCCATCAGCGCAGGGATAGTTTGGCAGAAAACGATATCTTTTCCAGCAAGATAACGGAAGGCCGCATATAGCGAAGATAGCTATGTTCCAAACATGTCCTTGTTTCAGAGTGGCCAGCAGCAAGTCCAGATCTTTCTCCTATCGAGAATATTTAGGAAATACTTAAAAGGAAGATGACTGAACATCGTTCTCACAATTTACAACAGTTAAAAGGATTATTTATAACAGGAAGGGATGAAAATTTCTACAGGCACATTAAACTGTTTAATTTCGTCCATGCATAAACGCCTTGCTGCAATTATCCGTCAGTAAAAGTGACGTCACCTTTTGGTAACCGAACTGAACGAACATTTTTGACTTTAGTTGCGCAGAGAAATACACTTGAAATGCTTATCACATCTATATTTTTTGTTTCAAAGTAAAACAAATGCCGTTATTCAATGTTGTACTGAGCTTATAAAATATTAATAAAATGCTTATTTTGCATGTACGCTTCTTTGTGTTTCACACCTTCAGCATTTCAAGACATTTCTTATGTGAACGGACTAAGCATATATCCTGGGTATGGCCTTGATTACGTTGCGGCCCGGCTGTAGACAAGTGTTTTTGATTGTGACCCTCGAGTACTTGCAAGTTGGAAACCTCTGAGCTAGAACTAGAATATTATAAATAGACCAATTTCTAATTTAATATTTAATAAGTGAGAACATTTTTTTAAGTACTGAGTATATTAAAAAGTGACAATGTAGGGTGGTTATAAAGATACCTAACCTATATATGAATTCCTAGCGTCTGATACCTTCAACAATGAAATTTAAGATATAGTTATTTGAAGGAATATAATTGATATCGCAGCGAGCGATAACAGTATATATAAAGGTTCCGATTACAATGCACAGAGACCATAAAATATGTTTCCATTTTGAAGATAGTATGTAATATTAAGAGTTTAAGTTTTCTAACAACAATCGTTCTATTAAAACCTTTTTTATTTTTGTAATTTTAAAGCTGCATTAACCGTAATTATACCGGGAAAACAATTTTACTTTATTTGGCATTTCCCAAGACGCTCAGAGGAATAGAACTGAATCTACGAAATACAGTTGAACCTTTCTAATGTGACCACTCTTGGGACTCACAAAACTGGTCATCTTATGAAGGTAGTCACCTTATAAAACTGGCAAATTGTGGTGTTCGTAAAGTGAAAAATTAAACAGGGGTCACTAAAGACAGGTGGTCTCTTAAAAAAAAGAAACTGTGGGCATTTTACCAGGTTTCACTGTACTTTCATTAGTATCGTATGGATGTAAGATATATTGCTTCCAAAAAGAATCACATTTTGCATTGATCACAAAATTTTACACCCCGTTTAAAATACAAATTGAACAATCAGTCCTATCCCAAATAAAACAAAGAAAATCAAAATATGAATTTCATTCAGTATCAAGACAAAATTCCTCCTTTGTCATACACTTCTACAAATAGTCATTTTGAGATTAAAATCGTTACAGATATCTCAAATATTCCCGAAAGGGTTAGGTTCTGCTTTATGAGCATTTGATCGGGGCAATTTAATTACAAAGTGGGAAACACTAAATAACACCTAGTATAACACCAAGAAATACCAAGTAGAACTGATAAAAATCAAGGAAGTATTAAAGTGGTTACTAGAAACTAACTATAATTAGTATTAATTACAACAGATAGACACTATTAAGCTTAAAAAACATAAATCAAACAGCATTGCACAAAGTATCTTAGAATTACAAAGTCGCCACACACAACAATATGCGTAAAATGGATCAAATGTTATTAAGGTAATCTAGTCAATGAAACGGCAGATTCCATGGCAAAGCAGGCGGCCCTGGAAGTGAATAAACAGATAATGAAAGTCCTCTACCACCATCTTTTATCAAATAAAAATTAAACGAGCAGCGAATTAAAAACTGTCAAATGGAATAATGGAACTCCAGTCAAACGGGCAGATACTGTTTTGAATTTTTTCCCAGAATCTTAACAGAATGAATTAACATTATGGAAACGAGTTTTTAGTAATTACAGAACATTTAATCGATAATTAGAAAATGTGGAAAATTTTTACTGTCGTGTAATAACTGTCGTGTTACTGTATATGTAATAAACAATCCAAATCCTTTTATTACGTAACAGATTGTTCGTTGACAACAATTTGTAAAATTAAGAAATCACCAGAACAAACATTCACATAATGGCCGATATATAAACTCGAGAACAATAAACCCTCTTTCAGAACAATAAAATGGATCCAGTACACAGAAAACCACCAGCAAACTTTCCAACATTCAAATACCGATCCTCTAGATTTTTCATCTGGATCGGACACGACGGAACAGACACAACCGCTAAATTTAGCGATCACTAGAGCTTAATTTTAATTTTAACGTAGTTTAACTTTAAAATTAAAAACAAACGATAAATATGTAACAATAATAATATATCTGTTTTTCAAAAACTTGTTAAAATGCTGCTTTATGTCTGTGCCTTACAGTGTTATTTTCCTATTATGTCTGCAGTTACAATTCTGTTTTTCAATGCGGTGAGAGTTTTATGACGAGAAAGTGATGATGCTATCGCTGTAATGCAATGTGAACATCACCCAATATCGTCACATAGGTATCATATGATCGTATATGAACGATATGATACGATATGATGTTGATGTGAGGCTATTTCAGTTATGAGTCCGAAGAAAAATATGCACTTGAGCCAATCAGATTTCAATAATTTGAAACTTTTAAGAGAATGCACATGCTTTTTCAGTAATCTTACGTTATAATAATTACTGCGCTTCATCTATATTACTATTTACATTAGCCAATTGAAGTATACAACACATTTTATTTTTTCGGAGTTCATTAAAACGGTTTCTTCTCAATTATTCATGAATGCACAGTGAGTAAATAATCTTGAGGATTGGAAAAATTCAGCTTCTCATTTCATCTACTGTAATATAAACGAATAATTCACAATAGAAATGGAAAGTTTTAAAAAAAGTATCGGAAAAATGTTATCACACATTGCAAAATTTAGTTCAGCGGAATGTTTATAAGCTTTGCCACTCTTTGCACCGTTTAAAATAAAATTCCGAAAAATTTAAGCTGCAATATGCTTTTTGTAAATTTTATCAGAGTAAGTAATTGTGAAACTGTATCACAAGGCTGTGCATTAGAACTTCCAAAGAGGCTTTCTGAATTTTATTGAAATGTGCATTTTAGTTTGCTTGATATTCGGGGGATGATAGATATCGTGACTCTTTTTATAAAAATATCCTTAACATAACGTAGGATCATAATTAAATAAACTACAATTCACATTATTTGATGTAAACCACGTGTGTGCATGCAACATTACTTTAGTCGGAATAATTCGGTGCTTAAAGATTTTAAAAGGAGATGAATTTTACATGTTGGCACGCTTTAACAAAACGGACAAGCAGTTAGTTCCATGAAATATTCGCCTACGATTCGAGCTATTTGCTCACTGATTATAGGATCAATAGAACAGTTTAATTACTTAACATTGTCGATAAATCTCGGATTCGTTTTAACGGCCTAAACGCATTAACAAGCATACAAGTAGAAACAGGGATTGCTACAATATCAATAAAGCGATTCCTGACAAGAGCTGTGCAAGGTAATTATGCGCGATGCCATAAGAAAAAAAAATTCCGATAATCCATGATAGAAAAAAAAGTAGAAGCGTATTAATATGAATTGCAATCGAACGAGCTCGGAAACTAAGCGAATAAAAGAATACGTTGCATTCAGAAAAAGGGATTGCATTTTTTGTAGGAAGTAATGAAAAAAAAAATGCAATGAAAAGGACGCTTATTTTTTAATTTGTGGAAGTTTGAGTGGCACTGCGTTTTAAAATTTCTATCGATTATTGATTTCTATTTCGTTTGCTCTTGTTTTTTGAACAGCAGTTATTTAAATATACAGTTGTGCAAAGAAGGACTATAAATTAGGAAAAGTACCTGAAAGATCGGTTCACCGAAATAAGAAATTGCGAAGTCGGGGTACAATGAAACAAAAGTTGCAATTTTTTTTTTTTCGTGTTCACAAATTTGTATTACAAAAATAAGATTAATGGATACTTTTAAAATACTCTTTTCCATATCTGAATGAGTTTTTATGAGCTTGTAAATAGCATCTTCATACTTAAAAAATTGCTAAAGGTAAATGTCTGACATTGTTTCATTGTACTGCGTATACCGGAGTACAACGAAACACTTAATAACACTTCACAAACATTCAAATAATATGAGTCAAAATTCAAATTTCAAGATATATCTTTTTATGTATACTTATAATAAACATTAGTGAGACATAAATATGAAATTTAAATGAAAAAAAAAAAGAAATTTAATTAAACTATAGCTTGAGATGAAAACATAATACTTTTATAAAGATTAGCCGTTAATACTTTTATAAAGATAATAAACTTTTATAAAGATTTTACTATTTAATATTTACATTGAGATCTCCATAGAGTTCATAAAAACACAACTAGTTTTTCATTTTAGATTAAATTTACTTAAATCAAACTAAAAAATTAACATTTCTGCTTCCCTTTTTGTACTGTCTGAAGGAACAGGAGGTGGTAATTTTGATACTGAGCATTTTCAAAAATATATATTTGCGATAAACGCACAAATTTGAAGTTTGGACGCTGTCGTTTGACGTACAGAACTTAGCATTCCGTTTAATTTAAGTTTATTATTTTACCCAGCAGAGTACATTTGTTTAAATTTAAGTTCACCTTCAATGATTAAAACAAAAAAATTCCTAAAAATGTAAAAGATAAAAAAAACAACTTATTATAATCTGAGTAACCTCACAAGAAAAATAAGCTAAGTTTAAATTTGTATGTTTAAAAAAAAGACCACCGTTTGGCATTGATGTTGCCACTTCCATTTTGTGAAAGTGTTTTTATGAACTCTATGGAGATCTCAATGTAAATATTAAATAGTAAAATCTTTATTCTAATACATTCACCCACAGTACAATAAAACATGTTTCATTGTATCCCGTCTACAAGTGTTTCGTTGTACCCCAAACTGAGGCTACAAAATAAATAAATTTTTACTAATTCATACATTTTGTTTAAATTATGTCTTTGGTAGCAGGGCCGGCCCTAACAGTTTTGCCGCCCCGGACAAAAATATAAAATGCCGCCCCCCCCTCCACACTGTAAAATTACTATTAAAAGAAATAAATTGTTCCCAGATTCTGTTTTCATGCCTATAAAACTGGAATAGCTCTTTAAACATAACACAGCATAAGACAAAAGCATATTTATTAAAAACCACATATTAAAACGAAAAGAAAGAGAGAAAAATCAAGAGTTCTTTTTCTGACTTTTGATTCCGCAAAATTCCAGACGTTTTCTCTTAAATCATTTTTCAACTAATTCATGTTCGATAGCCAATGTAGTTAAATTATTTAACGTATCTGGAAGAGTTGTGGGACATAAGAATTTTTTTGTTAACTTTAATTTTGAGAAACTCTTCTCTGCACTTGCCACAGTTATCGGCAAAGAAAGCGAAATTCTCCACAATTATCGGCAAAGAAAGCGAATAGCAAGATGTGCGTGTAAAATCTAGAGCTGAAATTAGCTTTAAAATTTCAATTGGGCTTTCCTTTTTGCCTAATAAGACCGTAACTGACACTATTTCATAGTGTCAGTTACGGTCTAGAGCATTTCTGCCTTTCACTTTTTGATGTAGGAAGCTGATCCACTAAAAGGAAACGTTAATTTTGAATGTAAAATATTTTCTCTGATTTTGACAGTTATATAGTAATATTTTGACAGTTTGTCTCAGTAATTTGTTACTCTCTAGCCTGTAATCTTTAAACAATACAGAAGAGTTATAACTTTGCTTTCTATATTTCTGCCAGTATGCTAATTCCATTTTTTGTACTCCTACAATGCAAACAAAATTTTGCACGGTTAGTAAAAACCCATCAATGACGGATGAGTACATCAGCTAGTAAAGTTATATAGAATGATATTCTTCGGAATATTTTTTGCTAATACAAAATGTATTTTTCAAATTCGAGCCAAAATGCCGCCCCGGACAGGGGTCCGGTTTGTCCGATCCTAGGGCCGCCCCTGTTTGGTAGTATGAAGACTATAACACATAGTGATTACAGTACTTGAAAAATAAATAATTATACCTATGAGTACGAGGGGTAAAACGAAATTTCCTTTAGCAATGAAACTTACTTTTAATCGTGAAAATCCAATAATTTTCTTTATCTCTTGTTTTAAAAATGCGATTGCCTCCAAATTTCACCAGTAACTGGAACATATATTTGCATAATGGGCGTGTGAGTTGTAACTATGACAAATCCTACTGATTTTAGATATTATGTTTCACTGTACCCCATCTTCCTCTACATACTATATGAGGGCGGGGAAACCTTATGATTGAATTTGTGCTGAAATCAGAACTTCCTTTGCATGGGAGATTACTGGAGATCAGCTCCTGTACTTCTTCTATAACAGTAAATTTACATTTCAACAGTAAGTTTACATTTTTAAATTGTTTTAGTTAATGCTAATTTTATTACATTTAGCACAATACATTGATCAATATTTACGCCGGTGTTAGCAGGGTATTTTTTCAATAGTTAAGGTAATTAATATTGTTATCTACAACACATAAAAATATGTCTCCTGCAATTTTGGATGACCTGGTAAAAATTACACAGTCGATTGAAAAAAAATGCACACAAATTCTCAGCATTCTACGACTTAAAGATTTAGAACTATGCGAAATACATAATTATTTTTAGCGCCAAATTTGGCGATGTTTCGGTAAGACTAGGCAAGGTCGATGACAGATGGCGAGGTTTTGGGCAAGGCTCAAACAATGAATGTCTACAGACATAAAATATTAAAGATGCTTATAGATAATATTGCACTGAAATTCTTTTTGGTGGTCTTCTAATCCAATGCTCCCCAGCCATTTTGTCGCCGCGGATCGGTCAGCGTTTGATAATTTTACTGCGGCCCGTTGAAGGGGGGGAGGGGGATGTTAATTGTTTGTATTTTAGATTGTTTTAATTTAATGTTCCTTGAGTGGCCCGGTACCATTTGATCCACAAGCCAGTACCGGTCCGCGGCGCGGGGGTTGGGGGCCACTGCTCAAATTATCCAATAGCTTGTAACCAAAAAGTAAAGTGAGCAGTTTGATGTTACAAAAATCCTAAGTATAAAATTTCAACAGTCTACCACTAATATGTTTTGGGATATGCGAGTTACGTACATACATACATACGTACATACTTATGTACGTACAGACGTCAGGAAAAAAGTAATCAAAATAGATTTGCGGTTGGACAAAATGGATTGCACATGCATATATACGAACATACATGAACGCGAACGTTGAAACGTCCCACAAAAACTTTTCAAAGTAAATTTAGAGTTAGTCAGAATCGATTTTTTCCTCAAAATCTGCATCCCAAAAATTTTCCCCATTACTATGCTTCCCTTTACTTCGCACAAGGAAGTAAAAAGTATCGAATGATTTACGCATCAGAGTTATGGATTTGAAAAATGTAATACGTATTTTACTGTGCTTTTTTTCCTTCGGTCCAACTACAATTTAAGCATCTAACAATAATATCACAGAATGTTTTATTATGTTTATACGAATAGCCTTTTAAACAATTTCAAAATCACGATTCGCATTGCAATAGGCCAAAACCTTCGGTTAAAATGGAAATGCCACTCTTTTTGGAACAAAGCGCAGCGATGAATTTTTAGGACAGTGTAATAAATTTAACAGAATAAAACATTTTATGTATTTATAAGAACAGATGGGATGCAGGAAGAATAAATAATATTATGTATGCGCTCAAAGAACGTACATTTGGAGAGCGCATAAAGGGCGAGCTTTTTGTTTTCTTATAAAAATTGAGATTTTGGATTTTTTAACGTAGAATTTTGCAGGCTAAAAATGTTTTCAAATTTTCAATCTGTTTTTTGTTTTATTTTTATATAATAAAACTAGTGTTTACTACAGACTTAGTAAGTGAGATTTATGGTAATGTAAAATGGATATCAAAATTGTCTTACATACTTGCATTACATGCAACTACGTACAGTATGGGGGCAATTTTACAATAAAGGATGACGTTGTTGTTGATGATGTTGTCGTGTCCATGGATAGACGATCGCACTAGCCACGGAAATAGGTGCCATTGCCGTTGGCCTTCTAACTGTTGATCCCTAATTTTGAACCAATTCCAGATGAGGGATCAACCACCACCTGAAATCGTCACCTCCAGAGGTGCTCCAGGTCACTTGCCTTATGGGAACGGCGTTTAGCGCCCAGACCACTGCGAGAGAAAAGGATGAAGTAAATAAAGTAAATAAAATTGTTACTATTGTATAAAATTACTATTGATGAATTGCAATGGCTCAATCTCAACAGTTACTAGATTTGTATCAATAATAATGAAGCTGTTGTACAGTAGTTGCGAAGTGGCCTAAGCTCCGTTCCCATAAGAACGCAGAAAGTGTAGCAGCACCTTCTTGGTTAGTGCTAGGACAGAGGTTTCCAAACTGGGTGCCGTGGCACCCTAGGGTGCCACGAACGTAAGTCAGGGGTACCGTGGAGATAATAAAGAAAAGTGTTTCGGTGGAGTATAAGCAAATAATTTCCTCTGAACGGGTATCCCCAAGAAAGTGAGCCAAGCCGATCACTAAGTATGCTCAAACAAAAATATTTCAGTCAAGTTCAAGACTGTCCTGTAGCCTCTCTTTTATAGGAACTCCCTGAAATGGGGGTATTGCCAAAATTCTATATCTCTTTCCCAAGAGAGTACTTTCTTGATAGTTAGCCCTATAAACAAACAAACCAAAAATAACGTAATATGCACCCAAACTGCTTCATTCTAACCTTCATATTCATATTGCTTTGAAGGAAATCTTCCGCGAAAGTTTTTAGCCTGAAAAGGGTAGCGCGAAATGTTTTTAGCCTGACAAGGGTGCCGCGAAATGCTTTTAGCCTGACAAGGGTGCCTCGGGAAAAAAGTTTGGGAACCGCTGTGCTAGGGAGTTTAAAAACCTCACTCAGATGGGCTGCAGTGGAAGAGTGTACGCCAATGGGAACTGGTGCACGCAAAATCTGTTTGTGTCTCCAATGTTCAAACGATGCCTCTGGAGGTGCCGATTTCAGGTGCTAGGTCTCTCATCTGGCATTGGTTCAAAATTAGGAGACCACGTATAAAGGGTAACGCTGACCATCCATTGGGTGCCCTCCCCCATAATGAAATGACCAGTAGTTCAGGCCTTAGGCTTGTGTCAGCAAATGCCCGCCCATTGGTTAAAAAAATGGTAAATATTTGCGATTTCAAATTCAAGGGAGTGTAAGATGTTAAAATGATTTTTTGGCCAGAAAAAAAGATATAAGTTTAATAAAATTTCAGAATAAAATGTACCAGTCAACTGAAATAAATTCAATCATTCCTGTTATGAAAAACTGCTAAAAATAAAATTAAGAGATTTATTCAAACATGCTTTACTAGAAGATTTATTGTTCATATAAAAATTTTAAAATTGTTACTGCCAGCAGATACGAAGGAGAAAAATATGTGAAAAATTTCAAAAATTAAAATATACCAATTACCCGAAATGAGTATAAGCATTCATGTTAAGTTACTAAGTATTTAAGTTCAGATGTTCCTTTTTTTAAAAAATACGTTTTATTTATACACTTCCTGTCAGAAAATATAATTACATACCCTAAAATACTCTTACTTATTTCATTAATTTTGAATGACCACCGTCCAAGTAATTTTAATCTCTAGTTAACCTATAACATGTAAGAGACCAATTTGTTTTTTGTACGGTTATACTTTAGTCATATTTATTAAGAAAAGTGTTCCAGAATTCGAACCAGCTGTTATTTTAAACGATCGTTGCAGCAAACTGCCTGCAGCACAAATAGTTCGTGTGATAGCGATAAAAGGTGTGAAACACATTTTGTGCTAGCTTTGAGACATCTCAAAGCACTTAGATCGTCATCTTTCTTCTTCAAATAAAAGTTATTTGGTTTATTCCACTGAAACAGATAGGTGTAGTGTAAAATGAGTTTTGTTTCCAGGAATCTTTGAAAGTTTCACCCAGAAAGTTGAAGCGAATTCTATTTAATGTATCCCCTAAAATAGCGCTGGTTTATCTATATTATTCCAAAAAATGTGTTCAATCGAATTATATTCATTGATACGAAATGGATTACTAGGGTAAAGATAATATATCAATAAATTGCTAACGTATTATGATATCATATTTAATTTGTTTAAATTATGCAGTATGAAGTGGCAATATTTTACGGTAGTAAAAGTGAGGATTACAGAGCGTGTCCAAAAAAAGGGGTAATCTCGGTTTAATTCTTTATGTATTAGAATACATGGGAAATGTAAATTGAAAAAATGTTAAAAATAAGGTAGAAAAAAAGAGTATGTTAAGAAAAAATTGCTAAGATTTTAAAAAGTTACTCTTAAATTTGTATACGATCCCCGTACAAAAAAAACCCCCAATTAGTGAAATGTGCCGGGTACTAATGGGGTGATGTACAAAATTAGAGAATTATGTCTTAAAATGTACCAGAGATATGAAGATAAATGAATATATGCAGAGTTAAACCACTTTTCAATAGCGGTCGAAGGGAAAAAATCATGTTAGATGATTGCATTTCAGGGGTCGTACAAAAATTACGAAAGAAAACAATATTTTTTTGCACTCTAGCATTAAACATTCAGTTTAAATTTCATGTCTAGCACCTGATAATCTTTGTTTAAAGATAGCTCAGAGATGGTTTATGATGAAAGGCTGAAATTTTGTACAATATCTCAGCAGTGTATGGGACACATTTAACTATTCGGGTTTTTTTTCGTACGGGGGCTGTATACAAATTTATAACGTGTAACTTTAAAAAAAATTAATGAGAGGAAATTTTTTTTAACGCAGTCTTTTTTTTTTTACCTTATTTTGAACATTTTTTTCAATTTACATTACCCATTCATACCTAATAGATAAAGAATTATAGCATGTTACCACCTTTTTTTGGGACACCTTGTATATTATGTTTATTTGTGAAATTTTGTACTGTCACAGGAATGATCTCATGTTAATAAAGGTTCTCCCCAAAAAGTTATTTTTTTGTTTAATTTTAAAATTATTGAAGATGGATTTTAACTTTTGGAAAACCGAATAACTTCATACTTTTGCAGAAAAGAAATAGCATTAAGTATTTTCAACTCAAATTCTTTATGGTACAAATCACTCTGACATTTTTATGTAATTTAGATCATTGTAGGCAAAAACTTTACTAAAATGTAGTTTTGCAGCTTGTTCACTTTATATTAATGCTTCAGTCCTCTCATCCATATTTGAGAGAACTGGGTTGTAAAAAGTAAAAATTTCTCAATCTTAAACTGACATTAAAAATAATATAAAAAGGGCTCATTATACATGTTTTTAGTTGAAAAAACGACGATTACTCTTTTAATAAAACCTAAAGACATTCTATGAGCATAAATATTATTTCATGTAAATGTCCATTTTCTCTTTCATGAAACATTCATAACCGAATCTTTAAAACATTTTAAATCAATAACCCTATTCAATGTCCGTGTCTTGAACACTGTAATAAATGTTGCAGCGTTGATTTAAAACTGTACGAACTACAACAGCAACAATAAAAAAATTCACACTTGATACATGCTTTGTTTATCATTATTTTCCATTTTTTCTAAACACACCTATTTCATTCTTGGAGAACATCTTTTCCAACTCAATGAAATTATCATTTTACATGTCAAGATTGAAGCTTTAAGAGTGAGATGATTAAGAATCAATAACTTTATTAAATTCTGTTCCCGCCCTCGAGGGGCTGCTGCCGAGTTTCACAACAAAATCAAAAACGACTTACAACATTTTTCATTATAAATATTTTCATGATTTTTATGAAAACCAGGTCCCTCTTCTTTTTTTGTGTTTCATTTTTTTTACATTTTAATGCTAGATTATTTAATTTATTCGCAGTCCTTCGAGTATTTTTACTTGTAGATTTTAAAGTTAATGGCTTCATTAAAAAAAGAAAAAAATGCACTAAAATAATTAATAACAGACTAATTATCGAAAGTTAATCTTATGAAGGTTTCCATAATAAGCGTGTTATTTATTCATTCAGTTTTTCAATATCTTGAAATGAAAAATGGGCTTATTTATTTATTTATTTATTTTTGTATAGTCCCTTATGCAATCGCTTTCATTATTTTTTGTTTTAAGGAACTCTTCAAAAATCCTGAAATTAATTTAATTAGACTAGTGTAACAATAATTTGTGAAATATGTATTATCTGTAATATGTTTTCTGATATTTCAACAAAACATAGAAATACCTTAAATGAGGAATAAAATTTCTGAGGATTTCCAGAACGTTGTAACGCACCGCATAGCTAGACGAAGAAAAGTACAGTAACAATTGGCAAATTTTAGCAAAGACGTTGATAAGTCCAAATTTATTCCTAAATAAACAATTTTTAATGATCAAATTTGAGCAGGAAAAAGATAAATATATTAAAAGTCGCAAGTTTTGATTTCCGAAAACCATTCTTTAACAAAAGGGTTTATCACCACTTCTTGAGTTTATCATTTAAATGATCTTTTGAAGACTGCTTACTTTCTGTATTTGAAATCATTTACTCTGCCAGCTTTCAATTTTTTCCCCCACGAGATGTTTAATTTCTGTTCATTATACATTAAGTAGCTCTAACTAAAAATAATTAACCACCAATATGAAAAAAATATTCTGCTGTAAGAGTTCCCGTCCCCCTCTCCAAATAAACTGAATGAAAACTTCATTAAAATCACCATAGAATAACATGATCAAATAAAAGCAAATTTGAGTATGAATGTGTATTTACGTTGTTTTTTAGTGATGTACCCAATATATCGGATGAAAAGACAAAAGAGAAAAAAATCTCTTTTATGTAATATCTTTTTAAAGAAATTTAAAAAGAGATTACATAATATGTGGACCAGTTAGTGAACGTTAGCTGTATCAGAAAGGTACATCTATATTGCTTCACACGCACCCAAGTTCACGCTAACTCGTGGCTGACGAGAAAGACAGGTGCTGCGGTGCTGACATTTTGGTCAAACCCTTTTGCCAACTAAGATTCATGTGACCTAGAGGGTTAAGCCATCTTAATCCGAGATAGCTACGGTAAGATGGCCACTCCTTCTTGGTCACATGATTCTTAGTTGGCAAAAGGGTGTGATCAAGATGTCATCACCGTAGCCTGTCTTTCTCGTCAGCTACGATGCTAACAGGATTGCAACTGCTTAGAATCATAATGATACTAGAATATATGAAGACGTTGCATCCACTCAATCAGGATTTTATTATTCTTATTATTTTTTTAAGAACAGGTACTCGCCATTTGCTGGCTTGCTCTTGGATGTTAACTCGTCCGTCCCTTCATATGGTGTAACTTTGGCTACCTACTGGGTGCCCCTATAGTAAAATGGCCAAGACTTCGGCCCCTGTTGCAACGAAGCCGAAGTGTTCGCCATTTTATTATAGGGGCACGCAGTAGGTAGCCAAAGTGACACCTTATGAAGGAAACACGGAGATATATTACAGGAGTGGACACTCTCCAGAGATGCTATACTGGATTTTTGGTACCCCAAATAAGTTTCATTTAAGTAAACATTGGAAATCTAGTGATGTACAGCGATCCTGTCGGTAAAAGAATAAAGCATTTCCCGTGATGACTGATAACTAATTTTGATAACCAATTTTACTTGTTTTTAATTTTCCAACCTAGCATGTGAACGAGATTATGAACGCGAGCACTAAATTTTATTTATTTTGTTTCAGTTTTGCTTACCTGGCTGCCTTAGTAACAAATGAATAAAAGAAAAAAAAAGAAATCCTATCTTAAGATTATTAAAGTATTGAGTTTATATTTGTTAACGAGTGCGTGTATCGTGGCTGACAGAAAGAAGTTTTCGTCTGCCACGGTATATATTTACATTAGAAAATGGCTAAGAACTCATTACTGAGATCTTTATGTAACATAAATTTAATATTTTAATATGATTTTTTAGCTGCAATTTAAAGCTGTGTTAAAATTTGTCGCAGCATGAAATACTGCTTGGTTGAGTGTGATCGTCATTATAAATAAAAACTTATATATATCATTATAAATATATATATCATTACACTATATATATCATTATAAATATTGCGTTCACACAAACTACATTCTTCTAAATTTACTAACATTTCTTAAAATATAGTTTTTGGGCAAAATAATAAGAGACATGACATACATAATATTTAGGAGTTTAATGGCCTAACGGCCAATGTAACTGGCATTTGACAAATAATATGACTTCTCTTCGAAACTATTGCCTATAATCATTTCGAAATGGCATTATAAGGCAATTATGTAATTAAAACAAATCTGAAGCCAGTCATTACTATATATCACGTTCATAAGTCCATGTATTTAATTTTTTGAAGTTCTGCTAATTCGACGATCTCAATTTACTTCGCCTCGATTGAAATATAAACAACCTGAGATGCGCAGTAGCAGAAGATGCGCAGTTACCCAGTGTGTGTAGCGCCATCTGTTTGCAACAACGGCGTTATCCAACTTTCTAAGAGAAGTGTCCCCTCCTATAACTTTACTTTCGTGGAAGGGTTAACACCCAAGCTCCATCGGGGCCATCGTGACTCTTCTACCGGGCCTGCTTGTGCACTCAGATGAGTCACCGAAGAGGCCTACGGATGCTCACTTATTGGCTCCAGCACTGAGATACGTCATCTAACGGCCGAATCTAACCAATGAGAAACGTCCGTAGGCCTCGTTGGATGACTCATTGAAGTGCACAACCAGGCCCGG
Organism: Cheiracanthium punctorium; assembly: GCA_038373885.1. Lineage (NCBI taxonomy): Eukaryota > Metazoa > Arthropoda > Arachnida > Araneae > Cheiracanthiidae > Cheiracanthium > Cheiracanthium punctorium. The sequence continues at coordinate 355,650 of JAWZYV010007137.1, forward strand.
TACAAGATTCACGATGGCCCAGGCTGGAGCCGATAATTGAACCCATACCTAAGGTGTGATAGAATCCACTACATCTCCTAAACGGCCAAGCAAGATTGCCATGACTCTCTTAATTTACAAAATTCATTTATATATACATATATATTTACTTTCTATGAATTACCACATTAGAAAAAAAAGAAAAATAGTTCGAGATTTGCATTTTTAAATCAGTGATATATATTAATTGTGTCTGGATAAACTAAATAATCAGATCAGTTTTTCCGCTACAAAATATCCGATTAAAAAAATAAATAAGTAAATAAATAAATAATTCCAGCACACTTGTCTAACTATGTATGCAAATAACTGTGAATTTGTCTTATTTTACGCTAAAAATTATAAGGATAGTTAAATGTAAATTATTACGAAAAGTTAATTATTGGATATGAGTGCGTGGAAGTTTAATATGTATACCAATTTCGTACAATATAAATTTGCCATTTGTCATTAAATTTTGCCGAGCTCGAACTAGTTCATAATTAGATGTGTTCAGAAGTGATTCATATCTTATGGGCTAAAAGTGCATTCTTATATAATTTTTTTTCACTTTTCCTAGACTATTTATATACCACTGAATAAATTTTTCGATAATTTTGCTGCACCATTGCGTACACTTAACGTTATTGAGGCGTCAATAAAATCAACTGCACCTTAAAAATTAATTTTCAGCTCTTATTTTCTAGTAAAGGAATATTACTGCGTATTTGTATAATTAAAGAAATTGAGCCTTACTTGTTTTTACTAAGGCGCTCCGTTCACAAGTTATGCCGTGTACAGAATCACAAATCAAAGCCCAACAAATTAACGGCACTTAGTCATTGAACTAGACGGAACAGAATCGAACACTTTAATTACATTACGGCATAGTTGATAAATAATGGAGAAATGTCGACTGCATGGAGGCATCGACGGAGTTACAATCACTAATTTAATGTGATCAATTAGGACATAAATTGATTTATCATTAGTAAAGCACCGATGTATAATGAATTCTTAGTGGGCCGTGGCATAAAAATGCTAATTTTCCAGTTACGATCATATAAATTGAATTAATTACTTCAGCGAGTCTTAGGTTAACAATTTCGGTTGCCTTCTTTGTATGTGCTAGGAAATTTGATAACAAAAAATAATTCCTACATAGACTTTGTTATTATTATTAATATTATTACTTTTATTTGTTTAATGAATTGTTTTATTTATTCATTTTTTTTTGAGGGGGAGGAAGGGATCTGCATTATAGCTTTAAGGGGAATGTTTGCTTATAAACTATATTTTTTAACTTTTTGAAGTGGTGGTAGTGTTTCGGGAAAAAAAAATCATAGTTGTCGGTACTTTTATGTTTTCGTTAAACTCTGAAAAGTCTTGTTCACTGATAAATTCCCAGATAGTTAAAAAAGTTGTTATTATCATTTAAGAATATAAACAATTATTTTATATAAAAATTTATTCGAAAACACAAAATTTATAATTTAATTCCAGGAGGAAAAATAATAATTTATATTATCTAATTGATATAAGTAACCAGTTCAGAAAATAATAACAGGGATTTAATGTGCTGTGGCACTTCTCATAATGAGTATTATCCCTTAAACCTCACAGATTAATTTCATGTCTTAATTTCTTAAGATCTCAATTTCATGTAGCAATAAAGGATATCCTGAGGGATATCCTTTATTGCTACATGAAAATTTTAACACAAAACTAACGCCGACAATAAAACGTTATTAATAATGGTCATACCTAATTCAACTGGGTTCATCAAAATGAACATCACTACTCTCTATTACATTACAAAAAATCTAATTTTTCCTAAATATATAAATAATTAAAATTTAAAAACACCAATTTTATTCTTTTGGGGGTTAAGTTTGTTTTTTTCACAAAACATTATTAATTCCAATTCTATTTTAAACTAATTAAACATTTTTTAATCATACTCTTGTTATAATTAACATACACTTTCTTCTTATTTATAGTTTCTTCTGGTCTAATTGTGTTGAAAGCCAAGAGCGGCGTCCACATTCCTAATCAGCGTCATGTGAACAATATTAATAATCTTAAAAAAAATCCACATTTTTGATGAGAAATTCTTTTGTACATAAAATTTCGAAGTTTTTATACCCTCGTAATATTTTAGTATTAAAATTATTTATATATTACCAAAAAACTGTAGATATACAAAGCACTCACCTTATAATGAAACTAATTATTTTATATTAATAAAAATGTTAAAGCTGGTTTTACGTTTTATTTTAATTTTTGTATACTAATAAAAAATATACTTAAAAGAGTGTACGTAGACGAAATAAATTACTTTAACTTTGCTTAAGGTTAAAAGTTGATGCTCTATTGAAGAAAACGTAATTAATATTCAGCCGTATATGGCAGCATATTACATTGAGCCGTCAAAAAGTATTTTGCTTTTAGACGAAAATTAGTCAGCCCTTTAATTACATTTTTGAAACTGAAAAAGTTTCTTAAAAATTTATATTGTTATGAAAAAAAAATTATTTTCGTTATTGATAGTTAAAGCAATTCTAACACACTAAAACTTTTTACTTGTAGGTTCAAAAGCTGTAGCTGTGTTTTGTCCAACAAGAAGCACTTAATTTTAATTGAGACACAAAAAATATTACAGTAAATATTGAAAATAGTTTAGAAAAATGTCTGGAATTATTCATCAATTCAACTTCAGGCATCTGATTTCGAAGGAATTTCAAGAAAACATTGAAAGGTTTTCAGACGTTTAAATGGATTGTTTTTATTATTAAATTTAGCTAATGAGAATAACGTCAGCATAATGATGCTTATTTTAAAAATTAAGGTAACATTAATATTTTATTGCTGGTTTGTGTGTTTTATGGTAAGTCTACAAGTGGAGCATCTGCCTGCGGGAGGGGATGCCTTGCATGAAGAACTTTTTAAGGGGTTCTATTTCGTATTCACATTATATCTGAGGAAAACCGCCCAAAATTCCAGAGCGTTAAATCGACAATCGCACATAGGCCCGAGCTTGTGACCTTCACACTTCAGCCCTCTACCACGTTCAGTGTCTTATCCACTCGTCCACGGTGTCGCTACAGCAAATCATCAGCTTGAGCGACACAATCAGGGATGGCCCGGCACGGTAAGCATCGCATCGGGGCGCCGTCTTCGAAGTGGCAGCATTTAGACCCCCAAAGCTTGAAAAAAGTATAAAATGGGGCGCTTTTTTTACGTTTGCAGGGGGTGTCACATATCCCAGGACACAATTATATATTTTTGTTTTGTTTGTTACTCAAAAAGCTCACGAACGCTTCTAATACAAGCCATACATTTTTCTTATCAATTCAGGTGTTCGATCAATGCCGAATAGTTAAAAAGTTGTCAAATCTAAGGGTTCACTAGAATTCCTTGACTTTTTAGTCTCACTCAAACTGTATATTACATTTCTTTTTTTTAAAACTTAAATGTTAAAAGAATTCTTTCGCCAAAATGAATTTTAAAATGTGTCAAAGCGGGATATTTACTGTGCAAAGTATGAAACGTGGATATTGTTCAGCGCGGCAGCGTTGTAGAAAGGATCTTTCAAGCTTTATTGCAAGGGTTGTCACACGTGTTTAGGCAAAACTGTAGCTGTATATTTTTATTATCTGGCGTATTTGGGTGAGAAAAAGGGCAGGAGGGTAGATGCTGGAATATTTAAAAATTAGTAAAAAAATCCAGATAAACCGAACATTTTTATTTATTTATTTTTAACATTAAGAGGAAATATCCCCCCTCCCCCCCCCAATCTCCGTTCTTGTCATAAATGTTCTTGTTTTAGAATTCTTTTTTTACAGTAGTGTACACTATACGTTCATTACCTAAACACTAAAAAAAAAAAAAATCCCGCAAAACAGATATTTATGGCATTATTCTTTTATAGTTCTATTTCCCTTTTTTATTTATTATTATTTTTATTTTCTTATGCTTCAATGTTTTTGTTCGTTTTATTATTATAATTACTTATTTTAACTTTCTTACTTACTATTCTCTTTTTGTCAATTTCTTCTCCCCCATCTTTCAAATTTTATTCTCTTTGTTTTTCCTAATTTTTCTTTCTTTCGAATGGCAACTTGCTTTGAGTTTACTTTTTACTTTTCTGATTGTGTGGTCAGTGGATCTTCACAGCTGAGGAAGGGTAGACTTTTTGTGCTCCTTACGGAATTGAATATAGGACGATCAATAACTAGCAACAGACGGGCGAAATAGCGTCAGCCTCCACTGGAAAATAGTCCACACCTTTTGAATGATTAGCTATATAAGCGCCTTCTAGCCACGCGTCTTGGTGCACGCATACGCACAACACAAACTTAGCGCCAGCTTACAGGCAAATTTCGTTTAGTTCTTTTAGAATACATCGATGATACTCCTATATCCAAGCTTGAAATAACGTACTGTGGTATTTCTTATATTTATTTGTACTGTTTACGAAGATGATAATTTAATTCTATTGCAGAAACAGTAATGTAACTCTCAGTCAGAATATTAATTGGATGCCTCGATCAAGCTTCAGTTACGTTACTCAAACTACGAAAGATTAGTTACGGTCACAGGGAGGTAATTTGAACAATTAAAATTGTATAGTTGAAATACAACAGTCTTGGTGTTGTGTACGAGCTTACGCTATTCCAAGAGTCGATTTCGATAGGAGGAAAGCTTATGCTACAAAACACAGGGTAGTTCGTAACTCTTAATAAAACGATAAGGGTGGTGGAGAGAACCTAGACAATTCAGAATCACATAGCAATATGGCGGTCAGAAACGTTATTTTCATGGACATGTTAATAATCATTTTGGAAGATGTGCTGAAGTAATAATGCACTTTCCGATCATGATTTGTCAAACATTGATGCATTTTTCACAGACTAAAATTGGTAGATTACAAATGGTCTCTTTATTACTTTCTTAGTGATAAATGATTATAAAAAGTGATAATTTAAGTGATATCACTTAAATAATCAATTCTGTTAGCAGTATGCAATCCGTACTTTAATAATCAATCCTCCTAATAATCAATTTTAGTCACGTGCTGTCTGTGAAAAATGCGTTAGTTTTTGATAAACCATGGTCAGAAAGTTCCCCATTATTCCAAAATGATTGTGTTTTTTGACAAGAGTTCTGAATCACCCTGTGAGATTTTCTTAAAAGCATTGATAACATATAATTTTTTTAAAATCATTTTCATAAAGTCGATTTTGTGTTTTAATTTTTAAATGCCTTTTAGTCACTCATTACATCAACAAGACTCCTGTCTTAGTTTCTTTTAACTTTAAGAAACAGTTTTTCCCCCTAGACTGTCATGGTTGATTGATGTTAAGGAAAGGTAAACTATTTTGACACGCTTTCCGGTTTTATTAACAGCATGCTTCATGTTGCTGTAATCCACTGGGACTTAGTACCAGTTGCTAGCATCGTTTTGTGTAGTTTTAGAAATAACTTGATTCTTATGACAGCCATCATAAAATAATGAAACGAAAGCTTATTCTTGAGTAAACTAGATTTATACGTACTTCATGAACTCTTAAATAGTTTCTGTACATGAACACAATATTTTTACACGAATAAGAAAAATTGTAGTAGATTCATATGAGCACACACACATTTATACAGATACAGGGTTCCCCCAAAAGGTGGTAACACGTTTTATTTCTTAATACATTATAGATAAGTGAGAAATGTAAATTATAAAAATTTTTCGAAATAAGGTAAAGACTAAAGAAAAGACTATGCCAAGAAAAAATTTTACTTGTTAATTTACAAAAAGTTATACTTAATAAGTTTGTATACGACTCCTGTACAAAAAATTATCAGTTAATAAAATGTGACCCATACACTAACGAGCCGATGTACAAAAATTTGAGAATTATATCATAAAAAAGTTAGAGGTAGGAAGATAAATATCTGTTGACTCAAACCACTTTTCAATGGTTCTCGAAGGAAAAAAATCAGGTCGGATGATTGCATTTCAGTGGTCATATAGAAATCACGGAGGAATTTTTTTTTTCCATTCTGACAATAAACGTGTACATTTATACACATGAATAGCCCCCGATCATCCGTGTTTAAAGATATCTCTGAGATGTTCTATGATGAAAATTTGAAATTTAGTACATCACCTCTTTAATGTATGGGGGACATTTTACAAACTGGGAATTTTTTGTAAGGGGCTCGCATACAAATTTAAAAAGTGTAACTCTTTGGAAATTATCGTGAGGACTATTTTCTTGGCGTAGTATTTTTTCCTACTCACTTATGGATCCGGGACCTTGACTTTGACTAAAGGCACAAGCAGAACAGCTGGCCATCTTTGAACGAAACGTTCTTAGAAAAATATTCGGCGCTGCGAACGAAGGAGTGTGGAGACAGAAGAAGGGGTAAGCATAGATGGATAGATTGCGTAGATGAAGATCTTAGACTTCTATGTGTTATTAACTGGACATAGTTGGCCAGGAGGAAGTCGGAGTGGAAGAGGGTTCTCAGGAAGGCCATGGCCCACCAGGCGTTGTGGTGTCAATAGAAGAAGAAGTCTTTTTTCCTACCTTATTTTAAACATTTTTTCAATTCACATCATCCACTTATCTCTAATAGATAACGAATTAAAGCGTGTTGCCACTTTTTTGGGACACTCTTTATATTAAATTGAATTGTTTAATTTTTTTATGTAGGATATTTTCAGAAATACATTTTCCCCGATACGTAACTTTGTACACTTTTTGTATTTAAAATAACACTTACTTTTAGAAACTGTGTGTTCTGTGTTTTGAAAAATGTAAGACATATCAGAGATAATCCAATATTACATTAAGATATGTACAGCAAATCCACGTATAAATTAACCCATCTTTATTCTCGCTACCAATAGCCCTAGATGCACACTTCCGATTATAAAAATGGTCAAAATTAGATGCCAAGTAAATGTATTAAAAGTTTGAACAGAAAAAAGTGAAAAAAAAAAACATATAATCTAAGTTTCTATACAGCCATTACATTTATATTAAGGGAAATCTTCCCCATACAAAAACATTGCAAACACAAAAAGGCCAATATTAATAAGACCATTATGTTAAAAATTTTAACACATTAAATGTAGGGAGCATTCACAAATGGAGATGATAACATATGACGCTATCAAAAAAAGAACGAGTTTTTAGAGTACATACGATCCCATGACAAGTTTTGTTTTTCAAAGAAAAAAAAGTATAATAGTTGTCTATTCACTGTTATTGAAAGAAAAGTATTTTGTGTATAATACGTAAAAACGCTGTACACAAGCTCGCACATAACAGCTTAAATGCATACAAGATGTGACGTACACCCTCCAAAAAAAGTATTCGAGCAAGAGATAAATTTCCTACGTTGGTTTCGTATATTAAAAATTATTTATCACAGAATATGAATTAGGCTATGTATAAATATGAATTTCCGTAATTCTATCAAGTTGTGCGTTTTTCAAAAACTCAATTTTATTCGAAAATCTAAAATATAGGAAATTTCTCTCTTGCTCGAATACTTTTTTTGGAGGGTGTACAAGAGCTTGGAATTATACAGATATGACATCTTATGATAAAATTACTTAAAAAATCACACAAAATTATAATTTCTCAAAATCTTTATTTGACTGTACATGTTAGTATACCTGCATGAAACAAATACTTATTATTTACAGCTTAAGAAAAAAATTCGTAATTTTTATTATTCACTTATGCATAGTCTTTTTTATCTGAAATTTCTGTGTTACTCTTTCTTTTACGTACGACTTCTCAACTTGAATTTATCTTCCCAACCAATAAAAGGCTCTTCTTTTCAGTCAATTAATTGTTAAAGAACGATTAACAATTGTGAATATTCTTAGTGATAAATAAGAAATTGATCTTGAGTTCGGTTTTATGATTGATGAGAGTGCGTCATAATCTGGAATAATGATTGATATACTTATGTTCGTCATGATGAATTTCTCCAATCAGTGTTCGGGATAGGGAAAATCATTAATCTAAATTACGATTGCTCAATCACTTGCCGGAAAATCAAAAAATGACTAGCAAGTTGATCCTTAGATCCAAAAAATATGAATTGTTCGTCATTATTACTTGATCAATTGACTAAAAAAATACACATTTTTTCCACAAACGAGCCAAATAGATGGTTTCTACATAATCTCCTTCAGGTAAAGGGGACAACGCAATGAAAGTCTTACTAGCACAGAGAAAGGAAATTTTTTACAACCAGGGTTTGAGTGGGAACGACCGTACACTCAGGAGAGTAGCGTGGAATAGGACAGGCCCTTAACCTCCAAGCCGCTGGTCCTTTTTCTAGATTATAATATGCACTTATAGATTTTGCTTTGATTGAAATGCTACAATAATAAAAAGTTTTTGTTTTATTTTCTCCAAGGGTGGGGCACTTACACACCAGTCATTCGCCACTACTAAGGCTCGATGTATTGGCTATTTTATTATGGAACACCAATTTGATAGCCAACCATTCGAATCCGGACGCATGGTTTGACAGAGTGGTTCGCTAGCCACTATGTTATTTAGGTGGTCAACAAAAAACTGTTTAATTTTCAGTTTTTAATTGATAGAAAAAGAATGGGGACACGCAGGAACAATTAAAGAGTAATTTAATGAAAATGTTTGTATTTGAGTTTATTTTATATAGTATATGCAATTACACGAAATATAGTGAAACTTTTTTATCTATTTCATAGTAAGAATAATTATAATGCTGCTCTAACATATAGTATAGGAAATATATACAGGGAGGTCCTAAACTATATGTCAAAAATGTAAAGGCAGGTAGATGGGACCAATATTGTTCAAAATCACATATCAATGTGGGGTCGAAAATGTCGTCTTCATGTCTCTGTTAATAATCACGTTGGAAGAACTGTTGGTCTAAAGTCTTAATCAAGTTTCATAAACAATGAGCATTTCCCGAGACTTACATCAACGAAACGAAATAGAATTTGTAAACTATCAGTTTTAGTTAGGTGTTTTCTCTAGAAAATTCGTTCGTTTTTGACAAACGATGGTTGGAAAGTTCACTGTTACTTCAATACTTCTTCCAAAGTGATTACTAACAGGTACAGGAAGACGACATTTTCGACCACGCTATTTTTTCTTAGCTAGATTTTTTTATGTTATTTCAGGGACTACTAAAATAAGATGTAGTTCAAAACTGCTAATTATTTCTAAATAATGCGAAAATGAAATTTATAATTCAAGTAAGCAAACTTGGAAACTATTAATAAACAAGCAGGACGGTATTTTTAATAAATAACTTACATACTGCATTGAAAAATGTGTCTATTTACTTTACTTAATTTCATATTACTCAAAACAACAGAAAAAAATAAGTATATTCTGTTATAGAAAGTTCCTTTCTTCTACTAAAGGATAATCCTATGAAAATTCAGTAATATATAAAATATTTACTTAAAGTAAGTATCTTCTAATAATAAACATGGTTTTATTAATACTTATTAGTTTCATATATAGTTTAGCACTAATCAACCTATTAAAAATAATTATTATTATTATATAAATTACTTTACATCACTGGGGCTAATTTTGAAATATACAAAATACTTAGTTATTAAGTATAAACAAAATAATTTGTTTGTATATTAAAATGTTTAATTATTTTGAAGAGAAAACGTTTTTATGAAATTAACCGTTTATTTGTAGAATCAGCCAATATTTTAATTTCTTTTAACGTATGTTGTTTACATTCTTCTTTAAAACAATATATATAAAATCAAAAGTCAACTTTATTTTGTATTATGACATAACTTAACAAAAAAATAAATTAAAATATTTTTTAAAAAAGCATGTTGTATAACTTTAATATTTTTTTTCTCTCTTTTTTTAGCATTGCATGAATGTTTATTTATAATCTTTGGTTCTAGAAAATTATAAATTTTCTTGGCTTCTAAAAAATTTTTGGAAGAGAAAAAGGAACATTGTCTAGTTGAGCCTAATATGTTGTTTAAAAAATGTATATGGTCTGATAAACATATAGTAACACGTTTAAAAAAATAAAAACCATTGGTTGATGCATAAAAAAGTAATACGGTTAATTTTAAAAAGAGCTTTCCTTCTTAAATTCATCAAATATTTTCTTAAAAACAAAATAATTTGCCAATTAGGTATTTTTAATAAATTTAGTCCTAGTGGTGTAAAGTCATTTATATAATAATAATTATTATTTCTTTAATTTGTTGATTAATACTTTAGAGAACTAACTACGGAGCTAATCAGGGTATTTTGGGAATCAATAAGGTGCTGGCCGGTTTTCGATATTTTGTCGTTGCCGATACCACACCAAAAACGTAATGGTTTTGGTTCAAAAGTGGCACAGGGCTGGGCCGACGCCGTTATCGTTTTTGCCGACACCGAACCAGAACCACCCCATCCTTTCGGCCCGACACACGCCCAGGCGGACGCAATTTTGTCGTTTTCGGTACCGCGTGAGCGATGTCGCCCCGGCACATTCTGCGCCGGCATGCCAGTGTCGGCCCAAAACTTATCCGATAGGGCTGTGTTTGCTGGGATTGCTATGTGATTCTGAATTGTCTTGGTTCCCTTTATCTGCCTTTACAATTTTGACATACAGTTTAGAACCACCCTGTATATGCAAATACAGTAATATACATTCTTAAAATCAGAATATACTGATAAATTTGTCGGAAAATAATATGTTATAATCAAATAAAAATATTCTGTTGTGAGTTGTTTTATTTTGCCTGTTAATTTAAACATCTAGTTTACTGTATGGAAACTTTATAATGCTGTAAATGAAAGAAAAAAAAGTTTTTTAAATGTGGCGCTTATATTTATTGTGTGTGCAATTTCTCAAATTCACAAATTGAGAAATTTTGTGTAATATAAAATTCTGTGTAAGAATTTTTACAAATTCTTACACAGAGAAACACAAATACAAATTTTTTCAAATTCTTTCAGATTTCTTTTTACAAATTTACACACAACAACAATAAACAAATTCTTTCAGAAATTGAAAGAATTTGTTTCAAATACAATTGTTTTTACAAATTCTTTCAGATTTCTTTTTATGTAGTAAATTTTTTAATTGGAATAGAATTTTCAGATCAATTATAAAGATATAAAATTTATAAATTTACTTATCATTAAAGAGGTGTTTTGTTTTACTTTTATTTTTATCTGTTTCTGCTCTTTGCATACTGCACAAATAAAACAAAAGCTATTTTTTGTGAAATTTAATATGCTTTAAGTCAGTAAACATCCGGGTTACATTTACTCTACTTACTACACAGGGCGTCCCAAAAACTCTGACGTAAGCTCTTATTCCTCAAATATTGATTACAGACATATTCAATAAAATACAAAGTTACGTAAAAAGAAAGTTACAGAATTTTATGGTATCGATTAAAATTCTTAGAGATTCAATCTAAATAAATACGAATTTTATATTTTATGCTACCTTGTAAAACAAATTACCATTAAATAAAATGGGCACCATACACTAATAAAGGTGTTGTACAAAATTTGAACATTTTATCCGGAAAATGGTCGGAGATATTAAAAGAAATATGCGCCGACTGAAAACATCTTTCGACGGCTTTCAAAGGGAAAAAAAATAATGTCGAATGATTGCATTTCAGGGGCGATATACAAATTACAAAAGAAAACAATTGCATCAAAACGTAATATTATTATTGGTATTGCATAGACCCAAGCTAGCGTTGTATGAATATATCTGTGAGCTTTTTTATGATGAAAGGCTGAAACATTATGCATGCACTAATTAATATATGAGGCACATTTTACTAGCAGAAAACTTTTAATACGGAAGGCGTATAAGAATTTAAACTTTGTTTAGTTTTAATCTCCGGAAAAATTTAATCCATACCATAAAATTCTGTACTTTTTTTACCCACATTTTTTTATTTATATTATATGTTTATGATCAGTATTTAAGAAATAAAAGACTTGGTCAGCGTTTTCGGATACCCTGAATAGCGCTTTAAATACAAATAAAATATTTTATCATTAAAAGCTTCCCCCCCTCCAATTCAGTACCTTCCTCTGCCTTTCTTTTATAAAATAAAATGTTCCTACTTTCAAATTATTAAAAAAAAATTTTTTTTAGCAAGTTTTAGAACTTTGAGAATAAATCTGTTTTGACTGTGGATTATGCGAACATAAAAGGCATTTTTTATAACAACGATAAGTTGAACAAGGGCCGAGAAAGGTGATTAACAATTTAGATAAGCAAAGCTAATTGTGTAGATTATGTTTCTAAACAATTAAAAAGCAAAATTTTCGCAAAACAGGAAATTAACAAATCCGAGCATGCAAAAGTTAAAAAAAAATATTTAGAAAATGTGAAAAAAAAGCTTTATTAAAATGTTTATTAAATTATAAAGTAAAGTACTTTGTTTTATTTATAGCGGTTATTATTTTACTACATTTTTAAAATATTTAAACATCAAATTTCATGTAATAAAAAAAATGAAGATCTAAAATTAAACCGTTACACGAAAAATCATCTGAAAATTCAAACAAAACCTCTGTCCATTCCAGCATATTTGATTGATTATGTTTTGAGACATAAATAGAATAATAAAATTATAGCTGTACAAAATTGTTACTCATTTTTAAGATTAAAAGTAATTAGTGAGAATCAGTGAAGAAAAAAGTCTCTAAAATCAAATGAACAGCGTTACTTTATTTTTATGTGCGTCATATTTCACATGAAATATTAATGTAAAATATATTTAATTTAATTTAATTTAGTTTTAAGGTAATATGCAATCGCAAAAGTATCTAATTTATACTAGTTCTAGTGTAGTATTGAAATCCAAGCTCCCTAAACTTCATTATTATTCTTTTAATGACAAAAAAAATTATTGCAAAATTTTTTATATTCATTTTCAACATAACTTTCAAATAACTTTTCTTTGTTAACAACTCTGTTACTTAGAGGATATATATGTATATATATTTTCATAGTCGATAGAAGTTCATGGATACATGAAATACATGTTTCTATACGAGTTAGAACACAGAAAGGACATACACGAATTTCGTAAAAGTAGAGGCTATTGACAGAAACTAGAATGCAGACCGACTGTCAAACCAAAATCATAAACATTTTCCAATTTTGTTCCGAACAGATTAACGCAATTAAAACATTAAAATATTTAATTTTTGACGTTGCCTTTAGAGAATGATTATATTGTTTTGTTGGGCCCTGTAAAAGAGCTATAAATGCTAAACACACTACTTTAGAAGCGTAGCAATAGTTTATTAATCTCAACAACATATACGAGGGTGGTTCAAGAAAAAAAGATAACGTGTTTAACCAAAATGTTAGTTCACAAAATCCAAGAAATACACCGAGATAGCAAGGCATTTGGTACAGATAATTTTTCAAACATTTCTTCCACCTGTATACCAATCTATCGAAACCGTCATTGGAGAAATACCTGGTCGCTGAACCATGTAATGACGGCGGCGTCCTGAGCAACGGAATCTGTCTGGAAATCCAGTCCTGCCATGCCATGCTGGTTCATCAACAACCCGAAGAGATAGAAATCGCTAGGTGAGAGATCCAGAATGTAGAGACGATGATCCAATACCTTCCATCAGAAGATCTGTAGCCAACCACGTGTAACCGAAGCAGTATGTGGGTGGGAGTTTGATTGCTGTGATAATCCGTTGTACCCATTCATGGAATTTCATTCACTCGGGGAATATGTATACCTGTAAAATGTCTTTTTATCCTACTTTTTGAACCACCTGCGTATTAATTATGTTTTGCTTGAAGTAGATGCGCATCTCTAAAACATACTTTAAGTAATGACTACCCTATAGCGTAATTTACCGGAATTTGTTTTAGTATTCCTTATATGTTATCTATCTATCTATCTATCTCTCTCTCTCTCTATATATATATATACTAAGAAATACTAATAATATGATCATACTATACATTGCAATTAGATATTACAATTTTATTGAATTTAAGCCTATTTGTGCTTTTAAAGGGTGGTCAGGCAGTCGAATAGACAGACAGACAAACCTATATCATTAACACTTTTCAATTGTGTTAAAAAAGTGTTAAAAACAAAATTAAGTGGAAGACTGCGATGGGAGATAACATTTCATCAAAATGAGACAAAGGGCTTAATTATATAGCACCTTCACGTCTTAAAAATTCTCTCAGATTCTGTCACTGATATCGCGTACTCTCGAGAAACGTCTAAATCGAAAATTTCAAGTACTGTACTCAAGGGATCAAATGAATGACATCCCCACATCTCTATTTTGAGGGACATTCTTTCGGATGAAATCGAAAATCGATTTTCTTTCTTATCCTTTCGAAACACTGGTGAGAAACACGGACGAGAAATTCTTTACGATATATCCGTCGAAAATGGATGCATAATCTATATACTTAAATATAGTTTTCCCCGAGCTTGACGCGTTTACGGAAGAGAAATGATGCAGATACATTCGCGCAATCCTTTAAGATTAACCGTGACAGCATTAACATTTGGAATAGAGCTTTTATAAGCATTCTGGCACAGTTAAAAAAAAAATAAAATATGGGGCTCTGGAAGGTATCTGTACAACTACGGTGCTGTTAATTTAACTATTTAAATCTTTTTTTCAGAAATTGTTTTAAAGTTGAATATAACATTACAGTCTGTAGATAAATAGTGTAAACACTGTACTCTCTTTAGAGAAGAAATATAAATCATGAAAGATTCACGGTTTATGAAACATTTTTTGAGTCATTGTTTTTCACTCTACTGTATACTACGTTTAAAACAACTGAGTAACAATTAAGTGAAATGTTCGCTATCATTTTTGTCTCCTTGAATCTCCAGATACATTTCATTCACCAATGCGAAGAATTAACGCTTCGAACTGATCAGTCTTCGTTGCTGTGTCTTTTCAATGACGGGAATGCAAAAGTTAGTCCAAATAAACAACGTGATTAATTTATTTCTTTTTTAATTACCACGCTCTAGTGTGTTGCAAAATCTACGAAGGTATTTTGTGTTCTTTAAAAAAATTATAAATGGGATATAAGGCTGTTGGTATGAACCTTAGTCAAGGCGTGGGATTATAGAGGCTTGATTGCCCTCCCTCCACGAAAGTTTAGTAAATGCGTTAATAGTTTTTATATGCTTTGATTTTTTGGTAAATTTTAGCACTACATATTCCTCCTGGCCCCGAAGCACTGCATCACCCTCTCCCGAATTTTTTTTCTGGCTGCACCCTTCACTTCAGTAACATATAAGACCTTTATTTTGTTTCAATGATTGTTTCTAAAATGTGCTTTGAACAATGACCGGCCTTGGACTAAAGAGTAATTGACATGTTTTCTATGATTATATACAGGAACTATAAATGGTACCTATATGCCATTTTCAATAAGGACCATGATATGGTATGTATACATAACGTAAAGTTATGAGAGTAAATTTGTTTTGAAAACTGGTGCATATTCCAGGCAGTTAGATCGCTATCAAACATACGGCCAACAAACCGAAAATAAAAAAAAAATGCGAGAAATTCTGTTTGTAACATTTTTGACACAGCAGAGGGAAGTAATTTCTTACCAGATACAGGTGGTGCTTGCTTCTCAAGCAGCACAACAATGGTCTCTGAACGTTAATAGACGTTCAGAGAACTTTACTGAACGTTCTTAGAACGTAAATGAGAAAACGGAGAGAGTTTTTTTCCATCTCTGCTGCTGCCTCGGTATCCTGTATTGTGAGTATAAGTTTGTGTTGCACAATAATTGTGTTTTAAAT
Organism: Cheiracanthium punctorium; assembly: GCA_038373885.1. NCBI lineage: Eukaryota > Metazoa > Arthropoda > Arachnida > Araneae > Cheiracanthiidae > Cheiracanthium > Cheiracanthium punctorium. Next base: position 371,524 of record JAWZYV010007137.1, read on the forward strand.
AGTTGTTCTTCCATTTATATTAAAAATTAAACCCATTAAATAAAGAAAACACTATAATTCAAGCAGCTTACGCAAAGGGAATTTTAACAATGCGTACAGCTGGGAGAAAATAAAATTATATTGACTTCACTTAAGCGATATTCCCCTCTATAAACGAACTTAAGGATCAAACTCTTGGTCTGCAAAATCCGGGTTGAAATACGGTTTTTCAGATTGGAAATGGTCGATAAACTGTCCTTTGTAAATGACACCTCTCAAATACCACCATGGAAAGAAATCTCGAGAGTTTAAGTTGTGGGATTAGAACAGCCATTCTTCTCAAAATCCTTTGTGTTTGATGGCGTTAATACTGGAATTATAGAGCCAGAATGCTGTAGAATATACCACTGAAGGCTCCCTATAGTTGTTGTTCAATAGGCTTTAAAGAAAGAAGCATAGAGACTTCTAAAAATACTGGGATTGTCAAGAAGAAAATTATTGAACTCTATGAGAGCTTTGATCCTCCATGTATAAAGACCCATATTTTGCAATGGTGTTCTATCATCTCATGGGGGTTTGTTCAGACATTAAAGTCTTTTTTGTCTTACTTTTAAATTAGAAATTAATTAAAAACGAATCATCTATGTGGGGATAGAAAATAAATAAATAAATAAATTTTTGAATTGAAAAAATTCCCTTTTTCAGTCGTCAATATCTTTCATTTTGAGGAATTAATATTGAAAATATTGAGTCGATTCGACTTTTTGCTATCACCATTTTCTACGAACGCAAGAAATGTACGAAAAATTGAGTAAACTCTTACAACTGGAAATATTGATAATGTTATTACGAACTTTGATTCTCTAAGCTACTTCTGTCTAAGCTAAATTATGTTGAAATGTGATTAAAAATATGTATTTTGCTACAGTTGATTCATTTCTTTAAATTATTATGCTGAAATAACAAAATTCAATATTAGAGCATAAAAAAGCTGCCAGGATACAAATAATGGAGTATTGTTTTCCCATAAAGTTTTTGTAAAGTATGAATACTGTCCATTGTTTAAGGTATATTCTTCACAGCTTTGTTTCTATTATAACAACATATGTCTTACTTATTTTTAATGATACGACGGAATTCAAAATGACTTTTGTTTTCCTTTAAATGATCGTTTAAAACTTTTTAATATATCAAAAAAACGATTTTTATATAACTTATGTGAAACAACGTTAAGTGAAAGTGAAGTTTGTACGAGGGACTGTGGTCAGTTTAAAAATGCTCTCTGAGTATCGTCATGGCACTTTACAATAACTTTAAAAATAAATTCATTTTACTTTCATACAATTACGCCAGTTTATTTATTTTTTACCCACTACAATGAATTTAGTACAAATTGCAACTAATTCAATGTCGCCCAGGTGGTGTAGTGGCCTACGAGCCATTCTATTCGTGGGTCTGGTTTCGAATCCCAGCTTGGGCATGGATATTAACTTTTCCGCCTCCTCATAGGGAGTAATTCTGGCTGTCCACTTGGTGTCTCATAATAAAATAGCCACGAAATTTGGACCTTGGTAGTAGCAAAATGCTTGATGAGCAACAGTGCCCGCCCGTTGGAAAAAAAAAAACAAAAAACAACTAATACAATTAGTTTCTGGCACATATTTTCGAACTTGAGCAGTTTCAATTGTTTTTGCAGGAAATGAAAAGCAAGTGAAAATTTACAGGCTCAGAATAATGCTACAAACTCTTAATTGTCTTTAAAAGTAATTAACATCCGATGGTATGTACAGGATGGCCATAATTAAACTGCAAGTGTTCAAGGGGTGCTGGAGAGAAAACTACAGAGAATATTCCAGTGAAATTTGGTATCTACACGTTTCAGAACATGCGCAAGTCAAATATGCAAAAATAAAAATTCGTCACTTTCACCCGATAGATGGAGCTATACCGTACTTCAAAGGTCACCGGTGGCATATACAACTTCCAAAACCGATAGTCAGAGCATAGTGACATTCTAAGAGGCATATAAACAATATAAAACATGATTTACAGTTTATCAAAATTCCATACAATTCGCTTCAAAAATTAAATTTTTACAGTAACATGTAATCAAAAATTAACGTAAATTAAGATCACAAATTGGTACTTTTCCGTTATCTCGACACCACCCAAATTTGGCGACTTTTTTTTCTCGCCAAGTAGCTCCGATGTTTTTTGGCAACTTTTTTGGTCGCCAAGTAGCTACGATGTTTTTAGCCGATTTTTCGTGTCCGCAATTACCTACCGGATATTTATTTCGCCTTAAACATTTTCAATGCCTACAAAACAAACAATTTAACAGAAAATACAAAGTTAAAAATGTAAACATACAAAAGAGACTCACCATTGCATACGACAAATTTCAATGAATGTTAAATCATAATATGAACAATACATAAAACGTATTACTGTTCTAAAACTAAAACGATAATTTTCAAACCAATGAGTTTTTTAAATATCGACACAATACAACAACGAAATTATCTACGGGATTATCTTTTTAACAAGTTAATTGACACACCGAGCATGTGCAAGGCGGTTTGACTGCTATACTAATTGCATTCACCAATTTCTATATCCTGAAGATTCTACACAAATCGAAATATCGGCAATTCTACACAAATCGAAATATTTTAAAACATACTCACATTTTCAGCTTCTTCTTACAAATTCCAAACGTTTCAATTTGAAACTCAAACTATGAAGACACACAATTTCAAAATATACATGGCGGGATTCCCACTTTACAAAACAATTCCTTTAACAACTCTCACAAAAATTTATTTTATCATCTACATTCGTCGCCACATTCCCTATTAACTCATATTTATACAAATATATATGTAAAAGCAACACTCACCTAAACTGAAATATATATGGCTACACACGTTTATACATACTACGCACGTTTATACATCAATACAACAACAGGATCGCGGAAGGATACAAAACAGAAACAATCGGCGCTTTTCTGCATGCAAACACATGCTCTCGGCCTACGCAAGATTAATAAATCAAATAGGTTGACGAATACAAAACAGAAAAATACGTTATCCTTTACTATTCAAACACAAGCTAACATACTACGGACACAGAAGCAACGTTAGTAAAAAAACAAGCTCTCCGCACGATTCAGGATACACGTTTGCGTATGAATAAACAACACACTCATAGATTAGTACAATCAGTAACGTCGCATTATTTGTTTTGCTTTCCTTTTGAAACAGTAGCGCTTGTACTACGCATTAAGAATCCGGGTTACCAAAAAAAAATGAAGATCGCCGCGCAAACGAGGATGGGTTACCAGAAAATATTGTCGCCAAGCATCGCCCTCTACTGCCGGGAAAAAATCGCCAAACTTGGCTGGTGTCGAGATAACGGAAAAGAACGCAAAAATTAAACAATTCAAAGACGCTTTAGAAAACAATTAAACCATTGTTTATTCTCATTGACACTCATTGGTCTTCTTCTTAATCGTTTCATACGCCGGTATTCTTTCTGGGGTAGCCGAATAATTGCTACCATTCTGATAGAATATCTTCACTAACAATACACGTTCCTTCTTATTCAGAGTCATGACTGACCATTACTCAATGTGGTCTTGTTTTTACACTGTTTGATGGGCTCAAAATTTGCATATATGACTTCCATAAGCATTGAAACACGATATAGTGCCATCTATCGGGTGAAAATGGCGATTTTTTTAATTGCATATTTGACTTGCGCATGTTCTGAAACGTGTAGATACCAAGTTTCACTGGAATATTCCTGTTAGTTTTCTCTCCAGCACCCCTTGAACACTTGCAGTTTAATTATGGCCACCCTGTACTTGAGAATGAGTGTGTGCAAGGCACTGAAACTAAACGTTGAATGAATCTTTTTTTTTTATGTACTTAAGTTTTTCGATTGCTTTTTGTTGAATCTCTCCAACCATCTGTCCCTCGCTGTATAAGATTCGATATGACGTAACACCAAATAAAAAAGTGTAGATGCGAGTTGACGGCGAACCCAGACTGGCGATGTATTGAACCCCATATTCGGGTAAAACGGCCCAGATCTGCAAACTTTTACCCCGGAAGTTGGGCGAGAATTGCGGATAAAAAGCAGAAAGAACTAGCTATTCTCACCCCAAAACTTGCACAGTCCAAAATTGCTGACGTCAGAGTGTAACAGGTAAAAAGTAATCGTCGAAAGAATTGAATTTCATCGATAGCCAAGTAGCTTTAACCGATTAGAACGTGAGTAATGTTTACGAGCAGCAGGTGTTTTATTTGTCAACAAACTTTGATAGGATTACTTTTAATTAAAAAATGTATAACCTTCTAACTCATTTAATTTAATTTTAATGTAACGCGTAGAGCTTAATGATAAATAAATAGTATTATTTTTGTGCTATAATTATATTTCTTAATGTGATTTTTAATATAACTAAAAAGTAGTGTAATAAAGTTTCTTATATTAGTTTATTAGAATGTAACGCTTAAGATTTGTTCAATGATAGTTGGTTATGGATAAATATTTATTCATTTTCATGCTCTTATAGTAGACAAATATTCTGATGCATGAATATAATTTCGTAAATATTTACAGTCAAGATCACTTAAATTTTGTTACATCACGAAAACATTTATTGGTTCTTTAGAAAAATATGATTTGAGTTCCCAATTTTGAATTCTGTATTTGTTTTTCTGATGACTGCAGTTTCTTATTGTATAAAGATTTTATTAATATTTGTATAGAATATTTACTTCAAATATAATTTTGATACACTACTTTTCTTCTTTTTAAAAGAAATAAATCTCTTCCTTTTGAAATAAAAAAAATGCATTATTAGTTTACTTATACATTTCTACATTAAAATAAATGTATATTTAAATATTTATAATGCACAAAGCTTCTGAAGTTCGCAAATAAAACTTATGTCATAAGCTATTTGTTGTTCGAAAGTTACTCATATGATTTAAATGCAAAGTTTAGATACGTGGTTTAACACACATTACTAAATAGTAACAAACATAACTAACAATATTATTACAGATAAACAGGAAAAAGGCGCCCATTCGCGGTATTTATTTCCCATATTTGTAGTCTGAAAATGTAGCGTCAAACAGGCCAGATAAACATTGACACGATTGTTTTTGTTGTTACCAACAAGAGGGAGCCAAACCCAAAAGTATTCCGCCAAAATATTTCCGCCAAAATATTCCTTGTTGCGGTAATTTAAACGTAATAAAGATACAGAATATTTCCATTATAGAAAACTGACGTAATTATCTGTGCTTAAAATTACACCAGAGCTCTATCCGAGGGCACTTCTTTGACCGGAAGCCTTTATAGATACCTCAGAGAATCTACATTACCAAAAAATTATAAATTTTATTTAAAACATTTTCGAAATGCATGCTATTTTTTCTCAGTTTTGCTGGAATTTCCTTGCTAATCTGTTAGAGACTTCTCTGTACATACTGATTTACAGATTTGGCACTTTGAAAATCCACAAGAACTTGTGCAAAGATATAAGTAATAGTATATGGGCAGAGGGGGGAGGGTTGCACAGGAATCAGTATTTTATGTACTAGTCAATTGTTTTTATAAGACAGTCCGACCGTTTGGATGGTCCCTTCCAAAAAGTACCTTACCGTACCATGACAAAGCGTATACTAACTTGAACAGTCCCCTGTTGACATTTAGTGTTCATGGATTCATGCGATTATCAAGTGTCCAATGACAGTCTTGCCGGCCCAGGCGAGGCATAAAGTTTTGTGACCTCGAATTTTCAATGATACACGAGTGGGCTTTCGGCTCCGAAAACTCACATATGAATGATGATCGGCAAAACAGTTCGCATGCGGGCTCTTGTTCATGCCTCAGTTACGAAATTTGTGCACGGAGAAAAAAAATAACACTCTCACCTAGAACTTGCTGTTTTCTGTGTCCCAAATCTAGAAGTATAGATCGCAGAATTACGCATGTAGGCGATACACATAACTGGTATAGACGAAATTGTCAAGCATTTCTAATCCGTAGTATTCTGGCTAATCACAGCAGAATGATTTGTGCAACGAGAAATTATTGTTCGATTTTTGGAGCACTAAAATAACCGCTTGTGAGTCTACCCGCTAGCGTACGCATCGATTTATAGATATTTTCACCTGGGTACAAGCACCAGCTTATAGAGGAGAGATAAAAAAATTGGGTAAGTGGCTTCAGAAGTGTCTCCTTCTATGATCTAGTATTGATAAGGAAGACATAGATTCATACATAAATGTTAGTTACACCAATTAGTTTCGACATGCCACAGACATATTTTTTTCTGAGTGGAGCAATTTGAAGAAGAGTTGCAAGTCTATCATGCTTAATGAGTCCCATTAGTCGTCATTGATTTTTATTGGTACCAATGACGCTTTACCAGATGATGCTTTACCAGATTTCCAATCAGACTTTAGAACGATTAAAATCGACTGTAATCAGTTGCAAAGAATGATAGTTCACAAATTTTGCAGAAATTCTTTTATACAATTGTATTATTTTTTAATTTTTTGGAAGCCCGATTTCATGAAGATTATTGATTTTTTACAAGCTTAACATTCAACTACCAGTAGTCTATTAAAAAGATACATTAATCTTAATCGTAATCAGATCATGTAATCTATTACAGATAGCTGCGTATTCGTCCGATGTCAGTTTTCGATATTTGCTGTACGCTCGTGAAATGGTCGTAAGCGAAAATCGAATTTTCAGCCGTCATCTCGGAAATGCAATGTCCCATCTCTTTCCTGCGCCACTTCTAAGACCACGTTCGAACTGACTCCTTTGAATAAAGGCCCTTTACTCTCCTTATATGTCTTCCGATAATGTTTCGCGAAGTTTTTCTTCTTTACATTTACTTGAAATTTCTACACTTTTATCGCAGTTTGATCGTGTATATCTACTCCTATGCCGAACAGCAACCATACAGGGGCCATGGCCAAAATTCTCCAAACTTGGCGAATTTCGGCGAAGGATTGCCAAATCTGGTGCCAAAAGTAAGTGTCCAAAACTGAAGACAGCTTGGCGATATTGTTAATATTTGGCGGGAAATCGCAAAAAACCTAATGTTAAACAATGGGATTTTCTAAGTTCTTATGCTCTAATTACCCGATTTAGATGCAAAAAATGCAAAATCTAATTATTTGACGCACAGAGCATAAATTATAGACGAGAAAAAATTAAAAGAGCATAACACCCTAAAAATTTTTAACATAATAGGTAGTAGAAAGTCTATTCAATTAAATAATTCACTTGCAATATGTGTAAGCAAAACCCTCTACTTAATTGGAATAGACAAATTGATTCACTAATGCGTACACTAACATTTGGGTGAGATAGATCAAAGGCAAATCAAAGCCGCATAGAAATCAATACGGATCGGGAACACAGTTTTCATACAATCGCTATGTTAAAATTATTGAAATGCGAGTCAGTTTTATTGATTAGCCTTCATAAATAAAGGATGTACTCTCGAGAAATAGCACAATTTAAAACACTGATAAAAAAGTTATTTACTATTTTCTATGTTATTTATTATTTTCTATTCTAAAGTTATTTATTATTTTCTATTTATTTTCTAAGTTAAATTACTCACTCAAAAACCATAGTCGGATATTCCAAAATTGTTTTAATACCTTTATTAAATTGGTGGTGCATAAATACTCTTGTGACTCCACATTACTATGTAATTTCGTTTTTAAATAAATAATATACCTCTACTAGAAATTTATATGCCTTCGGAGTAGAGGTGACGAAACTATGACCAGCGGGTCAGACACTGACCCATCCAGGTTTTCTAAGTTACCCACGAGTTGATTCTTATAGGGGAGAAAGGGACTAGTATAGACAGCTTGAATAATTTTGCTATTTCGCAGTTGAAATTTCTATGTAAATTTTAGTAGATTAGCAACACTGATATGCACTCACATATGTAGTTGGGTGACAGTACACTTCATAGTAAGGCAGCAATTTATAATACAGGCTTTTTATGTTGGAAAAGTAAGTTCTTGAATTGTTTTTTAACTACTAGTTTAGACTATTTTAATTCATTACTTTTAAATTAAAGGAGATGATAATATGTTATAAATGAATACATTCTTTACATATTTTAATATTCACTTTTGATATGCATGATTTGAATCAATCAGCACTAAGACTAGACAAACAAATGATTCTATGGGGCTAGTGTGGACACATGTTGATGGGGCTACTGAAGACATGTCAACACTAGCCTTACTTAGCTTTCATTAGTAAAATCATGGGCTTTAGCATTACATTTTAAACAATTTATTTATTAAATTAGACTTTTATAGTGATAAATTCATTTACAAAGCTTGTATTACGGATTTATTTAATAAATTAGATTAATTTTTGTACAGCGATAAATTAATTTAAAGAAATTATTGTTTTCATAAATTAAATAGTTTTTAATTAAAATTACAACCTGTAGAATATTATTTTTATAGAAATAATAAAAATTCAAGAAATGTTTTTTATTGCTGGTAGCACGATTCACACGACATCTCAATTGACATTAAATGTTGACATGCCAAATTACATCATTAAACAGGAGCAGAATAATTGTTTTCCAGTTAAATAAATAAAAGTTAAATAGCTCTCTAATGTGTTGTTTGGTTTTTGATACTTATTCAAAAAATGCACAGTTCTTAATTAGTAGTGCAAATTAATTACTAAGATTAATATTCATTAAAATATGTATTATTATGGTTAACAATTATTAAGGAATGTACTATCAAGGTTATAATTTATTTCATTATTCTTTTGTATGTTTTTATGAGTTGTATTACATTTTCTAATTTCAGTTCTAGCTCGTCCGCACCAGTCCCATAATATGGGGCTGGTGTGAACAAAAATAACTTAAAAAATATTATTAAAAAACTATTGGGCCAAACAGGTTGACATGCCAACCTGTATACATAAAACACAGGTTGTCATGCCAACCTGTATACATAAAACATAATTTTATATTTTATCTAAAGTAAATGTAATAGTACAAATTATTGAATAAAAAATACTTGGATGTCTTAAAACTGATATTTGACATACTTTTTGCCAAATTTATAAAAAATTTCCACTCTACCCCCCTTCTCCCCTAAACATATTTCATATCACAAAAAAGTGAACATTCTCGAAAAATTAAAAATTAAGGTACATATTTCTGATGTTGAATTTATTAAAAAAAAATCCAAGTGCAAATTGGGTGTACATACATACCAATAAAATATGTAGTAATACGTAAGTAATATTTCATAATAAAACTAACTCGCGTGTGAACGCAATCTAACTTACGCGAATGGATATTACTCCTCGCTTGCAAAAGGAAATTTTTTCGCCAACAGTAATTCATTAAACTCTAATCCACGAATCCCTGTAATCCACCACACATTTCAGATGTAAACAAGTAATTTTAAATTGTAATTTTTCTTCATAGAGTTAAACACTGGTGAAAGCTTTCAGCTTGTTGAAAGTGAAATGACTGATGAGAATATTATAATGACTATAAGAATGCTATCTAATACTATCAGCTAACTTATAACCATAATTAAAATAACTATTTGTCGAGCATTCAACATTATACAACATTGAATAAATGACAAGGCATGGTGTCTTTTTATATTCAGTATGGCTGAATCTTAATTTGAAAAAAAAAAAAAAAAAAAAAAAACTGTTATGGGCTGACAGTTTATTAAGTAACCTTGGCAGTGCTTGGAGAGACAAGCTTGTCTCTTCAAGTACAAAAGTTTACTTATTAAACTGTTAGATCAAAATCGCAAGGTAGTTTTAAATTTGGAAATACAAACTCTAAAAAGCAGTCTTTCTTTAAGGTGAAGATTTTTATTTTCTCAATTTCATCACAAAATAACTTTAATAACGAAATTACATTTTATTTGAGCCATTATATGCATAGTATATATTATTGACTATACTTTTCACTAAAGAATCCATTAGTTGCTGTTAATGAAGAAATGCCTTATAATTGCATAATTCTATAATCTGCACAACCCTTGGTCCTAACCTGTGTGAATTAGAGGGATTGTACTGTATATGCGATTTTCTGCATTTCCTGTTCATTCAAATACTCAGGTAAGAGTGACTGACGACGGGGCACACTATCACCTGGTGCAGCAATTCATGATATTATCCCATTTATATTAATTTTTAAACGTCAACCTTTATTTTTTGACTTTCACTTGCAAAATTAAAAATTATAAAATAAGAAAACGTAAACATTTTAGAGGATTTTAACCGAGACAAATGTAGTTGCTAACCAGACTCCCCTCTTCTTTTCTAATTGACGTCAATGTCAAATTGACCCAAGAGTTGGTATTGAAATAAATAATGCACAAAATGTGACCCATTTCTCAAAAAGGTTTTGTCATCACTATTCTATATATTTTCTTCCATGTAACCTGAAAAACATGTTTTACACTGCCTGCCGAACTACTTTCTCTTGCCTGATAGTGTCCGTAGTAGAAAACTTGTATTACTACGTTAGTACGTCGGGTTAAAAGTAACTGTTTTCAGCTAGGACCTATTAATCATTAGAAACTTTTCTTGCGCTTGAAATCCCTATTATATTCTACACTTTATCTTGGAATAACCGAAAACATAAATCTTTGGTTTACTTTGCCTGTAAAGCTACATTTTCCTTTCTGATAGTGACCGTGCTGGGAACTTATATTACTGCGTTCATACATATTTTACATTGCCTGTAAAACTACTTTTTCCTTCCTGATAGTGAGCCTGCAGCGGAGCTTATATTTCTGCGTTCGTACATATTTTACATTGCCTGTAAAACTACTTTTTCCTTCCTGATAGTGAGCCTGCAGCGGAGCTTATATTTCTGCGTTCGTACATATTTTACATTGCCTGTAAAACTACTTTTTCCTTTCTGATAGTAAGCGTGCTGGAGCTCATATTTCTGTGTTCGTATGTATTTTACATTGCCTGTAAAACTACTTTTTCCTTTGTGACAGTGAGCGTGCTGGGAGCTTATATTTCTGCGATCGTACATATTTTTCATTGCCTGTAAAACTAATTTTCCTTTCTGATAGTAAGCGTGCTGGAGCTCATATTTCTGTGTTCGTATGTATTTTACATTGCCTGTAAAACTACTTTTTCCTTTGTGACAGTGAGCGTGCTGGGAGCTTATATTTCTGCGATCGTACATATTTTACATTGCCTGTTAAACTACTTTTTATTCCTGATAGTGCTCGCCCTGGAAAACTTGTATTACTGCGGCAACATAAAATATCATTGTGTTCCTGAAGAGTGCAAATAATTTTTCCAGCGATTATGCGAGGAGTCCGCACTCCAGGTGGAGTATAGCTCAGGACACAGTACAACACGGATTCCTATAACAAAATATCTACCGTGTTATGGGGGGTCTACTGTAGTGCGAAGTTTAAATTTTTATGTACCAATGAACATGCAAGAACCAAGCAATGTGTAGCTCGGTTACGTTCTATCTGATCCAATCTTTGGGTTTTGTCTATTGAAATTATGCCTTTTTTACGAATAAGAATATTAGGGGATGAATAATTCATACGAAAAAGCGAATGTAGAGAGTCTAGGGGGCCTTGGTCCCTATTTATGAAAAAAATAGTCAGCTGAATTTTTCGCAGTTGTAAAGTGCTCAGCTGGGGATTGGAAGTTACAGCTTATTGCTACATGCACAGTTGCCTGATGTATTTCACTGCATCAGCTGATCATTTTTACACCGCGGAGAATTCAGCGGACAATTTCTTCCAGGTAATTTTATAAAGAACTACTTCGCAAAGCTTCAGCTTTCTTTGTTTCTGATATCCCTCAATTTTTAATGTTACATAGTGCGTCAATACATTTTAACTTTCAATCGTCAGATGAGAATTTTTATACCCCGGAAAACTCAGATGACTATTTTTTTTTCATAAAACTAATAAAGTTAACTATCACTTCATCTAATTCCAGCTTTTTATTATTCTTTTACTTAACGGGTATTCTTTACATGCTGACGTATAATCCACCGCTATACAGCCGAATACAGATCTTCGGCGGAAGCTTACGTATAATCCACCGCTATAAAGTCAGCTGACTATTTTTCTTTCTTTCGTTTGTATATATTGTGATAAACACATGTACAAAGCATCAACTTTTTTTTAGCATTATTTTTTAAAAATTATTTTACATGCTTGGGTGGCCGGTGCGGCTACAACCACCGCAGATGAGACAGATGACGTTCACTTCGACTATATGTATCACTAAATGAACTATAGGATGAGATTTCAGATATTTTGTATTGGTCATTGAAATGCCTGCTGGCTCCCGGACTATAGAAAAGATTATTTTACATTGTCTGTAAAGCTACTTTTGCCTTCCTGCTAGTACTCGTGCTGCAAAACTTGTATTACCGCATTCGTACGTCCGGTGAACGTGACTGTTTTAAGCTAGGACCATTTAATCATTGGAGACTGTTCCTGCTTTTGAAATCCCCATTATATACTTTATCTTGAATATAACCAGCAAAACATATTTACTTTGCCTGTAAAACTACTTCTTCTATCCATAGTGCCCTGCGTTTGAAATCTCCATTATATTCACTTTATTTTGGTTATGATGTACATTATTTATTATTAAAATAAATAGTACTCTACGAAATGCGACCCACTTCTCTAAAAGTTCTGCCACTGTTGCTATAGAGAATCATTTTGCATAAATGACATTTCCGCGGCATGTCATCAGCTTTGAAGCCTAAACCATTTTGCAATGTGATAGGAATTTAAGGAAGAATGCTTTATTTTTGATCAGTGCACCAATTTATTTGTAACACTAATTAAAGGTTAAAATCAATTTATTTATTTAAAAAATGATTTTACTTGTTTTATAGTTTATTTCAAAGCAAAAGAAATAAGTTAAACATCCTAAATGAATTTCAACTATGAAAAAGTTTGGAATTTATTTTACACTTTGTGCCAATTTTGTTCGCCATTATTTTCTTTCTGTTTAAAAAATAATCATTCTACTACTTTATTTATCATTTTGAATTTAATGTCTTCAGTATAAATCATTTATCTGTGAACTGTGTCTAAGCATTCTTCATTTTGAATGTGTAAGCGGTTGAAAAAGTTTTCAATAAATATAATTTGAGTGACCCTCTTATCTTGTTTTTATTAATGATAAGAGCTCTCAACATTGCTTTTATAACTTGTACATTTCAAAAAAATATATTTTTTTATTCACTATTATAAGTTTCAGCAGTTTCTTATTTGGCTGGAATAAAAATATATGCATCATTTAATTTTAAAGTACAAATAAAATCGAAAAACTGTGAAGATAATTTGCTGATAAAATTGCAAAGTAGATTACCTTTGATGATTGACTATATGATAGCATAAACAAGGAGTGCAGTTAGTTTTTCTGGAATATTTTTTGCACTGTTTTCTTTTCATTAGATGAAAAGAAATTTCTTCCATAATTTAATTTTCTAGTTTTTTTTAAAGCTTGTTTTAGATTTTTATACTCTTATCTTTTCATAATGTGAAAAGAAATTCCTCCTGAAACTAATTTTCTAGGATTTCGTTAGCATGTTTGAACTTTTTGTATTTCTTGTAGGGTAACAAAAAATTAATCACTTTTGCCTTATCTAGTAAGATGTAGTAAATTATATCTTAATCATTTCTTTGGATATAGTTAACGTCTATCTCATGTATATAGATATTAGTAATCCAAATCTAAGGTATATTTTGATCACAAAAACACACAAATATATTTATGAAACCAATGAATTTTCAATTAATAATTAAAGTGCAAATTATTATTTATTAGACTGACACTATACTCAGAGTTTTACTCTGTTGATTCTCTGTTGATTACTCTTGTTGATTCAAGAAAAATTTTCCTGACTACTGGATTTTTACATAGTAAGTTTTTTTTATCAACAAATTTTACTAAACTAACGGAAATTTTGTTAACAAAACTGAATTATTTCTGGTAAAATAGTACCAGAAAAATTATGTTTAATTTAACATTTATTTAGTCTATCCACTGAATCAGAGCATTTCTTACAACGTTGCAACATTTTTATGAAAAAACAAATGAGATATATAAAAATCATAGATTTTTTTTTAAATTTACAGGAATAACACAAATGTAAAATAGCCACTATTCTAAAAATAATTTAATGAAGATGTCATCTATAGAAATCGATGGCGCTTTTCATATTCATGCTGCAAGGTTCACTTCCCTAAGCTGAGTTCAGGATTAGTTATTGCATATGAGAATTTTGAATTTATGATCGAAGATTTGAGTTTTCCATTTAAAAGACTGTTGCATTTACTGTTACGTATAAAGATACTTTATCAACCCGAAGGTATCCTATTTCAATATAGTAATCGAACCGTTTCATGTTAGAGTTTGGCTTGAAAAGGAAAATTATAACTTTTTGTTTTTATGTTTAATATTCACAATATACTGTTTTACAACTTGTATTTTATCGCTACATCCCTTGGGTGGGGAAATAAGAAAATAAGAACTGAAGTACTTATATCTGTTTTGTTTTGTTAAAAAACTTCCATTATAATGTTTTGCCGTGTTTAATGCATTGTAGTAAACATAGTGAATATTTCTCCTGACAGTTTTTCAGAACATGAATTTCCAGAACAAGTTTCTACTAAATATATCTTTAAAATATGAATCTAGTTTTTAAACGATTGTATTTTTAAAAGTGTATGAGATTTGTTCTACAAAAATTGAAGTAGAAATTGGGGTTTTAGTTTTTTAATGTACGAATAAATATTTTAATACTCATAAATAAATATAGTACAAGCAATTATCTACTTATATAATATGTTAATCTGTGCGGTACCAAAATCGACGATATTTCCTCGCTGTGAACGGAAAGATCTAGATGTAAACATTAGTGCAATAGCAAGAACGCATGTGAAAAAATCCAAATTAACAGTTCGATGACGTCAAATGGAGCAAGCATATGTCACGCAGTAGCTAGATTACAAAATGACAATAATGAATATATACAAATGCAAGATCTTTCGGACTTTTTCACAGCTTTAAATTGTCGAATTTACAATACTCGGAGCATTATCTAAAAAATGTCAGCATGCACTAGGCTAAAGCACATTTTAGCCATTTGCTTTTATGATGACACCGAAAATGTGTGGCAACTCTAACCTAAATAAATTTAATGACAAATATTGTTAAGGGGTCAGGTACCTTTAAGAGTTAAAAATCTCCACGAAAATTGACAATAACTGTATTTGAAATAGCTCTACAAATAACAATATTGTAAGCTTACATTTTTTAAGAGTTATTTAGAAAGCTTTTATGAACCTTTTAGAGCTCTGGGAATAGTTCTACATATTAAATTAAATTTTGTATAATTAAAAGAATTCGAGCTCATATTTTGCTTATTTACAGTCTTGTGCGCAGCATTTCATAAAATATATATAACACAGTAATTTAAAAATTTTAATACATAAAGAAAAATATCCTTAAATTAAAATGACGAAAAAGAATTTTGTTGGGATGCATGTAATGTTTTAATTTTTGCATTTATTTGCATAAATATGCAAATGATAGTTATAAAAATTTCAATTATTCTTTTTTTAAAAGGAAAGAAGAGAAGCAAAATTCTTTTTCGTCAGTTTAATAATAAGCTCTTTTTCTATGTCTATAACATTTTTTAAGTTACTGTGATACATATATTTCATGAAATGCTGCGCGCAAGACTGTAAACAAGCAAAAAATGAGTTCGAATACTTTTAGTTATACAAAATCTAATTTAATATGTAAAACTATTCCAAGAGCTGTAAAAGATTCATAAAAGCTTTTTAAATAACTGGTAAAAATTGCAAGTTTACAGAATTGTTACTTGTAGAGCTATGGCAGATGCAGTTTATGGTCAATTTTCGTGGAGATTTTCAACGCTCAAATCTACCTGACCCCTTAAAAGAAAGAAACATGATTTTCATTGACATGAGTCCAGAAATTTATTCATCCCTGCACTTGAGTGTAAAGAACAGTAAGGTATGGAGCGGCGAAGCTGGCCACCTTGGGGTAAATCCAAGTGTGAAGGTCCTAGGTTCAGGCCTGTGGCGCGACTCACGATCTAATGGTATGAGGTTCCGAGCGGTTTTCTGCAGATGTAACGTGAATACACGTTAGAACCCCTTAAATGTCCGCCGCCCAAGGAACTCCCCCCCCCAGGCAGATGCCCCTTGAGTGGGCTTGCCATAAAACAAAACAAACGTATTTGCCAACTTTTACGGATTTTTCGAAAGATTATCGATTACAACTTTCAAGCAGTTTCATTTTACATTAAACATTTGGATTTATTCAAACACTGAATCACTAAAAAAAAGGAATTAGTGGTTGATAATCTTTCGGAAAATCAGTAAAAGTTGACAGATATGACAATGAGGAAGCCACACATGCCGATCTTGAGAGCTCGTGTACAGCGCCACCTATTGACATCCGCCTATATTTTCCTATGTAATTATGGTTCCTAACGATTTAGTCTACATCCCAAGTTTGCACACGAAGTTCCGGATATCCTGTATATAAACGAATATTCCTGCTTGTTCTTCATTTAAAAGATGTAAATAACATTTAAATCTCTTTTTCAGGGTCTGGCAAAATTACGTTATTAGCAATATACAGTTATTTTGAGGTTATCCCCAAAATCTCGCTAAGTTTGAAGACGATATATCGCCAAATTTAGATCAAGAAAACTATTGTGTAGGAAAGTGTTTTATAATCTATGTGTTTGGCATGATTTATCGTTCTTGTTTAAAAATATCATGATTATATAGATGCTGATTTAACAATGAAGTTTGTGGTCTCAAGCATAGAAAATATTTGTATAAAACATGTCTTGAAATTTTATTAAGCTTTTAAAACATTTTCCAACGCATCCATCAAAAAAACTTACGTTTTTAAAAATGGTATATTATTAAGATATGCTCATAAAATTGGTGTATATAAGTTAGAAGTAATTTACAACTTTAATAAATACGTATATTAAAGACTGACTTTTGCGTTGATTAATGTTGTCCTTTTACATATATGTAAAATGAATGTCAGTTCTTTAAGTAAAGTTTTTGTGCGAAATTAAAATGATATCTTACTGTATCCGTTAATGTACTGAAAAATATTTAATGCACCTTTTATTTTTTATGTGTCATAAATCTTAATTTTATGATGAATTTTGCTAATTTTTTTATATTTTAAAATTAATTACCCTACGTTTTCGAAAACTAACGATATGCAAGTTTCAAGAGGTACAAAGATTTTTACTTTGAGAGGGACAGTATTAAATTATGTAAATATGGCAGAATAATATTAAACAAAAAATGTTTTACTGTTTTTAAATTTTAAAACTTTATTTCTGTGATTCCTTATACAAATGTACAGTTGCAATGATAGAAGGTTTCTTACCTTTGATAATACCTTTTTATAGTGCTAAGGTTAATTTGTAATTATAAGCTTTGTGTTGTTTTTTAATTTTAAAAATATTTTTAAGATTTATCAAAAAGGGTTCAGATGCAATGCTGTAATAATTCTTATTAAAATTTGCATTGGTGTACACTGAAAAAAAATATTTTGTTGATTCAAAAATTTTGCTTGGCTCTATTTCAAAGAAACATTTTTGTTGAATCAACAAAATATGTAATTCAACAAAATATTTTGTTAATTCAACAAAACTTTTGTTAAAAACAACAAAATTAAAATAGCGCCAACCTCGTTTTTGTTGAATCAACAAAATGTTTTTCAATTCAACAAAACATTTTTTCCCCTTGTAACGTTTTTAAAATTAAAATTTAAAAACAAAAGAATTCTCATATAAGAAAAAAATGTTTTAATCAACTACTGCATAAATGTGAGAAATATAAAAAATAAAGCATTTTATGATGATCATCATTAAAAGAAAGATTTACGTATCATAAAAGATTCACAGGAAACAAAAATGTATAAAAAATGAAATAATTAAAAAAATAAAAATGTATTGGATATTTCTCGGTAAATCAACGTATAAAACAAGATATCATTTTAATCTCGCACAACAACCTTACTTAAAGACCTGACATTCGTTACACTCAAAAGGACCGTATTAATCAGCGCCAGGATCAGTCCCTAAATAACTCTATTGATTTACGGGCGGCAGTAATCAATGTCCTGTTTGTACAAAAGGTGGATACGGCTTTGTTACAGATCTCAGTTCTTTAGAAATTCATTCAGATAAGAAAGTTTGGAGAAGCGGGATTAAACAGAAGATCTATGTGGGAGCCGGGTTTCTGATTTCTCCGAGACTCTGCACACTGAATAGATTTGACATCTCGTGTTTGATATCGAGAGATGGTTATCTTTACTTTTATTTCTTCTTTTGCAGGTATAAATGAAAATGGGTCTTGTAAAACATTAAAGGGGACAAAAGGTGTCGTTTTGATTAGATTAAAAGTTCGCGGACAGTCTGTACGACACTTCAATGTTTTCTCTCCTTTTTTATACACAAAGTTAAATGAGAATTTTGGCTCCATTAAATTAATAGCTGTGAACCAATTTTTCTGCAGAACTTAGATGGATATATTAGATATTTTCTATTGTTCAGATATTTAACTGGTGGAACATAAAGTAAAGGGAATGGATTTGATTAAATTACAAGTTTAGATAAGCACTTTTTGTTCTGTAAATACTTCATTTTTATAACGATGTAAGAGGCATTTAGCGCAATATAAATTAATATCTGCACTCTCATTTTTCATTAAATATTCATAACACCGATATATTTATTCCTTAGATTGAATATTTATCGTAAGAACAATCATTGCAAAATTGAAAAAAAATTAGTAATGAATGAAAGCAGACAAGGAGCAACAATTCAATTTTCGGAAAAAATTGTAAATTTAATATATCACATCCTGAGAAATGATTATTCTTATGTTTAACATGTATATGGTACAGTGAAAACCCGAAATCAGTCAAAACCCGAACTAACTAGTGAAAACGCGTTCTAACTGAGAGTGATAGGAAAAACCCGAATTAACTAGTGAAAACGCGTTCTAACTGAGAGCGCTAGGGAAAACCCGAATTAACTAGTGAAAACGCGTTCTAACTAACACCGCTAGGCAAAACCCGTTTTATTCGGGTTTTGACTGATTTGTTAGACAATATTATTTCTATCTACCAAAAATTATTGCATCATTTCCACAATATTTTCTAAAACAAGTTCTAATTTAAAACTATAGTTAGTGAAACAGTGTTTGGGGAAAGAATCTACCATTGAAGGAAAAAAAAAAATATTTGGATCTTGTTTAACACAATGCAATTATTACAAATTACTTATTTCGATAAGGCAAACTATTGTGTTGTGACACTTAGAATTGCAAAGAGAGAATTTTTTTCATACAGAAACATCTCATTGAAGAACAATCTTTTCTACAAGAAAAGCGGATGAACCTTTATCTAGTTCCTACACCCCTTTTTCGTCCCTGATACGTCCGGTGCAAGCTCTTGAGGGAGCACCGTACCACTTGCAAAAAAATTTGCCGCTAAAACCCAATTCAGATCTGAAAATGGGAATGTGTTAGTTGCCCCGGACGAAGGGAGAAAAGGGCGGCGCTGATGAATTTAATCCAAGGACGAGTTGCACTCACGAAATGGAGGGGATGGGGAAAATCAGAAGGGAACCTTGCGGTCTCGCAAAGGTCCAGCGGGCCCTACTACAGCGATGGCCGGACCCAGTGTTTTTTTTGGGGGGGGGTGTCGGAAAGGGTCAGCGTTAGCATATTTTGAAGGCGGGTGTTCAAAGGGGGTGCAAGATAAGGATTCCGGTGCAACTCGGCCCTCGATTTCATTGATAGCTGTTGGTGCTGGTGCAACTGACCCTCGTCCCAAAAAATCAGTGAGTATGATAAACTTTTCTATTAAACTTGCAAAAGATTATACATTTTCAATCTCGATTTGATGTCAACTCTTTAATTTATGAACATAAGAAAATTATTACCTAAATTTACTGCTTATTTATAACACATACACATAATAGTTACTGCAAATAATTAATGAATACTGCTAAATTTCAATACTGCTATTCTGGGTGTAACAAATTTTGAACTTTGTTTCTTTCTAAAATCCATTAAAATGCCTTGTTACACATTAAATAAATACAGCAAAGTCACAAAAAAGTAATTTCTGCTGTTGTATGTAATAGCCATGTAAAGTATTTATATCAAACATTTCTTTTGAAGCATAATATCTATTTTGTGAATCCTTGTAAAGAAGCTTTTAATGGTATAACCAATATTTTCGATGGTGACCATTTTGTTGTTTAATAATCAACAATATATTCTACCTTAATTTTATTTGGGTAAGGTTAACGTCTCAAAATATTTCCTTCGATTAATTTACTGCCTATAGATGATTGGGTGAACTGAATTTTTCTTTTTTTTATTACTATTTGTTTCTCTTGTAAAAGAGCTGTAGATGATACTCTTTTCCATTTTAAACAAAGAACACATTTTCATACGTATCAGAACATGCAGAAATACCTTGGAAACTGGCACATAGTATAGATAAAACATGCACGTATAGAGAAATCGAAAACTTAAGACCTTTTCCAAACTTTTAGAATGAGTTAAAATCAATACTTTGATGTATAATATAAAATAATGTTACACAAAACAACGTTTTTGCAGAGCATATGCAAACATTCCTACATTCAACTTTTCTATAGTATCAATAATACACTTTTTAAAAATAATCATTATTTATGGTTTCCAGTTCATTTCCTTAAATTGATTCTTTCAAAAGCGAAATTGGCAGGAAAACTTAAATGGTAAAACTACGATAAATTTTAGATTAAAAAAATGAGTTCGAAATCTTTTTGAGTAATTTCCAGAGATGGGTAAAAATACCTTTTTTCCTGGAGTTTTGTATAGAACAATCTTAAAATAGTTAACTTCCAGAAAGTTTTGAAAAGATTACTCAAATAATTATTAGCCAAACATTGATTATTAAAAAGGTGTATTGAATGCTTGTATGTTCTTTGATCATTACATGCTTTAAATATTTTCTTTTTCTTACCCATAGGGTGTCCCAAAAATATAAAACTACGGTTGTATTCCTTAAATATTGATCTAAGAAATGTACAATAAACTACAAAGTCATGCAAAAAAAGGTACATAATTCTATGAAATATTAAAATTTTAAGTCGATAATGTACAAATCAATTTTAATTTTTTACGGCCTGAAAATAAAAAAAAAAAAAAAAAAAAGTAAATGGCCCTATACATTACTGGGGTGATGTGCAAAGTTTCAAACTTTCAAAAGAAGGCTCAGATATAAAAGAGTTGGTGAGGGTCTACACAGTATCAATAACAAATGAAGTGTTATGCGTGCTTATGCATTCATTGCTTTCTTTCGTAATTTGTGAACTACCACTGTAATGCGATCATTTGATCTTTTTTTTTCCATCGAGAGCCATGGAAAAGTGGTCTAAGTCAGAAAATATTTATTTTCATGTCTTAGACAATTTCTTAGAATAAATGATTAACTTTTTTACATCACCTTATTAAAATACTGCGCACATTTTACTAGGTGGGAATTAGCTTGTATGAGGGCAGTACAACAATTTAAATTTTGTATTTACTTAAGCTTAATCTCTTGGAAATATTAATCGATTTCATGGAATCCTGTACCTTTTCTTAGAGGAATTTCTAAGTAACTGTGATTGTCTATAATCAATATTTGAAGAATTAAAGCGTAGATCAGTGTTTATGGGACATCTTATATTTATTCACGTATTGTTAAAATATCAAAAGTACAACTTGCGATAAATCAGTGATACAACCGGTTACAAAGCAAAAGAGGCGGCGAACAAATGAAAGATTCCTATTAAATTTACAAAGTTAAATGAACTGAAATTTTGACCCCTTGCGCACCATGACGTACTTGCGTACGTACTAAAATTCTCGTGACTCTAACATATAACGCAAATATGTAAGTCATTATTCAATTTTGGCACGTTCACTGTAATTGTTGCTTAGTTATTACCAGACAGCGGATTATATGCAATCGCATATTTGCATATGCAATTGCATATTTCAGGTGTTTTTGATGATTTTGCATAAAATGACGCATTTTCTCTGTTGGATGCATATTTCAATCTCTTTAGCTTTGAATTTGTAACTTTTTTTACCTTCCTTTCAGTATTTTTTTTCTTTAACTCTTTAAGTCCCACGCTTTGAAAAATTTATACAACCTCAGGTTCCCAGCAAAATAGCATATACGCTTTCAATTTTTTCGTGTGTATTTGCAACAATTTAAATTAAGTCAGCCTATATATTAAAATTTCAGAAATGGCTAGAATGAAAGCAAGCATGCCAACCCTGATGAAGACGTGGATTTCGGATTATGGACAAGACCTAACTCCATAAAAGATGTAGTTAATGCTTTGGACAGCGTCGATTCTTCTTCTTTTTTCATTGCGGAAGAAATGCTTAGCGATATGTCCATCCGAAAAGGTCTATCGATAATCGAAACACATTTTTCCTTCTTAACATCAGACATCACAAAATTAGAATATCAAAATCTGCTTCTGAGTGATGTAATGAGTCAAGTTGTAAAAGTACAGGAATGCGTTGGTAAGATTCCAGAGTCATTAGGAGAAGAAATCAGTGAGAAACTGAATTTTATTTTAAATAAAAATTCAGGATTTTTGGCAGTGAATAAAATAAATAATTTTATTAATGGTGAGGGGAGTGAATTACCGGAAAAAGTAGAACCATCCAAAGCGAAATATTATAAGTACTGTCCAGTGACATTCGTTGATGTTGAAAGAGCATTTTCAGCATATAAAATGATTTTAGATGATAAAAGACAAAGCCTTACTATTGAAAATTTAGAAAAACACTTAGCTGTGTATTGCAACAAAAATTACTGAAAGCAGTTTTAATTCATATTTCATATCACTAAGATTGTGAATAAAAATTTCTCATTCTGTCTTTCATGATGTTTTGAAGTTTCAAAGAGAAAAAAATGTGTCATAATTGCAAGGTAAGTATAGAAAATACTTTTACAAGTAAATACGTTTTTATTTTCTGTTAATATGTGAATATTTTTTCAGTTATTTGGTGCATACTTTT
The DNA here is from genome assembly GCA_038373885.1 of Cheiracanthium punctorium. NCBI lineage: Eukaryota > Metazoa > Arthropoda > Arachnida > Araneae > Cheiracanthiidae > Cheiracanthium > Cheiracanthium punctorium. The sequence continues at coordinate 394,725 of JAWZYV010007137.1, forward strand.
AGATTTTTAGTGCATATTTTTAGATTTTTTTATGCATATTTGCATGCATATTTTGTCACTTTTTAAGTGCATATAATCCGCGGTCTAGTTATTACACTACGCATTAATATTGTTGTTTGGTAATGCAAGTTAAAAAAATTATTGAACTTTTATTTAATCTTTATGCTGAAGTTAACGTGGTGCGCAAGGGGTTAACAAGGTGTGGCAATCGGCGGGCACCCCGCACAGCATTATTACAACGTAACCGAATTTCAGTATAATGGCTTAGCAGTAGAGTTACATTTTCTTATAACAGGTTTTTATTGACCAATCAAGGAGCAGAAGCTAAGCTATATCAAGAAAAAAATAACTAAGTGATGTGATAAAGAAAAAGTAAATGCCTTTAAGGGACACTGTTTAATGTTTATTTCATATACATGAATATGTAACGTCTTATTCATTCGTATAAAATTATCGTGGGGGAGTACTATCATCCGTTAGAAAGTAGAACCACTAAATAAAAACACCACTAACGTTAGAAAGTACAACAACTAATTAAGGAAGTATAATTAAAAGAAAAACATGCGTGGAAAATTTGTCTTAAAATACAAACTTAAAATGATCTACAGCTTACGGTCTTGCGATTTTGCTTACTTAAAATGCAAAAATTAAATGGAATTTTTGGTTTTAGCAGTAAGATTTTAAGTTTGTTCTTTGATTTTTTATAAAAAGTTTTCATCTTACGTACATTCTAACCTGATTAATGGAATCTCTAGAATAAATTTTAGTGGCAAACTGATTATCCATTAAGCGGGTTAGCATCCATAGCAATCTGTATAAACGGGCTTAAAAATCTGTGAGCCTGTAATGAAGTATTTTACCTGTCTTGTCAGCAAGGAATTTTGCAAAATTTCCAAAGCAAAGTCATTCAACTCTGCATGACGCCATCAAACGATTTAATGTGAAGAACGCATCGGAAATAAATAAAAGCCATAGAAAGGTAAAACTTCTTTATTCTGAAAGAGTCTACTCGTACGTAAAGTAAAGAATGTCTCAAAATTATGTGATCGAAAATTGCTTGTGAAGGCAGAAAGCTCGAAAAGAGCCTGTGCAGAAACAATAAAAAGTATTCCAAGAGAAAAAAAAAATAGTTCCGATGAATAAATTGTTGGAAAAAAAATTTCCGTGAGCGAAATCAATCATTCGTAGACATCGAAATTGGAAAAACTCCGTAAAAATGAAGATTTCATTTTAGAAAACAATTCATTATATTAATTCCCTATGAAAATTTAACGTATTAGGCTCTTGTAAAACTTCATCTGTAAACAGAATCCTAGAATGCCAACAACGTTGTTATATGTTTACAAATTAGCTGCTTCCAAGGAACTTTTTTTTAATTTAGTGCAAAATTTCCTCTGGGTGGCACTTTTCATGGAAAACACGCAAAATTAAGAAAGGAAATGACGAACTAGAAATGTAAGAACACTCCCAGATGCTATTAACTAGTATTTAGTAATAATGCTGACCAGTTTGAGCCATTTCCTTAGCTAACTTTGCCTTTTTCTCACGGAAAGAGGCACCAAGTAGTCAGTTCTGATTTTTTCCTATTTTTTAATTTCTAGAGAGCTTCTCGTGTACAGTAGGTATATCAATGTTGAGTGCAATTCGATCACTAGTTTTAGCAGTAGGATTCTGTTTACAGTTAAAGATTGATTTTTCTTTATTATTTTTGAATTCATATGCTCTATAAATCTGTAGGTATAAATATATATAATCATTCTAAAGTTATTCTTATTTTATGATAAATTACATGTCAAAGGGTGAAAAGGGTTGAATTTTGCTGTAAGCCATTGCAAGTACTTTGTGTAGTGTTGTTTTTCACACGGATGTCAGCAGTGGATCATTTCAAACTTCGCTCAAACTCGATTTCTGTATAATATCGCACGTCGTGGCTTTGAAAAGAATGGAGCTTTTTGTTAAAAGTAAAAAAATCTACTAAGAATTTATTTAAGCACAACTCTTGAAGCCTAATCTATGATTTTTTTGTTTGTTCCTGTAAAAGAGCAATAATTACTACAGGCAACATTTCTTTAAAAATCTCAATAATATATTTTAGTTTATACTGTTTTCCAAGTAGATGCACATCGCTAAAATTCCGTTTAAATAATAAATATCCATAGATTGCAATGCACTAAAATTTTCTTGCGGTCTTATTTAAAAAATACAAATGCTGTACAGATACTTTTCAGCAAGATATTGGACTGTCTAATAACTTACATAAATTTGATGGTAGATGACCTGAAGGCAATTTCCATACATAATTATGACGTCTGAACATTACATGCATACTGGTCACACTGTGACTTTGTGACTTGCATGTGGCATATTTTTCGTGATGTTTTAGTCGCAAATGGTCGCCTGGGACAGTTTTTGCTATGTTGCAGGTGAAAATCATGGACGTCATATAGTGACCTACATGGACGTCGAAATTACACTGGGATGCTACCCTCTAATGTCAAGTGTTGGACACTCAGTGACGTCTCATGACGTCAGCCGCATCACTCAGCAAAGTCACATATTTGTCACAAAGGTATGTCACACAAGACGTGCATTTACATCACATTTGTGATCTAACGAAAGTGACGAAAGTAACGTCGCTGCTTCCATGCTTGCATGGTTAAGATGAGGAGTAGATCTGACGTACAATTTAGATCATGAGTAATGAGATAATGTAACGGCGCTGCCAACAGGATTTCTGTATAGGCTAGATCATGATTGCTGCCAATATGATTGCTGCATAGGTTAGATCATGAATAGACAGACAAATTGAAATCATCACTTTTTAACGTTGGAGGAAAATGTTACAAAAAAGAAAGAAGTCAACGGCTATGTAGGTAAATTTTTTAGATGACGTACTGAGCTTCACTTTCACCATGTTTAAGCCGAAAGATATACAGAATAATTGTGTTTATGCTTAAATTAACGGAGTTTTGTCTTTTCTTGTAAGCTAATATGTAATCGCTAAATATTAACGGTAGAGAATGCGTTATTAAAAAAAAATTCTATTCCATTTTGAACTATTTGACAAAGCCGTAGAAACAAGAATACTGACAACTGGTTAGTTTGATTTTTCAAAATTACTATAAATGATGAAATTTCATACACAGTTTAACTTTTTATCGTCACATAGCAATATTTTACAGCCAATTACAGCAACAGAGTGCAGCGATCGATGGAAAAATGTTTACACGAGCTTACGGATCCATAATTACGGATATGAATATCAGGAATTTGATAAAAGAATTATGGGTCGAAATTGTTTTACTGTACATTCATATTTTTCCAAATTCTTTCGGTAATCCGAACACTCCTTGCGGCAATCAGTTCGGAATATCGAGGGAGCACTGTAATTCTCTGCAAAAACTCCATACAGTTTTGCGTCTAATAGCCGATGCGTTGAATAAAAGTATTTCTTTCTTTCATATTATAAACTTTTAATGAAAACACTTTCGTTACTCTAAGGCGCAAACTAGAACTTTTTTTTATTTAGCATTTTCTCATTTAGTAAACACAATTTCCTCATTGATTGGACAAGTCTGCCAAGGCACAAACAACCATTGACCTTACCTATTCTAGGCATCTCCTAAGAACGTAGAAAAGATAAAAATTGAAGGGGATCAGTAGAGGGATTAAGACATAAATAAATATGATATAGAATAATTTATTTATTTACCATTAACACCGTAGGTCTTATATTGGATTTAATCATGTGGTAGAAAAGTATTAGTTGTTACAGTCGCCTGCATAAATATTGAAGCACTTGAAAAAAAATACCATCTTAAATATAAACTTCTATCTTGATAAAATGCACATTTAAGTTCAGTAAAATCAATTGAATGAATTGTTATCAACGTATTTTTTAAGGTAGGACTGCAAGTCCTAAATGAAATGAAGAAAGGAATTTTTCTATTTGATTATATATTTTTGCAGACGACTGTAAGTTATCTGGAAAATATTCCATGAAAATAGAAAATATTTAATTTTTGTACTTATCACGGTCATAAATCAAGTTACCTCAACAAATATGTATAGTAGAAGTTTCCAGCCTTTTCTGGATCACTGCTCCATTAGAATAAAATAAAAAAGTCCAACGCTCCCCCTAGTCCATAATAATTAATTTTAAATGAAGTATTAAAATATTCTTGTATGTTAGGGATACTTAATTTATCTTTTAAAAATCATAAAGTAGTAATTAATAAAATAGTAAAAATTCAGTCCTGTTGTCTTAGTGCGGGGTCTCAACATACAAGGCATTTCAAGTGCCCACATTCTGTTCGAAACTTGTTGGTTATGTAAACTGCCTATTTATTCCACCGACTTATAAAGAACTTGTTGCCGTCAATCTATTCTAAACCAAATTAAGTATACATATGGTAATTTTAAAATTAATAACAACGAGATAACATAGATTATTGGTTTGATAAAATATTAATTAATGAAAACAGGTATTTTCAAATTGCAGTAAACTATCCAGCCTAATGTGGCAGAAAGGTAAGCCGGATTAAAAAAAAAAGCCTGATAGACCCCACGACATAGTATTAAAAATATACGATACGCATTTTAAGATAAATTAGAGGGTTCCCCGCTAACCTCAGGGGAGTGCGCGAAAGTTTATATTATTTTTAACAAGTAGTGAGATTGACGAGAACAGATTTTAATTTAGTTTTTACAGATAATGTTGCAAATTTATAGAGTATATTTGGATTTTCCATTCACAAAAATACGTATTTCATGACAGAAATTTTTGATTTTGGTGGTGGGTACGTGCGTAAAACTGAGTAGACGGCCGCTTCCAACATTCCACATTATTTTAACAAGGTATGGAGGGAGTTAAGTGCAATTTATTGCATTATTTTCCTAAATAGAAGGTACCAAAAACCTCTTTACTGCCTCAAAGCTCCTTTTTTGTCTCTGGATCCGCTACCACCCCTATGGAAACCTCCAGCGCCTCCTGTTAATTAATCTGTAAAAATTTTATACAGAAGTTTCAAAATAGCAGGTACAATAGCTGCTAACAGACAGTATCGTACACAGACTTCCTTGGGATTATGGATGTGATCTTAATGTTAAAAAGGCTATGCACTGAAAAAAAAGGACTTTATATAAAAAAATCCTCAATGAGGGGCAGTTAGAACCCCCTTCCTCTTTGCGTATGTCACAGCTAACAGATGGTGTTGTGAGTCAAGATCGATAGACGATCATCATTTAAATTCATTTCCTGAAATGAAAGGCTAAAACATGAAATGAATGTTCAAAATGTCTTCCGTTTGATATACAGAGGTTGAACAAACGAATAATGAAATTTGTTGTGTCTCAATGGAAATGATTTCACATGCCACACAAATCGATGAATCAAGTACGTCCAGCGTGTTGGGATGGTTCCCGGGGGATAATGCTTTTCAGTGTGCTCCACAGAAACTAGTGAAAGTAGTCATAAAGCGTCACATCGGGAGAATATGGAAGCCAATCTATTATGGAGACCTGCGATTAGAGCGCCATCTGTTAGCGGTTTTTGTTGTTATAATTTCGAAACGCATACCAGTATAGCATACCAATATGTAGGAAAATAACCACATTTGTAAAGAGAATTTTTAGCGTTAAAAAATAGTAAAATTTTTCAATTATTTGTTATTTTAAGAAATATTTAGAAAAATGACTAAAGTGTTTGTATTCCATAAATGTTAGCAACTGTGATATAGCATTTCGAAGTAACGTTTAACTATCTGTTTCTTTGATTTCAGATTACTTAACACAAAATTTGTGTTAAGTAAGTAAACCCATTCTATATTTCCAAATATGGAAATTCTTCAAAATAAAATACAATTATACAACGAAATTGATTTCAAAATCAGTCGTTTGTCTCGATTTTGACCAGCAGTATTGCTCAATAATGAGTGTTGCGATATTGAAAGTTTTAAAACGTGTCCTGCTTTTAAGTTTATATTATGCTTATTTCCCTATTAGTAGAGTCTATAAATCACACATAACATTATTTAAATTTTGATTCATCCCATGGAAAAATAAAAGAAACTTATCAGCATCGCCCATACTTATCGATCTGGCGTGAAAACAGTCATTTCAAACTTTAGTCATAGCCGCCCGAGGCAATAATGGCCGAGCGGTTAGCACGCGTTCCTTCCAGCCTAAAGTTCCCGGGATCGAACCCAGCAGTCGACGTTTGATGAAACAGATTAAAATAACTTAAAATTTCTGCATAGAGGGGGGAAAATAAAGTATGTGGGGCGCCCCGTGTATTTAGAATTTTTTTTAAAGCTTGAAATTAAGCTTGAAATGTCAAGCTTACTGCAAGCTGGGCAAGTGTAAACTAGAACACTTGATTCATGCTTGCATTAAGCTTACACGCTTGAAATTTTCAAGCTTATTGACTTGATAAATCAAGCTTGCTGCAAGTTTGATGCAAGTTTGCTGTGCTGTCTGGGACATACCTATTATGCAATACCGTATACATAATAAGCATGCTGTTTGTTGCACCCTTCTATTTATCTTTGTTAGTGACATTTTTAACTCTTAAATCAGGGTATTATTTGTTGGACACCCTCCATGTTCTAAACTGCATTATATTTGATAAAAATTTGACTAACATTTACTGAATCTATATTAGAAATAATGCTGTTTATTGCCAAAAGCTTACGTAACAATTTAAGGTTCGTTTTGTATTTCAAAATTCTGTAAATGTTACATAAACTGAAAATATTTGATTAAGGAATTTTAGGGCTGAAATTGAATAGGAAATTTAATCCTCAAAGTAAAAAGCTGACACACTCACACCCACACGCGCACACAAATAAAAATAGAAATCTGCATAATTTATTTTACTCGCTATTTGTTACGTGTACGTAGGATGAAATGCATTTATTGCGATTTTATATGAAGTTCCTTTGATAACCTGTTTTAACGTGGAGCTTGTAGTTTGAAAGTAACAAATTCCGTTGCCGGCTGCTGTAGACAGGCTGAGAAGAAGATATATGCCGAGCGGTGTGCACGTTCAGCTGGAAATATTTTCTCATATTAACTAGAAAAGAAGTAGTGCAATTTACAATAACTCCACTCTTCCTGATGGTATTTAGTCTTATAGGATCCGAGACATATTTCTGGAAAAGACAATTTTAAAGGTCTAAATGTTTTTATTTACTGTCAGGAAATGACTTTTCAAGAAGTTTTCATAACGTTTTGCTCTTGCTTCTTAATATAATTACTTACCTAACTACTTACCTAACTATGCCTATCTCATAGGTATCTGCTGAAAAATGTTGAGAAAGTCATTTTATTGTGACAGCATGTAATAGGTAGCCAAATTTACATCCCATTAAAGGACAGGCAATTTAACAACGAAATACAGGCTGGGAGTGAAATCCGGACGCATGATCGCACAGTGGTACGCTAAACAATACACAGTATGGAGCTGCAGAAAAATAAAAACTACACACTTACTCTCTGTTCCAGTAGCTTGTTCAATATGATTATTTTGGAATTAAAAAAAATGTTTTTACATCAATATGGTTCATATTTTCGTTGCAAAAAAGTTCGACTATAGGTATGAAGTTTGACCTTCTATCCCTTAATTTTTCCCACTGAAAGAAAAAAGAATTCTTCTGGTAGAAGTATTACGTTTTTCAATCTTGTCGAGTGAATTAACGCCTAATCAGGCTCATTCCAATAAATGCCTTTGTTTTAATATATTTTAGAAATCTGTAGAAGAAAATCTGAGGTTTTACTTTTAAATTGTGAGAAATCTAAGACTGACTAAAATCGTGTTATATACACTAGCAACAAAATGAATTTTTAACAGCCTTCATTGTAATTAATGCATTTGGATTTATATACTAAAAATATTTTGCTGAGTGGAAGAAAACTTTATTGAATCAGAAGAACTTTTCTTGATTGAAGGAAAGAATTTGTTAAAACTTAATTTGTTGAATTTAAAAAAAAAACCTGGTGTTTAAACGATGAAATAATTAAAACTTTGTGAGACAACTCGCTTAAAAGGTACTTATCAGTCTGCACGCACGCTTCGCCAAAAAACTTCGGAATATCTTCAGCAGACGTTCACACAGGTCGAAAGATATTTAGTGGCATCGCGTTTACAGACTGATAGGTACCTTTTCTGTGCGTTCTTTTTCAAAGTTTTAATTATTTCAGTTAATGAATTATTTTATTGATGCAGCAAGATTATTCGTTTTAGCGATTCGTTAAAGCGACAGTCAAATTTTTGTTGCATAATCGTTGCCATTTCGCTGCATCGTTGCGATTTGTTAAATTCAATGAAGCCTTTCTTTTTTTTTTTATTTTCGTTGGCGCTATTTTAACCAAATGATTTTGTCGGTCCAAACAAAATAAAAAAAAAATATTTGTTTGAAGTAAAAGAATTCAACAAGATGCAACAAAGATTCAATGATTCATCAAGGTATTTTTTTTTTTTTTTTTTTTTTTTTTTTTTTAATAGAGCTAACCAAAATTTTGTTGAATCTACAAAACATTTTTTTTCAGTGGGGATTTTTTTTTTCTTTTGTAACTATTCCGTTAACGGTAAGGCACAGCGACAATCTAAATTCATAGAGGCTCTTTAGTTACACTGAAATGGGTTGAAAATGAAAATAAACTTGAAAAGTGCTATATGAAAGAATTGAATCTTCGACACTGAAAGAATTTCAAATTTTCTTCCCCCCTCCCCTCTCAAACAAAATGTCTGCCGAAGAATTATTTTATCATAAGAACTTAACGTATTACCTTTCAATGTTACGTCGCTCTGTGCGGAAATGTTCTTTCTTTTTTCTGGGTTGGCATTTTCGCAGGAAACATAAATCCGTTTTTCTTTGAAAACAAAAACAGAAGACAATTTAGCTTAGCGCCGAGGATCGATCCCTCTTATCGAGTGACAAAAGGGGAGGATTTTGGCCATCTGTCGCAAAACATCATCAATCATATCTTGAAGAAAAACAACTGACAATTCAATGGAAAGTAAAGGGTTTATAATGGGCAGCATTGATTGCCAATATGAACGAAGGTTTGACTTTTACCCTCAAGGATTTAACTTTTCGACTGAAGTGTCTTTATCGAAATGTCTTATCTATATCGAACTATTTAAGTGTTATTTTTCAACGGATTTACTAAACATTTATAAATTATTTGTGAGGTTTAGGCTTATTTTCTCTGCCCCAAAATTTATGTTTTGGATAAATCTTTGAGTGACAGAAAATTGGCAAATTAAGTATAAGACGATACACTTCCTTATAGGCTTGTTGTTAAAAGAGCGAAAGAAAAGTACATACATAAACACAAAATAAAAATTACTAGCTTAATTAATTTTCAAATATGAAGTGATAAAATGTAGTATTACTACTGTATTTGGATACCAAGACAGTAATTTAATAAAATAGAATGTACAGTTAATATATTTTTGGATAAAATTATTTACTTAAACTCTAAACGAAATAATTCAAATATATTAACTTATCCTACATATAATATCAAATCCCGATAAGAACATCTAAAGAACGTTTTATAATTATATTTTTATTTTTTAAAATTTCTTATATATATATATATATATATAAGTGTGGATGCTACGTTGATTCGTAAGTTATGCCTTTTACTATATATATATATATATAGATTTTTATTTTTTTTTAAATTCTGAAATATTTTTATAAAACGTCTTATGTTCTTCGTCACTTTGCTTCTGCTTACTTCACAGTTTGTTGTGAGTATTTAGTTTCTTCTTTTTTTAAATAAAAAAACAATGAAAAAATATATTAGAATGTAAATAAAATTTTTTATCTAAGTTTTGTGGATGATAAATTAGTGTTTAAAAATTCACAATTTCAAAGAAATTGCATGCATTATGCTCCATTTTTAATGGCACTCTTTGTTTGGAGAATAGTCTTGTATATTTTATTGAAGCAGGGAATCTGACTTATCGCATACTTTTATGAGATGCAGATAGAAATGTTTGAAGGATGGAGGCCAGAATCATTAGACTATGTCAGCTACAATTTTTTTCAATATGTATAAATTATTAAATGCCTTTCAGAGCTCTATGGTCAAGGTGATTTTTAATGAAAGTTAAGATTAAAAAGTGAAAGTATTGTATAGTAAAAGCGACTTAGTAAGGTGCATATTATAGTTAAAAAAAGCTATCGAAATTCAGAGAGTTTTCGCAAAAATCGATGAAAAAGTTTCAAAATTTGCTTGAATGAATGTTTTTCCCCCTATAAATAAAAGTTTTACAAAGAAAGCATTATGAATATGCAAATTTTTCCATTTTCATGAAAATTAAAAAATATAATGAAACATTAGAACGAAAAATATGCTAAATACTTGAGCTGAACTGAAAATCGTAAAATGATGATAGTTAATAGTCAACTGGGCTTTGTGAGGTTCGATTTCTTTATTTTGTGTTAACTTTTAATAAAGAATGCGATTATATGCTCCTCAATACTATATTCCAGTGTGTGTAATGATCTGTACTGGCCTCAAAAAGTCAAGGAACAACATGTTTTTTGAAACTCACCATAAAAAAATGACACTAACAATAAAATTTATAATTTATATAAATGATAACGATGGACGTTATGCAAATTTATGCAAAAATGATATCCACCGCTTTTTTTTAATCGAAAAGAAGAGGCATATATGAGCGAGAAAAAAATATGCAAATATCAGGCTTTCGTAATATCGCATGTAACTTTTGTTGATTTACATTTTTGTTAGCAGATTCGTTGACAATATTTTTGCAATGTCTCAGAAAAGCCGTTTGCCCGATTCGTTAAGGTGTCGATCGGTCGGATGTATGGAAATGGGGTGTCACAGGCTGGTGCTGCTAGGCGTCTTAATGTGTCACGCAGTGTGGTCCATCGTCAATGTAATCAATATCAAACCGAAACTTTTGTCTCCATAAGAAATGTTCCAGGCTGACCACGAGCTACGGCACCTGAAGAAGACCGTTTTATAGCTCTTCCGGCCCGGAGGAGAAGAAGCATTTCTGTGTCGCAACTTGTAGCCCACTCTGTAGCATCAGGGAGAAGAATCCCCACTAGTACGGTGCGAAGGCGTCTTCACAATTCAGGTGTCTATGCAAGGCAACCAGTTGTATTTGTCCCCTCAACGGACGACAGAGAAGGGCCCCCGCTTATCTTGGGCAAGAGAACATGTTTCCGGGACCAGACAGCGATGGGCTTTTGTACTCTTTACAGACGAGTTCAACTTCACCCTGGAGAGCAATTCGGGGCATCTGCTGATCTGGAGGGAACAAAGCACCAGATACCACCAATCCAAATATGTAAAGACACAATTACCGAGTCGGCGGAATATTGGTTTGGGCAGGGCTCTCACTCGGTGGTCACACTGACCTGCATGTGTTCCAGGGAGGAACTCTGACTGGTGTGAGATATCGGGATGACATTCTTGATCCATATCTCCGCCCATATGCCAGTGCAATTGTCAATGATTTCATTCTGATGATATTGCACGTTCTCACCGAGCTGTAGTTGTTGGGGAATATCTTGAGGGTCTTGGTTTAGAGCGAATGGAATAGCCAGCTCAATATCCAGACCTGAATCCGATAGAGTATCTTTGGGATTATATTTGTAGACAGGTTGCTGCTTTAAGTCCACCTCCAAGGTCTTTAGGAGAGCTGGAACAAAGCTTACTCCGAGTCTGGTCTTCGCTTCCTATTTAGGTAACCGACAACTTAATTGACAGCATGGAAAATCCATCCCGCCAAAACATCCATGCTAAGGTTGGCATATACCTTTTTAAAACTAATTTTTGCTATGTTTCTATGGAATTTTACCACATAAAACTTTGAAATATTATTTTTTTTCAAGAGTGGACTGTTCCAGCAAGATCGCTTTTTTTTTTTTTTTTGTTTTAAATTTTTTTTGCGTTTTTCTTATGCAAGCTTCTATGTTGCAGTCAATACATAACTGCATAGTGCACATGCCATTCAAACTTGGTGTTTCTACATTCATTCATTTGCAAAAACATTTACAAATAACCGGCTGATCCTTAACTTTTGGAGGCCAGTGTATTTTATTATCCAAATATTTATTAAAATCACTACAGTAAATTTAAAAAAAAATCTACAGCTTCTACTTGAAACGTAAAGTTGAATTATATACTCTCCCAACGTGAAAAAAAAAATGTAGTCCTGTAAAGTCGTTTTCCTGACACCGTCGTAATTTTTCCAGAAACGGTTGAATAAAATAAAGGACAGAATCATTCCAAACCTCAAATATTATCAATCTGATTCACGCAGATACACCTAATCTTTTTGGGTAATGAGCGGTGAAAATATTCGTCCTGCAAAAAGTTCCCGAAAACACAAATGAAGCATATAAAACGAACAGAGAGGACACGATAAAAGAAAATGTGAGAGGTGATAGATAGCGTGTCTTTTTATTTCATCTGAGAACTCGGTATTTTTAAAGTGGTATCATGTTTTACTTCTTTTATCTTAGCCTAAAAAATGTTCCATCTGGTTTATTTTATTTAGTTTCTACATGAAAGGTAATACATTGTACCGAGCTCACGTTTCTCACTATTTTATGCATTCTAAATTATAGCAAACCATTTTTGTACTTGAAGTTAGCAATGTTACATTTTTTTCTGATTTTATTTTTAATGCAATGTTCTCTTTAATAGTTTTTATTTTTATTGAAATAACTTTTTGACTAAAATATCGATAGAAAAATGATACCAAAGAATTATTTTGCGTAACACTAAACCGAGTGTTCGTTCTTCTCAGACAATGTATTTACAAAAACTGGAAGCCTTGGAAATTATTTAGAACGGTCGAAGCTGACATAATTTTGTTAAAATCGCAAAAAAATCTTGTTAAATTTCCATGTTCATCATTTAAGTAACTACTTTTTTCAAGTTATTGAATTTAATTCCATTGGCTTGAGCGGTTTTTATGTTTTGCGCGAAGAAAAAAAATGATCGAAAAATCTCAAAATCTATTTAAAAACAGTTCCTTATAGCACGAACCAAATTTTCTTTGACGTGAAAGAGAAATATTACTGTATTAATAAGATGATGAGTAATATGTACTATTTTATACAAACCATTCCTTTACCAGATGTCTATTTCTTGAGGTTCCACAGTGTTCTGATTTAATAAATACATCCCAATTCGAGGAAAAATACCCTTTTTTCTTAAAATTAACTTTGTAAAATACCACATATAAATAAAAAAACCCTTCCACTACCACCCTTTATCTCCCTTTATTTTTTGACATGCTGTCCCTCAATACCCCCAAATTCTTCATTTCTATAGATCTGCTGTTTTGCTTCTACTTTTCAAGAACAGTTTCATGAAAGCAACTCTCTAAGAGTACAAGAGGTTCTTTTACAAGAATCGGATCAAGACTGATTTTGATTTCTGTTATCCTACAACAGTGTTTATTGAAGTGTCATCTTACATCTTTTTACCAAAAGACGAGATGAATTTTATTATTTTACATCCATCCTATTTTTTCATACATTTTATTTCTTTATCCATCCAATAAATGTGGCTATGTTTTACACGCTATATTTTACATGAACTATTACATTTCAGATTACTAGTCCGTATGGTCTTATTTAAATCAAATTACAAGTATTATCAATCCCATCACTTATCGAGACTATCAAAAATGCTCTTTTATAAGATTGACTCGCTGTGGAGCTTTACATCAGAATGTAGTTCTCGTTTACAAGATTATGAAGATCGAGAAACGACTGTCTTTTAAACCTTACAGAACATAAATTCAGACAACAAATGAAGAGCCTGCTTCAGCTGAATTTCAGATGAAGTCGATTGGCTCTTTTGGAATTTCAGACTCACTCAATAATTGAATCTCAATACCTGTGATATAACAGAAGGAAGAAACCACATTCATCAGTGTATATAAAGTTTTGCCTTTTCCATCCAAATTCGACAATAAGACTGCAATTCAATGCGATTCAAATAAGTTCAGGCAAACTAGAATTATAGGAATACAGTGTTATTTTTTAGTTTGCCAAAGTTTTGATGGGAGCCCGATTAAAAGTAGTAATTTACGAATTCTTGCTTGAAATTTTGAGCATAAGAGCTTTCTGTATATTGATGTTTTAAAAGCAAATAAGCATGTTTGTACCAGATGCCATGTAAAAGTGTAATTGATAACCTTTCCTAATAAAATTATATGTACCAAATGGCCCATACATAAGAAGTATCAAAGTTTAGGGCCATGACTATTTCTTGAAGCACTTCCACCTCAAAATAGTTTCTTGCACTCTATGTACATTCTGCAGCTCGGGACAAGACATGGATTTGTACCATTAGGAAAAAAATATTTATTACCTCGAAGAGCAGTGATTGTTGAGTGTTAAATTAAAAACCTTGAGTAGATCAAAGCGTATTTGAATATTGTCTAAAGGTCAAACAGCATTTAGTTGTACACATTTTATTTATAATTGAAAACCTTCGATGGTGTAAAATGTATCATCATAATGTGCATATGACCTTATAAGCCTGAAAATACTATTTATCATACATTCTTTACTCAGAGATGAAGCAAAAGAAAATGTGATGTTTTTTGTTGCAATGAAACCGAGTTTTACTAATGCGAACTTTTATTCACTGTAAGTGTTAAAGTACTAAAAATCATGCAAAAATTTTACAAACAAAATACGTAACAGCGAGCAAAACATACACAATTCATAACAAAAAGCACCCAAAATAAACTAGTGCTTAAAAGATGAAATAAATAAAACATTGTAGAATAATACACATCAGATTGGTAAGAACCTTTTATGCGTGTTATTTTATAGTATTTTATTTACCTCATACACAATTCTTAATGAGATTTGTTGCAGATATCTGAGTTGTCAATCATCTCGATCACTAGTGACTCATTTTAAGCCTAATGAAGAGGGTTCATCTACAACGGATTCTACCATTTTCTTATAAAAGACAAGAAGAAAACTTGAAAAATAAAGTACAAGCGTAAAAATTCAAAGCAAGAGCCGTTGAATTTATTACAAGTTTCATTAAACTTGATCTCCAATCCCATTAAAGAACTTTTTTAAATGTTCAGAGATAATAGGCTTAAGTAATCTTCATTATGATATCTTTTACTTATCAGAATACTGATTAGAGAACATCTGTACATGCTGTACCAACAATTATCGGAAAAGAATAGGGGGAAATTTAATGCTCCCCCACTTTACGTTAATATTTGAGAAGGATGTTTGATTATAGTTTCCCTCATTCCACTAGTCTCTCAAAGAGAAAATCACTTTTATGGTATGAAATCGGCTTTAATATTAAGAATCGATCCTTCTTTTAAAAAGTAATTTGAAGAAGGGAGAAAATTTAACCATCTGTCGCAAAGTATCATTCATCATCCTTCGAAAACAATAAGAGATTTCTGGAAAGGAAAAAAATGCTCTACCGGGGCTTAATCTCTAATGACAATAAACGTACGGGAAGTTTTATCCCAAAAAGAAATAAAATTCCGATACATCTTTCCCCGCTAAGCGTATTTATACCACTGTGTTATATTAATGCCAAGCGAATGGATGAACCATTTTCAGAAGAAGAATATCTCTTACAGACGTTTCCTGCTATAGGGATGTTTCAGTTCAAAACATTATAGAAAAGTAGGAATACCTTCAAAATTTAAAATGAAAAATCTTTCGGTAATGTCGGTGTTGAATTTATTAAAAATAACCTGCATTAAAATTTTTTAGGTGCCCCTTATCCATTGCATGATTTGTAATGAAATAAGCTGAAGCTGTATGACGATGCCAAAAAAAAGTTAAATTATGCCAGAAGTATTAATCATGAAGCACTCTTCAACAAAAGTTTATTTTAACAGCCAACACTGCAGTTAGAATAAAAACAGTTACGTCACACGTGATTTACATAAATAATGTTCTTTGGCTCTAAATGAGTTATTCATTCTATGCGAACCATTTTCCTGAAAATATATGCATTTTGTAAGTCTCAGCAAAATACACGAATTAATTTTCCAAAATAAAAATAAGCTTCAAAAGCATTTACTTACTGGTGTCAGAAAGCAATTTTCATCAAAATTTGTTTAGAAGCTCATTACACGATTTGTGAAAATCTTGAAGAAATCTATGAATACAACTGTATGTAAGACTCTGAACATCAAATTTCGATTTATCTAGTAGGTGTCCCCATAACAGAATGGCTAACACATCTAGCTTTAGTAGTAGGCGATGCCTTGTCGGTAAATGCTTGCCCTTATTTAAAAAAAATGATTTATCTATGTGATTCTACCGCTAATGTAAATACGTAAGAAGAGACCGCTGCCTCACACCAGGAATAAAAATCTATAATTGACCTTAAAATTTAACATAACACTTCAAAAGACAGATTGGTTAGATTGTAGTTGACGAATTCCTGAAAATGTGGTATTCATAGTCTCTAAGTCTGATAAGAAAGAAAAATTGTGGAATGTAAAATAACTCCTTTTATTGTAATTTTTGCTATTCGCATGCTTCTTCTGCAGGGTAGTCCTAAACTATACGTCAAAAAGGTAAAGTCAGGTTTAGGGGACCAAGATTGTTCAGAATCACACAGCAATGTGGGGTCGGAAACGCCGTCTTCGTGTACTTCGTCTTCTTTAAACAATAAATAACCCAGAAAAAAGAGTAATACATGAATGATGAGGGAAGCTGTAAGAGTTTTAATTATGATATGAACAATAGAGTTGCTAAGCTCGACCGTTTATTTAACTGGGGCTCTTTATATACATTTGATTACTCGATATAAACTACTGCGAACCAGTTGGTTAGAATTTATAAGATTACATAATTAGCTCGCATAAAATGTATGTCTTTATAATGAAAAAATTCCATGTCAGTCAGGTATTACAACAAAGAAT
Organism: Cheiracanthium punctorium; assembly: GCA_038373885.1. Taxonomy (NCBI): domain Eukaryota; kingdom Metazoa; phylum Arthropoda; class Arachnida; order Araneae; family Cheiracanthiidae; genus Cheiracanthium; species Cheiracanthium punctorium. Next base: position 411,661 of record JAWZYV010007137.1, read on the forward strand.
GATAACAGTGACGTATTAAAACAATTATATTAGGAATTTACAAAACGCATCAGCTGGTGAATAAAGAAAAAGAAAATCGAATGAGACATTTGTTAGAAACATATTAATTAACTACAAAAATGTTTCTGGTTTTATTTTTAAAACTAAATTATTTAAAAATATTTTTAAAAATTATTCTTTAAAAATTATTTTTTCTTAATTTGAGAATTGTGAAGACATTATTAGGTTGCATTGATGGGAAAAGAACAATAAGACAAATAAATTTAATCGTATAAGAATCATATAATCCATAAAATATGGGATCTGGAACATACACCACTATACTTTTAAAGGCACTAAGAAAATGACAGACTGCAACAAATGGAAAATCTAGTAGTTTATTTTATATCATTTACGAAGCTGCACTTCAAAAATCGTGCATAAAAGAAACTCAAAATTCGGCAGTTTCGCCAAGTATCACGGAAATGCAAAACAACCAATCAGATGGACAGAGAGACTGTATTTTACCGAGAACAATTAAAGGACATGCGACATGTCAGCAATATATCAGCCAAGTCTGTTCTGTACAACGCTATTTGTTCTAGAAAGACCTCCAGAGAAATATGGCGGGGAAAATGTATTTTTTTTTTCTTTCAAGTAAAAATGCAGTCCAAATGGAATATCAGACTTATATCAGTTATAGAATTACACAAGATGGCTTAAATGAAAGCCTGGTTTGCTACGTTGCAAATATTATAAGTTCCCAATAAAAAGATACTGACTGGATTTTTCAATGAAACCAGGGAATGTAAGATAAAGATATGATAGTGGGTTGACTATTTGTTCTTAAAACTTTTATTTTGACAGAGATGGGAAAACGGTTGATCATAGAAACAAACAGTAGTTTATCTCTAAATAATTTTTTACAATGCATTTTGGCTTAAAAAAAGAAAATTACACTTAAGAACAAAATGCAATGTCACTATGTGACACTCTCCCGCAAAACAGGAAACAAAAAGAAATTGACCAGCACCACGCATACGAAAGGAGCTTACAATGTAAAAGAACAACTGCGGACTACCATCAAATATTTTGAGAGAAAAAAAAATTACAGGTAAAATTAAAAAATTTTATGTGGACACCACGTGACTTTCTTGTACGTCTATTAAATCATATATACTTTCGATGCACTTTTTCTAAACTTATTCCATTTGAAAGAAATACAAGGCTGCAATAATACTAAGGTTTGGCGATTTCTACACAAATATTTTAGACATTGCCAAGCTTGGTTCAGTTTTAAAAAAATTGCGTTTGGCACTTATATTGGCACTTAATTGCGTTGGCCAAGCTTCCGATATTTTGTGAAATTTCGGACATAGTCGAAATAATGATTGACCACAGACTTTTAATCAGTTGGAGGTATCCATAAACCTTAATGTAAGGAAAATCTTTTGGGGGACCCTATAAATAAATTCTCCAGTCGATTGCAATAAAAAAAGAGAGATGAGAGATTACAGGTTACAATAATTCAAAATATAAAATCACAGCATTCTATGGTGAAAAGTTTTAAAGTTTTGACAAACATGTAACAACTTTTGGCTCCAAATTTGACGGTATTTTGGAAAAATGCGTCCATATTGATGACAGTTGGCGAGATTTTCAGCATCGTCCAAACAATATCGGGCTATGTATATAATACATTAAAGATGTCCATAGACCTTAATGTATTGAAATTCTTTTGGGTGGCCCTGTAAATAAACTATCCAGTAGAATGAAACCAAAACGGTAATTGAACAACTAAGTGTTACAACAATCCTAGATATAAAACTTCAACATTCTACAACGAATAGCTTTTTAGGTATACGAGTTACATATGAACAAAGATACGTAGAAACGTCAGGAAGAAACTAGTCAAAATGGACTTACAGTTGGTCACGATGGATTGTCTATGCATTTATACGAGCATACATATAGGCGTACGTTGAGATGTCTCGCAAGAACTCTTTAAATTTAGAGATAGTAAAAATCGATTTCTTTCATCAAAATCTGCTCACCGAAATTTTATGCCATCACTATACTTCCTTTTACTTTGCACAAGGAAGTAAAAAACAGTCGATAAGCATACAGAGGTGTGGGTGTATCAACACATAAATTATTTAAACATATTTTTTTTTTTTACTTTTCATTTTAAAAAAAGTAGAGAAACCTTTTTAGTATTTTTCTAAACATAGTTTTATTATTAAACTAGTCACTTCCGGCGACCAGTTGGTTCGCCATCTTAATAAATCTTGTTCGGAGAGAATCCTGTTTCTCACTGGCTTCCTTGGCACTGAAATCTCTTAGATTCCGACTGGAATTTAAATTAAGATGGTTACAAACAGGAGCGGCCCTAGGGTAAGTGCAGAGATCCCTGCTAACATAAAAAAGACGCTTCCTTTTATGCTCTATAGTTTTTAAGTTCGAAATGACGCCCCCTCGAAGCCGGCGCGCCGATGCGATGCTTACCGTGTCGGGCCGCCCCTGGTTACAAAAATAATATGTGGTTTAATGATAAAAACCTACAAAAAGGAACAAATTATTTTCGGGCTATATTAATTCTGAAGAGCTTCTGGATATATTGTCCTTTATAAAAAATGGAAAGGAAAAAAAACTAAGAAAATCTGAAACACTTTCAGATTTTAAATACGCACTAAAGTGCTATGTATTAAAAGCGTATTATAATCTATGGGTCTTCCCTATTTTCTTTCCTTATTCTATTAAATTGGAAAGTATATCATTATTGATGAGTGTGATTAAACACAATTAAAATTGATATTTCTAACAATTTTCTTTCTGAATGTAATACATTAGAAATAGGTGCGAAAAAGCTGCATAGAAAAATGTACAATTCGAACTGAAATAAAATTTGAAAACTCATTCAGGTGTATTCATAATTCAAGTAGCAAAAGCAGACGATAAATAGCGCTTGGCGCTAGAATCACATCTTCTCAAAATCGCACATCAATCTTTTTATTTTTCGCCAAATTAAAAAGTTGCACATTTATTTTCGGAAAATTTCCAAATTCTATTTTTCTTCTGAGTATAAATCATTTCATTCCTGCTCTGATTTCGCATGCACACGATATTTTAATTACAAAATAACCTTACAAATAATTAAAAAAATATCGTTTTTCTTTTATTTTTACTTCAAGAGTCTGAATAATTTAATAAAAGTGCCAAATATGGCAACCTAGATATGATCAAACCTCGCTCTTTCCACTCCGGGGTTACAACTGCGAAATGGCGAGAACAAAAATGATCCTCTTGCGACACGTTTTTTATCGATATCTCCTAAAATAATTCGAATTTTGAAAAAAATCGCTTCGAGGTGTGTCGGGACCCGTCCTGGAGAATTTCCGTACAAAATTTGGTAGGTTTGCGATCACCCGTCTGCGAGCTACGCGAGACACAGACAAACAAACTGACATATTACAGTTTGTTTTATTTATATAGATTTTCCTTTCTTTATATCACATCACTTTTACCCTTGCTTAGTGAAGTGCTAAATAAGAATCAAAGCACGGTGCAAGGTTGTTTCAATATTAAAATTTATACTTTAAAAAAACAGTTTCAGTCAGTCTCAAACATGAAAAATGTTTAATAAACCATTAGTGTTTACTTATTAATGACACACGCACACACACAGAGATGTTTTTTTTTTGTTTCATCAAGTCATCATCCCTAATTCACATTTAAGTCAGTAATAGATTTTTCCGAATCTCAAACTACAGCCTTGGTTCTTTTAAGTTTTTCTTCAAGGCACAAAATAAATGTCTTATGTAAAATAATCAAGTTCGGGGCTCTTCATCTCCCACTCGAGAAGCAACCACCGTGCTTTTATCTTCCCCTAACACTCCTCTTTGATATCATGCGAATTCATTAATCTTTTCAAAGTTAATCGGTGGTTTGAGAACAGGGATAGCAATTTGCCTTTCACAGTTAATTGCTCGGAAAGAAGTATTAATTCTTAAGAGATTTTTTAGAAGCATACATCTTCGGAGGCTTAAAAAATCGTCTATTTAGCAGTAATTCTATTAGGGTTGCTTCGACTATGGCTGAATTGAAAATGCCTGTGTGGGTTCATCATGTTAGAATTGATTTCGAAAGCTGGATAGGTGCGCTTTTATGCATTTTTCATTACGCCAATCGTCTGAGTTTTAATAGTGATTGAATAGTAATGCTGGAAGAATAGTGTAACTAAGCTTTTGTTCTGATAGTTAAATAATTCGTGTTATTGAACTTTGGTACTTGCAAATTTATATCCGAAAGAAGAGATGTTTTTGAGCGTAATTTCGCTTCACATTTTTTTCTAAATGCCAACAATAGTTGGGAATAAAATTTATTCACTGGAGAAGAAGAGACACAAGAAATAGTCTATAATATTTAGAAGGCTATAACATTTAGTCTATAATATTACAGAGATAAAAAAGGATCTATGATCTGTTGTGGAAAAAGGTTTTGTGTACATGAGATTTTATAGCGGAAAGAGGTGTTTGTTTATTTTCTATTGTACATTACATAGTTAAAGTCTTAAATAGACAGTGATTGTACTCCTATGTTTTGAAAGGTATTGATGTGTTGTTGCAAATATCCTCTGGCTAGCCACTGAGCGGTGTTAAATAATTCATATTGGAAGGCGAGTTGTATTAGGGTTTCATTTTAATGAGTCCAGTGAACGGAAGACCAACTTAGTCTCCTAATTTTGAATGAATTCCAGATGGGAGAACAACCACTGGATTGGCAGCCCCAGAGGTATCGTTTAGAGATGGAGGACATTACGGAGCCACGAAAGACTTTTCGTTCACCAACTCCCTTTATTGTATATGTTACGGCCAAAGCCCGAAGTTCGGCCAGTTCGCGATTTGGCTGGCCGATTCGCGTTTTTGGCCAAAGTACAAAGTACTTGCAATTAATATTATATATTCTACTTTGGCTGGCCATTTCGCGAAGTGGCTGGGAATCCTTGGCCAAAGCCCGAAGTGATAAAGGTAGACTGAGCGGTATCTATTTGCCTTTGCAAAAAGTTTATTTTTTTAAGCGATATTTCAGGAGAGAATGTGATCTGGGATCTTTAGCATTAGGTCTATAGAGCAGAAAAAGACTAAGGATAACCCTTAAAGGTAGTTGAAAAATGGAGTACTCTGTATTCATACAAGTTACGCAACGCATTTTCTCAAGATATAATTCGTCATTTTGAAGGGTGCAAATCCAATATTCTTCACGCTATCTCGTTGTTTCAGCGTATACGCTCACTGAATAATTTCTATTAGGGCTTTAATATGAGAACAGAATAACACGAGATCCTATTTTTATATTTTACAAGCTTATTTTTAACTCCGAGATGTCACTTATATTTGAACTCGTTTCTAAAACAATTGTACTTTAAAAAGAAGAAAATAGAAAAAAAACAGAAAACAGAAGTACTCATTTTTAAATACTTCATTTTTAACAGTGTGTAAAACAATCTGCTCTTGATTTCTATCTTCCTACTTTGGCCGATCGTCCCAAGCCACTTCGCGAATCGGCTGGCCAAAGCCCGAAATCAAGAAAAGATCGGACATTGGCCGGTAAGTTTACAGTAACGTTGGCCAAAACGCAAATTGGCCGGCCATTTCGTGAACAGGCCAATTTCGGGCTTTGACCGTAACATATACACTCCCAGAGCAGTCCAGGCGAAGACACGTTAGTTCGCATTTAAAAGATCAGAGCAAGTTCATGGGTAAAATTAGATAGTTTCCTTAATCATATCAAAAGGTATATAAAAATTGTCTCGGAATTTTTTCCTGCTCGTAATGCGCACGAATCCCTCAGCGAGGCATTGCTACAGCCGGCGTAAGATATCGCAGTCGAAATGCAACAGAAATTTTAACCATCAGATTGAGAATCGCTCTTTACATGCACCTGCTGAATGCGCAGTTCCCATGCACTAGCACTTCCGCTATTCATTCATTGGACTTCAGATTTTAATCATTTGCATGTTCCGTCTGAATGTCTTTTCATACGAAATTTCATTACTATCGGGCGACTCCTTTTTGGGGCGCCTTTTTTTTTTGTTATAGAGTGTATCTGTACGACTCAATCCCAAAAAGAAATGTGATACCATCTTCTATCTCATTACCTAGATACAAGATATTGTACGAAAGAGAAACTAAATTAACCCACAACGCTAAGCAAATTTTGTTTCTTAGATATCTCCAGAAAACGTACATATAATACATAATTATTTTCTATACATACAAAAACTCATTATTGTTAATGCTACGGTCATAGATTTTTAGTTTTATTCAGGAATACTCGGAAAGTTTCGTCAATGTGCAGGAATGCTTATACAAGAAAAATGGCATTAATAATACCAGTTGATGTTTTGCTCCATTTATTAAGGTTATTATAAAATACTTTAGCTTTCTTGAGCTTTTAGATGCTGTATCAGTAGTCAAAAAATTTCTTTATCGTTGTCTAAGAAAGAAAAAAAAAAGGACAAAAAAGAAACGTATTAAAGTTCTGCATTTGTTTATATACTGCTGTTGTTAGAAAAGCTTTTAGCGCAAGATGTCATGATAATAAATGACCGTGCAGTAATTAATAATAATTTTTGAGAAAAATTAAAATGATACAGAATAAAAAGTATTTAGTTTAAATTAAAAAAATTCTATTTAAAATAAAACCTTTTTAGTGTATGTGTATTCTTAAATAGCTTCTCACATTATTTTGATTATATATATGTAACTCAGAGGACTGTTTGATATAATGAATATTAATGAATTTAAAGATTTATAAGACCGATAAAAACTTTATCTTCAAAGATTAAATATTATTTGAAAACAACACCCCCATATTGTAGATTTTATTACTTGCAAGATTAATTTCTTGTAGCTTAATCATGATGTTTTTCAGTTATTTTAATCTGAATTTTGAGGATTTTTTTACTGTTCGATTTTATAATGTATTCTTTTAACGAAATGTATAGCAAGCAAGTAAAAAATTGGAACCGTGAAACATTTGCTTAGTGATAAATAAATCATAAAATCATAAAAACATATTTAGCTAAAATTTTGTCATGAAATTTAGTTGAATAAACGGAAATCTCATTTAATATTCATTTAAAAAATATTTGATTTTTAAGAGAGTTATCTTAAGAGTACACATTGGAAAAAAAAATGAAAGTGTTCATAAAATTGTTAAAAGTATAAATTGGACAGATAAATATTTCAATTGCTTAATTTCTTGGTAGTAAAATAGTGACAAAAAGTTATCCCTATTTTGGTACAATATTTTAGAGGCATTACAATTGTGGCACATAAAATATATACTTACAATATTATAGAACAAATTCATTGCTATCGAAAGTGTTTTGAGCCACGTTTCAATATTAGCTCACGAATATGAAACATTTCTAGCTAACAGTCATAATTTTCTTTCTAGATTAGGGATTCTTTAAATGTAATTGTAATACATGACAATGACTATCAAATGGAATGTTTTACAAATATCACTAATATAAAATACTTCTGGTGCAATAATAGATAGTAGATTAGAAAAATGAAGGATATAACACATATTTCACATATTTGAGGTATAATAATAGTTTAATAATTGTGAATAATTTAAAATAATTTTTTAAACATAAAATGTATATGTGGGATGCAGTAAAAAGATCACGCACCAAGGAAAAGACAATTACAAATAACATTGTATAAAATGCACAAAATAATGTGTTCTATTTACATAATATAAGTATAACATATCTTATTTAATGTGACATAATATAATGATACTCTTATCGGAGCCTTATTAATACCTGCATTTATTTGGTATCTCTCAGAAATTGATGTGGCAATAAAAATTTAAAAGTTTTAAAAAACGTGTTCTTATAACATCTACGGAATTTTCAAAATAAGTATTCTAGTGCACGACTTTAATCATAATTTATTTGAAAATAAACGTAAGTAAATAAAAGTAAATATCAGCAAAAAATTACTTACATGATACTTAAAAAAGTTTTTTCTTTAATGAGTAAAAGCGCTTTAAGAGCGTCATTTTCTACGCAACAAGAAAAATAATGATGCCTCATAAAAAACCTTACTCTGCCTCTTTTGATCGTCGTCAAATCATCATTATTATGTTAAGCCAACAATTAAAAGCTGATATTGACTTCAAAAGATTAAAAGCTTAAAAGACCATTAAGAAACGGTCGATAAGTTAAAGAAGATTAACTTGTGATTATAGCTAAGCAGTCTCTCCTCATTTTTTTCAATATTTAAAATTTGCTACTTTTTAGCCTTCCCTTCTTATAAGTTTAATGAAAAGAATATTCATTTCTTTTATTTAAAAAAAATGAAATATTATCAAGGCAGTACATTTAATTATAGAACTGGATTTTTAAAATTATCTTAAGCATGACTTAGCAACGTTTTTAGTCTTGTGAAAAATAGGAAGATCAAGAATTCAAAACCTGAAAAAAATTCACAGGATGTTGAACATTTCAAAATTTCCGAATCAAGAATGCAATTAATTTAATTAATTGGAAAAAGTGAAAAATGAGCACACCACTTGAGCCCTTAAAATGCTGTGAATTCCAACCGTTCAGAATTGTGGGTAAAATAATGCCACTCACTAATGTTTGGGTAATTTGTGAGAAAATAATGCCGCTATTCAGAACTACGCCATTTGATTAGGAAAATAATACCACTCATACTAAACAGCTGATATATAGTCTTAATTTGACCCCCCCAAAAAAAAGAAAAAAAAAGAAAGGATAATTCTACTCAAAACGTATCTACAATGTAGTTGAAGACAGATTTTCTTTCGTTTACGCGACTGAATGTTTTGCAAATGAAGGCAGGTGCAAAAACTTTTTATGTTTCGTCTTTCCGATTTTCTTTTCTAAGAAGACAGCTCATTTCCAAAATTTAGTAATTTGCAATCCATATCAAATTCAGGAAATTTTCCGTTTTGTATTTTTGTTTCCGATATTTAGGTTTGTAAATATTCATAGCCGTTAACCAAATTTAATTGAAATATGCGCAAATTAAGGATACTTAAACTTTTACACCGCAATTATCTACAAATACTTATCTTTGGTATGAAATAAAAAATAAAAATTTTATCGGTAAGGTTCGAATTAAGAAGCAAACACTTATGCCAATTGGAGCTATACTACATGTGAATCAGTAAATATTGCCAATGGATAAAACAGCAAAATTTCTTGGATTATTGAAATTGCTGTTTGAATCTGCTATGTTTCATTAGGCAGGGAGTATGGTGTTTCTTATGGTATCTTCTCAAGGCAGAATTTTAACTAATCGAAAGTCTTTCACCAAGTCATATATATCACTTCTACGCATTTAAGGGTCATGTAAGTCCACTTTTGACTCTCACAAACAAGTAAGAATGATGCACTTATGTTGTGTGAAGCACCGGGAGAACTCTCATTGGATAGAGTAAGGCTGAAGCCCTAGGGCGCAAAAGAGAAAGATGTTCAACACCGAACTAATTCCCGCCCTCAATAAGCAGTAGGAATACTAAAAATAATTACAATATTTAGAAACAAAAAATTCCTTTAATAGCAGCGCTATTTATAATGAGAGTGTGTATGTCAGTGTGTGGCTATGCACATCTGTTTGTCATAGGGCGCCAGACAGTTCGTCGGATCTAGACCAAATTTTGGCGCATTGGATAAATGAGACATAGGAAAGCTATTGGCGTAATAAAAATGTAATCGGACAGTTAATTTTTGAGAAAAATGACAGTTTCGGGTTTTATGAAGCGCATTTTGCGTTCTCAAATGCTAAAATTTTGTTCAGAAACTAAATTTATTGCATAAGAAAATTTACACATTGCTTTTTCAAATAGATTTTTCCCGAAAGTTGCACATAAATTTGAATTTTTCGACGGTTTTTTAAAACTCACGAAAATTGCTCTGTAAAATGCATTTTCACTGCATTTTATTTGTTCTTTTGCAATAATAATGTACAAAGAGCTAGGCTAATTTAGTAATTATGATAGGTTCTCATGGAAGACGGGCCACAAAAAAACCACGAATCGCCCATGGTGTGAAAAGTTTTACGTTCTCTCATTTACACACGTGACGGTTACAAAGTGTGCTTCTCATTTCTACAGTAAGTTTAGTTGCAATAATGTAGTCAAAAGTAATTTATAGGAACATATTCTTATCCCTAGATTAGAAAATACAAACATTTCTGAGTTCAACCCATCTGATTCATGAAAAATTTTGGAATACTCAAAATAAAATGTAACGACATATCTTTCTAGAAAATAGTACACTGGTGTCTAAAATTAAAATTGCAATGTCGTCAATTATCTGGAAGAGGTTATCCACCGTATGGTGTAGCCAGCGAGGTCTCCAAATCTCAGTCTCATAGAGCACTTGTGGAATGAATGCTCTAGGAAATGCATATCGACAACTCCTTACAAGGACACTGCAGTCGATAAGATTGGCGCTTTTGGAAGATTGATAATGACTGCCACAATCGTTGATCAATAGCCTCATTAATAGTATGAGAGTTCGATGTGACCCTTGTACATATAGTTGTACGAAGTGGCCACACCTCATAATATACGAAGCAATGAATTGTCATAACACATCCTATTTTGACCAATAATCCTCTCATTTGCATATTAGTCTGCATGAAACTCCGATGCAAATATTTTTGTTACCATTTCCTGCTTTACAGCATGAGGTAATTATACTGAATTCTCATGCAGTAAGCCCATTTTTTACCTAAAAATTTCTCATATTTTGTATTTGTAACAATAATCTAAATATCAGAAAATTTACCATAGTCGTTATTTGAATCAAGGAAAGTTCAGCCTTAAGAAATTCATTTCTTTTAAAACAAGTAAGCATTGATTTAAAAAATAGCACCCACTGAAATGAACTCTATCAATACTTCAAATTTTCTTTCAATTTTCTTGTTTTCTCAATTGAATTTAACAAAAAAAGTTTTCGGGACTTTCATAGTGCTATAAAAGTGCAGATGATTTAGGAACTGAAATGTGGAGTTTCTGATCATGGAAAAAATCATTTATCTTTAATAGTTTTAAAGCACAACAGAACCACTGAAATTTATACGTAGCATTTTTAGAAGCATATTTTGCTAGATGATTAAAATAATTTTAAAATTTTAAAACTGCATCGTTAAAGTTATTTTTTCTTTTACAGTATATTTTTAAAAATTCAGACTTACCCTTAACACAACGTCGTTTTCATGAATATCTGCTATGTGTACTTTTTGGAGATTTTGACATTTTGAATATTATGACTAGTTAACTAACCAAGTTTTCGTATAAGAATACTTCTATGTGACTCTAAGCGTTATACTGTGAGCTGTGATCGCTAAAAAAATATGCCATGTGAATCAGCCAGAATAATGCCAAATAATAACTGCTAATAAAAACTGGTAATACTAAATAAACTTTTAGCACATAGTAGATATTGGTTTGACCACGATGTAAGCCCGGACTGGCCCAGGTCGGATGGTCGGCGATTGCAGAGGGATTGCCCCATCTCAAGGGGGCCCCAAAAATGGATATACTACTTTGAGTAATTTGAAATCAGTGGCGTTGCCAGAAATTTTTCATGGGGGGGGGTTACGACTACTGCAACTCATGCATATGTATACGTGAGTGGGATAAGGGAGTGAAAAATATACTTTTTGTATCGCAAAAAATTATTCATGGGGGGGTTATGACCCCCCTCAACTCTCCCCCCCATCTGGCTACGCCACTGTTTGACATACGTAGGAGTAATTTGATTATTTATTTACCAGTAATCTTACGCCTTTACATCGTTGCATAATGCGAAGGCGGGGCCCCGAAAGGTTAGGGACCCCAACAGCTTTAAAATAGCTATAAATGTGGTTTCTAGGCACATAAGCCTAATTTTCAAATATTGCATATTCTAATATTATTTTCCCTCTAAATTTCCCATTAAGGGGGCCCTTTTTCAATATCTAGCCGAGGGCCCCCAAAGGAGTCAGTCAGCACCTGCAACGACGATAACTTTTATTTTATAAAACAGAAACTAAATAAACTTACTTAAATGGATATTTTCAAATTCGCCTTGAGACTATTCGGATATCGATTTTTTACAAAGTACATTTCTAAAATAAAAAGATATTGTTGCAACCTAACATAATATCCCAATATGACCATAGCCCAATAAAACGCATATCGGAAATCCTAAAAAAAATTTAAAACCGTAGAAAGTTGACGACAGACTTAGAAAGCAAACTACTGAGAAAAACCCTTAAATTGTAAACGCATAGATTTCACGCATGAGCTGAAAAGTATAATATACGGAAAAGCACATAACTAAAACATTTGTCACTGTCGGAAAATAAACTTCTGAAAAGAAATATTATTTTGAGCATCATTATTACTATACATCGACATGTTCCGTCATAGATGCTCTAAAAAGCACTTAATAAAACTAGCTGAAAGATTTAAAGGCATTGGTTTATCGAGCATGCATGACATTATACAGATAAGGATGCAAAGGCTCATTTACATATTGCATTAGCTTTTGTTGACAGTACTATGTTCTTCCTGTTTGACAGCATTATAATTTACATTGATCAGGAGTTCTGGCGTTAGAAGAAATCGAATTGCTTTTTTAAAACTGATAAGCATTTTTTATTGTCTTTAATCTTTATAAGATGACATTATTATGTAACATGGGATTTTATATCCCTCGGGACTCTGCGAAACACTAGGTACATAAATGATACTAAAGCTAGGACGCTTTATGTTGTTTTACTTTATAACACTTTTCCGAATCAATACGAATAGATTTGCGTAAGAAATAATGCTGTCATATCTGAACATTTTTTTTAACGCAAAACTTGAATTTGAACAGTAACTTACTGAAAAAAATCAGATTTTCATCCTTTTCATATTAAGTAAGATTCCGTGGGGTAAACGAACATTATTATTACAAAACGATGTTCTTTTGATTGAAAATTACGATTAACAGTAATGCAGAATTCAAGTATGATCTTTTTAGAACAAAGAAAATCGACTTCAAACTGTTTAATCATTACGAAAAATTATTCCTGTTACAAAATAGTAAGGTTTTTCAATTTTCAGAGGAGGTGATATCTACTCTTCTCAGGCTTAATCTTATAAGTAAAAATGAAATTCTGTTTGTTTGTTTGCTTGTTTGTTTGTTTGTTTGTTTGTTTGTTTGTGGATTTGATTCGTATACAAATCCACAAAAATGGACCTATGGGCCTGAAATTTAGCACAGATATGTAAAATAATATAGAATAAATCATAGTCCACTTTAAAACTTTGAAAGTCCACCCGTTCCCGGAATTTAAGAGATTTTTTATGCTCTTCACGCAAAAATCTTTCCGTAATTGTACCCCTGTAGTGAAAAAAGTGTGAAATGAGGATCGCGGTTGCCATGTGTGGCGATTTTGCCGAATAAAATGTCGTTCGTATACAAATCCACAAAAATGAACCTATCGGCCTGAAATTTAGCACAGATATGTAAAATAATATAGAATAAATCGTAGTACACTTTAAAACTTTGAAAGTCCACCCGTTCCCGGAATTTAAGAGATTTTTTATGCTCTTTACGCAAAAAGCTTTCCGTAATTGTAACCCCTGTAGTGAAAAAAGTGTGAAATAAGATCGTGGTTGCCATGTGTGGCGATTTTGCCGAATAAAATGTTTTAAATTGTCAAAGTAAACAATAAAAGAATAATAATGATTTTTTTTTGTTAGTTTATATTCGTAAGGTTATTTTTTTTAAAATTATAATATCGTGTGCATGGGAAATCAGAGCAGGAATGTAATGCTTTACACGCAAAACAATAAGAATTGAAGATTTCCGAGGCTAATGTGTAAATTTTTTTAGTTTGGCGAAAAAATAAAATGGCTGTGGCGAAAAAATAAAATGGCTGAAATATGGATTTTGAGTAAGTGAGTTCTAGCGGTTTGCACAGTTTTCGGCTTGGCGCAATTTATTGAGAGCTTAAGGAAATAGATTTTTGAAAACAAGTGCAAAGGTTTTATTAGAATACAGCGTTAAATTTTAATGATCCGTGAAGAAATAATGCAGTTATTAAGGGATTTCAAGCGATCTAACTTCAGAATTCTCGCCAATTGAGTACATTGGTTTAACTTGGGGGAAATCCGCCAAATTACAGAAAATTGAAATCTTCGCATTTAGTACATCGAGGTAACGATGAATAAAACAAGTTTTAGTTGATAATTTAAAAAATGAGGCTGTATTAAGGGATTCCACTTTTCAAATAAATGCCTGGCGGTCGAACCATTTCCCATACTGATTGCTGCTAAGTCAATGCTTCGAATGATTCCCTGAAAAAACTCTTGCAAAATGGCGTATGTTGGCACTTTGGCGAGGCTTAGATTTGAAACTGGATTTTATTTGAGACTGGTATATATAATAACACTGGTTATAGATAAAAATGAATGTTGGTATGTGTTTATGAGGTTGAAAAACTCCAGCACCGTTGAGCACCGTTGCACGATGAAATTTGGCTCACCTAAGTCTTTTATGATGGAGAAGGTTTTTATGCTATCCGTTTTCCTTAACTTGCCACTTGGTGCTGCAGCACAACGTTGAATTCTATTCCGTTTAGCCGTTTGCTATGCGAATATCGTCCAACCAATTTCGATGAAATTTGGTACACGCGAATATTAGAACACGGAGAATATTTTTCACTATCCATTTTGCTGTAACTTGCCGCTAAATGGCGCTGCAAAGCATCAACTTCTCTACCGTTCGACTGATCGGCATAAAATTTTTTATACTTACACATTTGAGCCCGAAGAATATATTCTAACTGCGTTCCTTTTGATGTTACTCACCACTAGATGACACTGCAATGCAATATTATTTTAATTCGCCACTAGATGAAGCTGCAGCAGGCCAAATTTTTGACCATTCAAACGGTCGCTATGAAAATCAGTATACATAGCTATTTGAACAATGAGAATATTTTGGCGTTATCCATTTAGCTATAACTCGCCACTTGACGGCGCTGTAGCAAATCATTACTTTAATTAACTACTAGATGGCCCTGCAGTGTATCACTTCTTGACTGTGCAAAGGATCGTTATGAAAATTGGTATACATAGATAGTTGAACACGGTCGCTATGAAAATCAGTATACTATTTGAACAATGAGAATATTTTGGCGTTATCCATTTTGCTATAACTCGCCACTTGACGGCGCTGTAGCAAATCATTACTTTATTGAACCACTAGATGGCCCTGCAGTGTATCACTTCTTGACTGTGCAAATAATCGCTATGAAAATAGGTATACATAGATATTTGAACACGGGAAAGAGTTTGGCGCTATCCATTTTCCTATAACTTGCCACTAGATGTCGCGTCCACACATGAACTTCAGGACTGTCCAGCCGATAGTCATTAAAATTCGTATACATCGATATCTGAATGCGAAAAATATTTTCGCCGTATCCGTTTTGCTAAAACTCGCCACTAGATTGCGCTACGCCGCATGACCTTCTGCACCGTACAAACGATTGCCTTGCAATTCGGTATGCATGATTATTGGACACAATATCTGTTTATTACAATGAATAGTAATCACAACAAATCGTAATATCAAAAAGTCCATTCATTCCCGTGCGAAGAACGGGTACTTCAGCTAGTTTAATCTAAAATTAACGTTCTACGCATTAAATAATCATTAAATAATCACATTGTTGCATTAAGTCGGTCAATTACACCGCAAAATTTTAATCTTAATTCCCATTGTAAGATAGTACGGTACGCAATTTTTCACCAACTAAAGAAGAAATCGCCAAGTTGAGTTCAAACTTGTTTTTTGACGTCAAACTTAATGAAACTCGCCACAAGTGGTCAACCTTAGCGATTTTTGACATTTCTACTAACGCCGTTAATAGCAATCCTTCCGATTTTGCGAATGCTATTGTTGCCCGAACGCAAGAAATTAATAAATGTGTTACCACTTCAGGTACTCATTTTCAATAAAAAAGAGAGTTTTGGAAGTCGGTCCACTTCATAATTCCATTTATTAAAAAAAAAGAATGAAAAAAAATTCATAGTACCTTCTCCTTTTTTGAAGTCGGTAAATAATAGTAATAATATAAAAACTTTAATAACACGCTAACCACTGGTCCTTACAGTAAATTGGATTCTAAGATTTCTAATAATTATATTTCTGAAATGAGATTTAAATCATCCCTAATCTTAAATGATCAATTTAAACTCAATCTCACTCCTTCTATTGCTGAATGTCCTCATTCCTATGACCGTCTTCAAGTTCACAAGCCTCATCTTGCCTTCGCTATATTGCTTCTGATATTGGTATACTGCCTCTTTTAACCTCGCACACCCTCCTCCCTTTAACTGCTATCCAGACTGTCAAGTTTCTATGCACTCACTGTTATAAAAAATCTGAAATTCACAATGTCAACCTGGTTTTCACGGGAGAATCTCTCTTACTGGTAAATAAAGCATTTTTTCTGTTTTGAAACAGAAGTTCTGTTAAAATACGAAAATTATCAGTAAATTTTCTGAAGTCTAATTCTAAAAGGGTATTTTCCATTCTCCTTCTGGCATTTCTGAGCTTGGACGAATGAAATGTCCCTGAATCACTTCCGCTTTTAATCAAAACAATACATCTACAAAGCTGATTTTAGCAATTTTGAATGCAATATGTTCTTTGTTCATTCTGATTGCAGTTCAAGTTGGAGTTGAGATCCCTTAAACGTACAGAAAAACCTTAACGTACCTTACGAACCATAAAGTACTATTTTACCTTTCTTTCATGTAAATAAATTTGTTTGCTGCTTTAATTATAGCACACAACTGGTTTAACCATTATTGTATTTTTGCGTTCTGACTTTACTGTGAATTCGTTTTATAATTCAAGATCATAGTGAAATTATATTCTATTCATTTAAAAAAATATTTTAGTGTATTTACATGTAAAGTATTTGCCTTGATTGTAAATATTGGTATATTTTCTCGAGCTAATAATCATAGATTATAGCTATGACAAAAAAATGAAGAAAACAAATAATTCAAACATATTTTTAATCGTGCACCATTTATAACATTGTATGTACATGTATGGACACTTTTTCCAACTCTGATGATTTAGCACCTAGAGGGACCATCTTCTTCTTCCCCCCCAAAAAAATATTATTAATCCTGGTGATGCAGTTATTGCATCACCAGCAGCAGCAGAATTAATTCTACATTTTAATAACTAATAATGCATAAAAACTTTCAGTTTGTTAAAGTTGTGTATCCATCTACCTACCTACCTATATATATATGGAAAAGTTGGAACAGGACACCTTTTTATTTTCCACTCACGTAAAATAACTGCATGAATACAGTGCTTCAATTTATTTTTGAATGATAAATTAGAACGTTGGTTTCAAAAATGTTTTTTTAATGTATAAAATCTATATTTAGAAGATAAATAAATTATTTTTTGGAAGTATTTAGGTTCCCGGTTTTGTTCGATAATGTCGCTTAATAGAAAATACGGCATAATATGTGATACAAAACCTTATTCAATAATTTTAAATAATACTTAAAATCCTTCTTTGGATATAGGGAAAAAAAGAAAATACCCTTCTGTAATAGCGAAAAAAAGGAATTTTCTGCCTGAAAATAACAGAAAGGATATTTTTTTTGGACCAAAGAAACCTGATTCTTTGACTGGAAATAACGGAGAGATACCGATTCGTAAAATAACATGTGAACGGAGAGTAACCGCTTTTCCCGACAGCGGAAATGGGAAAAAGGATATAGTATGGCAGCGTTGTTACCAGACATTGTCCGTTTATTTCAGTAAATATTTATAACAGTGTACTTATTTTTATTTATTTACATAGGTTTTTTCTTTAATAGTTTCAACCATTACCATCAGTTTTATTTTGATGTGTTCTTATTGACAATAATTATATCGAATATCTGACAGTACACGGCAATTTCTTAACATTTTTAATGGAAGGAAAACTATGATATAGTTTCATAAAAATAATGATACAATTTATTTAAATTATAAATTTTTATATAACTGATAATTGTTTATAATAAAAACGCCAAGAAAATATTTTATTCTACCCCAACTACTGCTGTTTTGCTTTTCTTTTTAATTTTCTTTCTTTTTCTTTCTTTCTTTCTTTTTTTTGGATATGAAGGAAAGCCACTTCCACATTTTCCCAAATAAAATGAATCAAAGAACACAGGTTACACAAGATCATTATCTATTAGATTCCGGATGACTTATTTTCTGAAAATTCTTGATTTAAAAAAACCTGTAACGTAGCTTGTTCAAATAAAAATTAGTACAATTGATTCATTGGAGGATGAAAAGTACTTGAAATAAATTTACCTAATAAAATTAGAATAGTAAAAGCATTGACTATGCAATAAATCTCGTATATCTCTTTAAAAACATGTTTCAAAATGCATTATTAGTTGAATTAATTTAAATCGAATTTATTTTGAAAAAAGAAACATTTGTATGCCTTCTTTGGTGAACTTCAAAGCCATAATTCCATTTAAAAGTTATGGAATTTATTAAATGAAAATTTTCAAACTCTTTGAATAAAGTAAAGAATAAATAAATAAATAAATAGAACATGCCAAACACATCAATCGTAGAACATTTTTTACAATATTACTTACGCCTGTGCTACTGGGTTTGTTATCCTACTGTTTTAATCATTTATAAACATGAGAATAGCATGCCGGGAATCAACGACAGAAACAGAAAACGAATTCTTGCGCCGCGTTTTCAAAATGATGGGAACCAATAGGTTAAATGCATTAAGATACTCGAAAATATTTATTTTAATAGAAATACTTAAAAAACTAAATATTTGTCCTTGTAAATGCTCAATAAATGCTACATACATAAATTTTGAGGGAGAATATCCTTTCATACACATACACACGCACACATGTACCGGCTGTTCGAAATTAAACGACCCCATTTTAAAGTTATCTACAGACGAAATTATTGTTGAGAAAGTTATGAAATTTTGTGTAGGGGTTATCTAATCTCACACAAATTCTTATAAAGAATTTGTGTGAGATTAAAAAAAAAAAAAATAGTTCAACTATTCACCACCAGGAAACATTCCATGGCCTCCCGGTCCCCAGACCCCCATCCATGCGGCTTTTTGTTTTGGAGGAATTTGAAGCATTTGTTAAGTCGTGATAATCCAAGAACTTTGCCTAATCTTAAAGACAGCATTTCACAACATATTCGTAATATTTCCTCGAACACACTGAGGTCAGCTGTGGAACATGCTCTCTTACGATTCCAGATGGTAGCTGACAATGATAGCCGTCATGTTGAACATGCGTTGTTGTAATAATATTTGTAAATATCATAAATGTATGCTGACTGTGTAATTCATTAAAAATCATCCCCCGGTGGCGAACATTTGCACTAATATTTTTTATTAGCTCAAACGAATTCCTATAACTTCATTATGATTATGTCCTACACAAAATTTCATGACTTTTCATGACTTCATGAATTTTTTCATGCCTTTTTTCACTTTTTTTCATGACTTTTTCATGACAAAATTTCATGACTTCTCAACATTAGTTTCGCCTGTAGACAACTTTAAACTACTAGGTTCGTTTAATTTCAGACACCCTGTCAAGGCCGTATCTAGGGTATGGACTAGGAGGTTCAGTTCCCCCCCCCCCCAAAAAAAATTTAAAATTTTGTTAACAAAATAATAATGATGAAGTCTTTTTGAGAAAAATTCAGCCTTTTTCACCGTTTGGTCCCCCTCCGAAATTTTTGGACTCTCCCCGAAATTTTTTTCTGGCTACGGCTCTGCACCCTATATCTTTGTGTGTGTGTGTGTGTGCGTATATAATATGAATATGTGGCACATGTAAATATTACAAACATAGATTTATTTTTTGTCTGAAATAGATGACCGTCTTCAAAATGTGCCGAACTGAATGGACCAAAAGAATTTTAAGTGTTCCTGTAAAAAGTAGTAGTATTAAGCTATAAACACTCTTTTCAATAAGGTATATAGTGTACCGTATACCTTATTGAAAACACACATAAATTTCATTGCAATAAGGCACACGCAAATTCCTTAGCACTTCACTACATGCACTGCTGGTTAGGGTGGATCGAAAATTTTTTTTTTCGAAATCGTTATCTCCTGAGGTCTCAAAAGTTGTAAATTTATATAAATAAGACATGCGTAAAATTTGAATGTTCTATGACAACGTCTTGGGGTTGCGCATCGACCTTGAAATTTAGACATTTTTGAAAAATATGACTTTTTAAAAAAATCGACCAAAAAATTTCTTTTACGAATTATTAGGCTCCCGAGGTTTTACAAGTTGTATATTGTTATGAATAAGACATATGCAAAATCTGAAGGGGTTGTGGCAATTTCTAGGAGTTGCACATCGAGCTTGAAATCTATAAATATCTGAAAAATATGCATTTTTTGACAAAAATATGTAGAAAGCAAAAATTAAATTTTTAATGAATTAGTCCTATTGTAAAATAGTCCGTAACGTTCGTAGCTCTTCTCTAGTACAACCACAATCGTAACTACATTACCCAGGACCCACCTCGTTGATTTGCCTGTGATCAGAGTCCTGCCCCTGCCAGCCCTAGCATCCAATTATTGGAGCATGCGTTTTAAAGAATAATGTAAAGCCTGACTTCAGATCAAACTGTGGCCTTTTATGTCAAGTGTAATAATCTAGATCGTAAGAAACCATCATCTGATAGACTGATAGACAGGAAATTTCGGAGTGGCTGTTTGCTATGGTGTGAAGCTGGTAAATACAACCTTGCAGAAATTTCGTTAGATTAGAGAACTGCGTTATTAGATTTTGGATGACGCCTTTGTTCTTTCCAGACTTCGATGATTCGCAGCCACCGCCAATGCATGTGAGGGTCCCAAGATCAATGGATTTCGTGTCAAACTCTCCCAAATTTCTAGTGAAATTCTTAAAATCAGATCGTGACATATGGCCAAAGTATGTTGAACCAGGTTCAATTATCAGAGATTTGTCCTTTGTGACAAACACTTGGGTGTAATTTGCCGTCAACAAATTTTTCTATGTATCTGGTTTTGTTCTTCCTCCTATCAAAACACAATCCGAAGAAAATTTTAAAGCCTTCTTCCGTTTCTTTCACTGCGAGTCATCTCAGCCTTTCTCTAACTTTATATGGGTCGAGAATCAGTTGAGAAGGTTTCTCTCCGTCTGCATTCCTTCCGCTTTCTAGATTGTGAAATAAGGTTAATACCAGAGTTGCTATTGCCTAGTCCGTAACAACTTTGTGTCGCAGACTTGTGAAAGCACTGAGAGTTTTATTCTAACTTGTCCATTTGTGAACGCATCTCTCAAAGTGGCGGTAGATAGGCATTCAGCTTTTTCTTCAGTCTTTTGTACTTCTCTTTCGCTATTTTCACTTTCCCAATCAATGACTAAAGTTGGAGACTGGATATTTGAACTTTCACCTCTTTCTCCACCAATTTCGAAATTTCTCTTTCCAACCTTTAAACTTTTCTCTCGTTCTCCATAACTTTTCTTCTTTACAATTCCATCGATTGTCACATATTTGGCTCTCCTCTGGTCTGCTAATGACTCCCACTCGAGTGAGGTATGTGAAGCTCTAAGCCACACCTGCTCCGGGAAAAGTCAGTGCATTTGCAAGTGTGATATTCGATAGAACTGTAAGGGAGAGTTTTTCCCATTTTCTTCATAAACAATTCTTTATGTCCGTCTTTAACGTACGATTTATTTAGCTGCTGGACTTGCTCATGACCTTTTCTAACTATCTCTTAAATTCCTTGGATTGACACAGTAGAGATACTGGCCATGATCCAAATTTCCTGCATTTTGATCGCCGCAACTAAGGTTACTTCTCCTTCCGGTGGATCCTGCCCTTTATTCAGAAATTTTTCTTCTTAGGTACAAAATAGTAATATAGAAGTACGAGTATGTCTTCTCGGTTTGGTAACTTGGTACAAGGTAATTCTTTCGATATTCCCAGCTCTTCTAAGAACACCAAATTTTGTTCTATGTCCTGTTGCAGACAGTTTCACTCTATTCAGAATAGTAGCAGTGCAAGGCAACCACCTCTTAGCTTTTTTGGGAATAAACTGAAAGAACCATCTACCTGAAACGTGAGACTAAATGCCTGTTTCAACGAAAAATCTCGTGGCTGATTTAATCGAACGCATGCGCATCGCCATCACTCGGCAGGCAAACCGGCGCTAGTTGTCTAGAGCACAGCTTGCGTAATGCGCCCAAGACGAAACGACCGCATAACGTGTGCATTGTATCAAACTGTTCCTAAAGCCATTTTTTGTGATTTACTGAGCTTCTGTGAACATTTTTAACACTTTCCAACAAGGTTGAAAAGTGTTTATGATTTCGGTTTGTCTGTCCGTCCGTGCTCTAACTTCCGTAAATATGCATCGATTTCTACGAAATTTATATATGTTACTCTTATCTACTGTACCATGTACCCTATTGAAAATGGTCTTTGTAGCATTTATAGATTTTCTACAGGAGCACTCAAAATATTCCCAATACATTGCGTTCAATGGGAAGTTATTCTTTAAAAGCGTGTCATCCTATATAATTACACTGATCCCTGACTCCAAGATAAAACTCATTTCCACCATTACTGCAGAAAGATTACTAAATTAAGCACTAAAAAACCTAATAATATCTACGCCGTTTGTACGATCCGCTTGAAAGTTTTCATAAATCTTATAAATAAAAATGAAATTCTGTTTGTTTGTTTGTTTGTTTGTGGATTTGATTCGTATACAAATCCACAAAAATGGACCTATCGGCCTGAAATTTAGCACAGAAATGTAAAATAATATAGAATAAATCGTAGTCCATTTTAAAACTTTGAAAGTCCACCCGTTCCCGGAATTTAAGAGATTTTTTATGCTCTCCACGCAAAAAGCTTTCCGTAATTGTAACCCCTGTAGTGAAAAAAGTGTGAAATAAGGATCGTGGTTGCCATGTGTGGCGATTTTGCCGAATAAAATGTTTTAAATTCTCAAAGTAAAAATAAAAGAATAATAAAGATTTTTTTTTGTTAGTTTATATTCGTAAGGTTATTTTTTTTAAAATTATAATATCGTGTGCATGGGAAATCGGAGCAGGAACGAAATGTTTTATACGCAAAACAATAAGAATTGAAGATTTCCGAGGCTAATAGGTAAATTTTTTTAGTTTGGCGAAAAAATAAAATGGCTCAAATGCCGATTTTGAGAAAGTAAGTTCTAGCGGTTTGCACAGATTTCGGCTTGGCGCAATTTATTGAGAGCTTAAGGAAATAGATTTTTGAAAACAAGTGCAAAGGTTTTATTAGAATACCGCGTTAAATTTTAATGATCCGTGAAGAAATGATGCAGTTGTTAAGGGATTTAAAGCGATCTATCTCCAGAATTCTCGCCAAATGAGTACATTGATTTAAGTTGGGGGAATTCCACTAAATTTCAGAAAATTGAAATCTTCTCATTTAGTACATCGGAGTAACGATGAATAAAACACGTTATAGTTGATAATTTTAAAAAATTCGGCTGTATTAAGGGATTCCACTTTTCAAATAATGGCTTGCTTTACTTTTTCGCGGTCGAACCATTTCCCATATTGATTGCTGCTAAGTGAATGCTTCGGATGATTTCCTGAAAAAACGCTTGCAAAATGGCGTATGTTGGCACTTTGGCGAGGCTTAGATTTGAAACTGGATTTTATTTGAGACTGGGATATATAATGACACTGGTTATAGATAAAAATGAATGTTGGTATGTGTGTATGAGGTTGAAAAACTCCAGCACCGTTGCACCATGAAATTTGGTTCACCTAAGTCTTTTATCATGGAGAAGCTTTTTATGCTATCCCTTTTCCTCTAACTTGCCACCAGGTGGCGCAGCAGAACGTCAAATTCTATTCCGTTTAGCCGTTTACTATGCGAATATCGTCCAAGCGATTTCGGTGAAATTTGGTACACGCGGATATTAGAACACGGAGAATATTTTTCAGTATCCATTTTGCTGTAACTTGCCGCTAAATGGCGCTGCAACGCATCAACTTCTATACCGTTCGACCGTCGGCATAAAATTTCTTATACTTACACATTTCAGCACGAAGAATATATTCTAACTGCGTTCCTTTTGATGTTACTCACCACTAGATGGCACTTCAATGCATTATTATTTTAACTCGCTACTAGATGACGCTGCAGCAGGCCAAATTCTTGACAATTCAAACGGTCGCTATGAAAATCAGTATACATAGCTATTTGAACAATGAGAATATTTTGGCGTGATTCATTTTGCTATAACTCGCCACTTGACGGCACTGCAGCAAATCATTACTTTAATTAACCACTAGATGGCGCTGCAGTGTATCACTTCTTGACTGTGCAACTGATCGCTATGAAAATAGGTATACATAGATATTTGAACACGGGGAAGAGTTTCGCGTTAGATGTCGCGTCAATACATGAACTTCAGGGCTGTCCAGCCGATCGTCCTGAAATTTCGTATTCATCGATATCTGAATGCGAAGAATATTTTCGCCGTATCCGTTTTGCTAAAACTCACCACTAGATTGCGCTACGCCGCATAGCCTTCTGCGCCGTACAAACGATTGCCTTGAAATTCGGTATGCATGGTTATTGAACACATGTGTTCTTTACGACGAAGGGCTTGGACTGAAGAAGTTCAAAACAATTTTTGAACGAAACGTGCGTATCCTCTTTCCTTTTACTTCTGAATGTGTGTTTTTTACAAAGTTTTTTAATTACTTTATCGTTTAACACCAGTATTTTGAGTGTTTTTCAGTTGTTTTGTTTATTTGGACTATTAACACTCACTTTTGTTCTCACTTTCCTTCCTTCCTTCTTCGTGTGCTTTTTCTTGCTTATTTCTTTTCTGTTTTTGTGTTTTCTGTATGGATTCATCTTTGTTTAACCGTTTTTCCCGTTTACGATTGAAACATTCTCGTTTCTTGAATCATTTAGGTTTTCTTGTTCGATGCAAACGCAGTAATGTCATTCCTAAGTTCATTGACATTAAGTGCAATATTCACGGTTCTTCTCGTGTTGATAAGGCTCTGAATAGGTCTAAGCGGGCGGTTTTACGGGCTTTTATTCAGGATGTTCGTTATAAAGTTTCGATTCTTGAATCTGATCTTTATGATCGCCATTTGCTTTTGTCTTACCCTGCGTTTGCTAACTAGGAAAAACGGAATTTCGCTTATGTTGAACAACGTTCTATTTCTCACAGAGCTACTTTGGATAAGAAATTTCAAGCTCTTCTTCCGGTTAGGTCTTCCCTCGGTTCTGTTAGTCCTCTTGTTCAGGACACTGTTGTTAATTTGTCTTCACATGTTTTAACTGATTCTCAGAGAGATGCTCTTAGTTTAGGTTTGAATTTTTCTCGTGTTAGTAACGTTTCGGTTTCCAAACTTATTGCTCCTATGGAAAACTCCTTTAAAAATAGTAAACTCTCTTCTAACCAACTTGATACTTTGCGACATCTTATTGCTAATACTATCTCTTCAAATAATATGCATGCCAAATCTAACCTTTCTCGTTCTCAAAAAACTGCTCTCAAATAACTTAATTCTAACCCTAATTTACTCATTACTAAAGCTGATAAAGGCGGACAGACTGTTTTACTTGATAAATCTTCTTATGTTGATTGTATTAATAACATGCTAACCACTGGTCCATACACTAAATTAAATTCTGATCCTACTAACAGTCACCTTTCTGAAATTATACACACTGTGAAGTCCTCTGTAATCTTAAATGCTCAAACTAAACGTTATGTTATTCCTTCTATTGCTAACTGTGCTCGTTTCTATGCCCTTCCTAAAATTCATAAACCTTCTCTTGCCTTTCGCCCCATTGTTTCTAACATTGGTACTGCTTCTTATAACCTTGCACGTTTCCTCTCGCATACTCTTTCACCTTTGACTGCTAGTAATACCCACACTGTTAAAAACTCTTATGATTTCGTTAACAAAGTTAAACTTCTTTCTCCTACTAATTGTAAAATGCTTTCTCTTGATGTTAAATCTTTATTCACTAATGTTCCTATCCAAGGTGCGATTGACTGTTTGGAAAAGCGTTTACGCGAGTTTCATTATTCTTCTATTGAGATTAAAGAGTTTATAGCTTTAGTAAGCGTTTGTATTAAACAAACTGCTTTCATTTTTAATGGCTCTTTCTATAAACAAACCGAGGGTCTTGCTATGGGTAATTCTCTCTCACCTCTCTTATGTGATATTTATATGCATTATTTTGAAGAGAAGCTCTTCAAGGTCTTTAATTTTCCGTGCTGGGTCAGATATGTTGACGATACTTTCGTTCTAGTGGATTCCAATTGTGATATTTCTAATTTACTTTTGATCGTTAATTCTGTTGATCCGTGTATCCAATTTACTCTAGAAGAGGAGTGCAACAATTCTTTACCTTTTTTGGATGTTCTTGTTTCTAGGAATCCTGACGGTTTCTCTACTTCTGTTTTCCGCAAGCCCTTTTCTATATCTTTACCTCCTCATGCCCTATCTAATCATCCTTACCAGCAAAAACTTTCTGCTTTTTACACTTATGTGTTTCGTGCTATCAAAATTTGCTCTGATTCTTCATCTCTTAATAATGAAATTAGTTACTTAAAATCCTTAGCTGTTTCTCGTGGTTTTAGCCCCTCTATTATTGATAAAGCTGTTTCTAAATTTAATAAGCCTAATACTTCTACTAATACTATTAATTTTCACAACGAATTAATTGTACTACCTTTCTTTTCACCTTTATGCTACAAAATTTCTAAACTTCTCAAAAATTTCGGTTTCAAAGTCATTTTTAAACCTGTTAATAAACTTAAATTTTCTTCCCTTAAAGATCCTATTCCTACTGAGAACCGTTGGGGTGTTTATTATATTCCTTGTGAATCTTGTGATTTGGGCTATATTGGTCAGACCAGAAGAGCTCTCAAATTTAGGCTCAAAGAGCATGAGAGATATGTCTCTAAGCACGAACTTTCCAAATCTTCTATTGCCTCACATTGTTGGAATTCCAATCATCGATTTCAGTTTTCTAAGGCTAAGATTTTGTGCACTCCTCAGTCTTTGTCCCATCTGGATTTTTTGGAAGGTTTTTCCATTACCCAGCACTTAGATCGTCTTGTGAACGATGGTTCTTCCGTTCCTTTCGTTCATTCTGCTTGGAAGTTGCTGTTGTAAGGTTCTTTTCACTTTCTTCGTATACCCCCCCTTTTTTTCCCATGTTTCTTTAATATGTATGTACGTGTGTTACTGTCTTTCTTTTTCGTTTTTATTTAAAAAAAAATAATTATTTATATATATATTTATTGTGCTGTCCTGTTCGTGGTTTTTATTTTATTAAAAAAAACAAAAAACAAAAAAAAACCATGTGCTATTTGTTTTTTGTTTGTTGTTCTGTTTTCTCTTTTTTGTGTGTGTGTTTGTACTTGTGTGTTCCCCTTTTTTATTATTTTTATTTCTGTATTTTTGTGCTTCTTTCCTTTCCTTTTTATCCCCTATTTTAATTTTTTTCTCCCCTCTCCGTGGTTTTGTTCGACTTTTCTTTGCCCCTTGTGGCAACATCTTGCTTGTTTTTCTCTTTTCAGTTCCCTGTGTTCTTTACGACGAAGGGCTTGGACTGAAGAAGTTCAAAACAATTTTTGAACGAAACGTGCGTATCCTCTTTCCTTTTACTTCTTATGTGTGTTTTTTACAAAGTTTTTTAATTACTTTATCGTTTAACACCAGTATTTTGAGTGTTTCTTCAGACACTATCCATAGCTGCTTGCTTAGGTCTTTGGTACCCAAACTAAGTTTCAATAATGTAAACATTGGAAATTTGGTAATGTGCAGACATGCTTTCGTAAAACGTTTTTTTTTCTTTTCTAGAGCCCGTTGAAATTGCCTTCACAACGGGCTTTGCGTCCAGTTTTAGAGATATTAAGCTATTTGAAATGAAACAAAATTGATATATGTTGTTAAGGATTACAAGATGAAACTTTCCATCGAAAATAGTGTCTGTATAGTTAAATAGTTCTTCTACAAGAGAACTCAAAATATTTCCAATACAATACGGTCAATAGCAGTTTAGAGACAGGCATCTATTTAAAGCATATAATACTATAACCTATAATATAATTAGCTAATACTTCGACGACGATCAAGTGGGTTCCTCAAATTGCGTCAAAGGTCACCAATGTTTGCGACTTTTGCGATAAATTGCCAAATATGGTACGAAAAAAAGTTTTGAAAAGTGAACCGAGATTGGCGATATTTTCATTATTTGGCGCTAAATCGAAAATATGTAATGTGATAATATTAAGCTATGACGATTTGATTGGGAATTTTGAAAATTCGTTACTGGCGTTGTAATCAACCGATTTAATGCATTGTGTTTCGTTAAGGAATGGCTAAGGGCTATCTGCGTTGGAGTGAGAGGGGCGTTTAGTAAGTGGAATGACTCCGACCGACGAAAATCCGTTAATGTGTAAGAACCCAAAACGGGTTAACGGATTTACACGGAACAAAATTGCGAACTTTGATATGAATTTTAGAATGCTAACCCTTAAAAGAATAAATTTCTTGTTCTCCGTGTTCATCCGATACCGTTATGTTATATAAATGAATATTTATATTTATCCAAAGGTTACCAGCTTACCAACAAGTTTGAATGGTTTCAGTTTGCTTGTCCGTACTGTTGTTCACACGCCCAGTGTTCTAACTGTCATAAATATAAACCGATATGTGCGAAATTTTTTTTCTATGTACAGTACCATCTACCCTATTGAAAAGAGTCTAAGTAGCATTTACAGTTCTTTTACAGGAGAAAAAAAAATAAAATACATCGCACTCTATGGGGAGTCATTCTTGAAAACGCATTTTAGAGATTCGGTTTTTTGAAAGAAAACAATGTTGGCATACGTAATATTAAGGCTCTCAAAGTAATGCCCTCCATTGAAAATAGTGTCTGTAAATATTAATAGTTCTTCTACAGGAACACTCAGAAGAATTCCAATGCATTACAAACTGTGGCATTAGAGAGACACTAATACATTTCTAGCACGAGAATATGAGTATAAAATTTTTAGATTTTTCAGTTAAACGATGGATTTTTTTTAAAATTTCTTTTACAAGATCTCATAAAATTGCATATATAGTTAATAATACAACATTATCTCATGTCCGAAATCTCGCCAGATTTAAGAAAAATACATTGCCAATTTAGCGAAAAAATATTGATGTGTTGGAAAGTGTTTTATAATCAATGCGTTTGGCAAGATTTATCTTTCTTGTTGTTGCATCAAAGTCGGTCTACTACAGCCGGAGTTACGGAGATTTCGGTTTCCCCTTTGTTTTTCTATGGAGTTTCTAGAAATCTCGAGAAATATTGGTCCTAGGCCTTTGGTAACTTCACTTTTGGAGACATATTTTTGGCGCCAGATTTGACGATATTTCACCAAAAGTCGCCAAGCACGGCGACATTTTGGTCATTTGGCGGGATTTTCCCAATGGGACTTGGAAGTTGGTTTTCCTGCATTAAAAACACATAATAACCTAACATTTCTCTACTATGACGTAATCAAAATTCCCGCTTTATGTGGAATCCTCGAGAAATAGACTTTTCTCGAAGATTCTTGCAGCTTCTGCGTCGGGTATAAATACAAGCGTGTTTCAGAAGCCCCAGTTCAGTGTGAGTAGAGCTCTGAGTGAGTACGCTTGCTTTGCTGTGTGAATTGACTATGTGATAGAAGCGGTGTTTTTCCGCTTGCTTTTCGAAGCTGTTTTTAAAGTGCTGTGTGTAAATTCTTGATTACTGAGTCTTGAGGGACTGTTTGTGTTATCCCTCGAATATTTCCACTGATATTTTACCCGTGGATGTGATTTTTTATGTTAGAATTACTGTGATAAAGCTTCGACAAGGACTGGACTGTTTTAAACGAGCTACTGGCCGTTAGTGCCTGTGAATTTTGGAAAGCTGATTGTTCTACGAAGTTCTAGATGCAATAAAGTTAGTGTTCCATCCTGACAAGTGACTTTTTACTAGAACTTTCTACACCAACTGGATTTTAGAACGACGAACCCAGGAAACTAGCAGAGTAGTTGTGCAACAATATATAGATCAGCGGTTTTGTCTCAAAAATCTTGGTGAACCACTTACTGAAAGCGCTTCCATCCGAAATTTATCGTTAACTCCGATGCTGTTTCAAATCCAACATCTCCTTAAGCGTTGTTATTTTATTGAGTGAAATTCAAGTAAAAGTGTTTCTAAAACGAGAAATGGATCGTAAAATGACCTCTTTATGCAAGATATTCCACGCATCTTAAAAGGGAATACGCAAAAAATACGCAAAATACGTAAAAAACGCAATAAAAACGACATCGTTTGTACGATCCGTAAATAAAATTTATATTTATCATTTTTTACCAAATTATGGATTTTCTTAAGTGTTATTATTTTTGTCCAGCGAAGGCGTGAACCAATGATAGATTCTGGACCAACCTCTCACTGAAGTTAAAAAAAAATAAAAATTTAGATCTACTGATCAATTAAAAGCACACAAAAAATGAATTATATTCAATGACACTATAACACTGGTCAACAAAACAATATTTTTTTCTTTTTTTTTTTTGGGGGGGGAGGGGTTCTGTTCGCATGCTTAGATTCTGATTCTAGACATTGAAAAACACTTAGATTTCCATTTTTAGTTCTTAAAGTTTGCTTTTGTCTGATTTACGTCGATAAGTATATTTTAATTTATTTCATAAACGAAAGATGGCAGCACTTTGATTAACCCGAAAGTAACGGAAAGAAAATAATACCCGGAAGTAAACTGTAGTATTATTTGTAACTCTGTAGTATTGCTTGTAGTACTACACACTATTCACTAAAAAATAGTGTATATAAAAATAATCACTTTTAGACATTAATTTCTTATTATTTTACATTTATAGGTTAATCTTTATCACAAATCTTGAATAAAAAAGAATTTTATATCCAACAAAAACTTTTATGATCATAATTTATAGTAGAATTATAAAAATATATATATATATATATATATATAAATCGGAGATTTTTGCCAAAAATTGAAAAATTGCTTTAATTTCTACAAAAGCAAACTTTCATTTAAAAAAAAATTATTTTCCTTAGTTTTGGCGTCGGAGAAACTAAAATTTAACATGTAGAAGTAAGACCCCAAAATCGTGTTGACCGGTTTAAAAAATACTTTGCTTCCTTTCGAATGAACATAGTCACTTTTGCAAAAAATCATTTTGAATAATAATTCTAGAGAGTGCTTTTTGCTCTTAAAGGAAATTTTCAATGAGCATATGAATAAAAGCCCAGAAATTGGGCACCTCTGGATTTTTCCACTCCGAGACAAAACTTTTTACGCCCATCAGGTTAGCTGCTCTACGCTGTTCGAAATATGCTGTCGAATCCACCCATCTGCTCGAAATCTTGTACAGTTAGGCAAAACGGATATAGGAGGCCGTAGGTGGCGGAAAAGTGGAAGAACTTTTCTTGAATGGGACGCCAGGTGACGCCCATTGATCTTACGAAGATGCCTCTTGGAGCAGAACATTTGAATTTTTGCTTTTAGCCAAAGCTTAACTGATGATTTCTAGAAATTGAGCTGGATCAGCTATTTAATTTATTGTCAACTGAAGTAATTCATGCAGTAAATGCATATGTTGCTAACCTGCGTTTACTTTCATTTTGAAAAATTGCATTGACAGGGGCGTAGCCAGGGCGTCACTTTAGACCACGAATGAAGGAAAATTTACAATGACTGTTTGTTGAATGGACAGTAAGCAAATGGACGTTTGAAGAAGATCCCGATGATGTTCGAAATTTTGAGTATTTTCAGCTTTTCTTATCTTGGATGAGAGTTTCATTTACAATTTTTCAATTATGAATTTCCTCATTTAATAGCACTTTTGTGCAGCGGACGAGTCAACCAAAGATAGATTCTACACCCACCTTTCACCGAAGATTTTAGAATATTTTACATCTACTGTTTAATTGAGAATACAACAAACATAAGTGTTCTAATAACGTGATAATAAACACAGATGTCGGGGTAGTCTATGTTTATTATTCATTTTGAAAAGAACTGCGGTAACATGTTTTGAACGATGGGCGTAATTAGGGCGTCAACGAGGCAAGAAGGTGGCGTCACGTTAAGCCGCAATGTTATGTAAATCTAAATTCAGAAGAACTTTTTGTTGCATTTTGAATGAACAAATTAATTATTGCATTATTAAAATTGGGGGGGGGGTGGCTCGAAAGGGCCCCCCACTTTAAATGTTGTTCTGAAATATTCTTTTTTGTAACAAAATTTTATGAAAAATAAAATAAATCTCGTAGATGGCGGCACCGAAATTCATGAATGCCCGGAGCCAGTGTTGGTCATTATCAGTCCCTGCTCATTGCGCTTGTTGTTTGCACGAGTTTAACACATTGCATTTAACATCAGCTTAAATGAACAATTTCTTGTGTAAAATGGATGTCAAAAGCAAAGTACGTTCGTAATTTTATGACATCTGTTAGCTTGGAATAGTTCTTTGAGATAAACAAAACTGAATATTGATCTTTTCGCGAGATGAAGAACTCATCGTAGTTTTTCAATGAACTATGGTTTTTCGTTTTTAACCCTCCAAGGCCCGCTATAAGAATTTTCCAAGCGAAAAAAATGTTTTTCGTTGAAAGGGTGTTTTTTGTCAAATAACGTAAATATAATTTTAAAAAAAATGTAGAAAATGTTATAATTTTATTTCTTTTAAGTCAGCACCATGATTTTAAAACTCTTCTAAACATTAAAAATGGAACTTGAAACAAAATATTTTGTATCGAGTGAAAAACCATATATTTTCTTACCTATAAATGGCAATTATCAATTTTTTTCTCCACATTAAGTATTATTTAAATAGTAGGAAAACAGATCATTCGAAACATGCTTTTTGTTGAAGTCATCCACGTTGCTTTCAAAATGTTTTTCATCCATGAATGCTGCCATCAGTGCACCCAAACTACGGGTATTATTTATTTGAAGTACAGTGAACCGTTTTATGCTTTCAAAATGCTACTTTAAAACATCCCCCCCCCTAAAAATAGCGTTTAAAGGATGGTAGCCTGTAGACCACCGTGTGCATTAGACGGTTAATAGCACACTTTTAAATTGCGAGTGAGATCGCGACTGCGTTTTCGCAGAACATTCTTCGCACTACTTTTGCGTACCCAAAATAACCGTCACGAATATTATTCGAATAGTAAAAATAACAAACACTGTTAGAATAGTGAAACCGCGAATACTATTTGTACGCACATCAACTTACGTTAAACTCTAAACTTTGAATAAGTGAAGTAGATTGTATATTGAAATACTCTTTATTTTAATCTGGATTGATTTGACAATTTTTGCTGCAACTGTGATGCATCCCTTATTGCCACAGCACACTACCCCTTGCCTCTCAGGGCATCTAGTACACAGTCTCGTACCGTTCTGGCGGAGGAAGGGAGAATGCAGAGCTGGCTCTCTGCTGCTAACCGCTTGACAGCCACTTCTGTAGATTTAAGACAGACGCTGCAGACAGAAGCGCTCAAACACTATTCACGTAGTGAAAATAGTCAATATTCACTATTCGATGAATCGATCATGGATTCGGTTCGAACATCGATCATACGAATCATTCGAATGGGCCCATCCCTCATTGGAAGGTGCCGCTGTGCGGGAACGCAGCCTCTGTTCTCTTCAGCCAGCCAGCCAGCCAGTGAAATGTTCAAGGAGTACCAGGTCCAGAAGGATTTAACTCCAGTTTTCTCCTTGTAAGTTTCTTGGACGTCATAACTGAAGAGATAGATGAACAAGAGCAGCATACAAGCTCGGAGGGAACAGCCAGCCATAATAGAATGGGTCGCTAGTTATATGTAAACGGGTGTAGTCACAGTAAATATGAGCTAATTCATGGGGAGGGGACGTTTTAAAGGGCTATAAGTAGCTGAAAGTGGTCTGTAGGCACCAATGACAATGAAGCCTTAATGCGCGCTCTACAATTTTTTAGGTACGGCGACCGTGTCAATAAAGTCTTAACGATAGTATAACACAAAGTGTACAGAAGAAGCTGATAGTTGATACTGGAGAAACCTCCCAGAACACTTCAGCATAGGAAGACACGTCAGGGAAGTAGAAATCAGTGGACAAAGTTGAAAGACAAAATAGGGAGTCATGTTTGTGAGTCAGTGTTTTGTGATTAGTCATGTTCGTGAAGTAGAAGAACGGCTTTAGGACGGGTCCAGTTATCCGGGTGCTGAAAGTCATATTTACAGTCATATTATAAGTATATCATATTTACAGTCATATTATTAGTCATATTATAAGTATTTCTGCTATTCACTCCTTTGGAAGGTCAAATGCTTTGTCATAGAAATTTTGCGTTTGTTTTTTGACAATTTCAGTCATGCAGGGGATCAGAAGATCTCTACGAACAGTAGTGTTTCTCATATATCGGTGAGCGCATCGAATTCTTTTAATTATTTTGTTGTGTTGGCTGGATATTAAGTTTAAGTTTTTTTTTCGCAGCATAACCCCAGATGGGGATCGCATGAGTGCCGGCAGGAAGGACAACCCTGTTGCAAAGCTTCCGCTTGTTATGTAAGATCAGTTTGTTTTCGTAAAGTAGCTAGGCTACAGACTGCTCAGCGGCAATATTTTGTTTCGGGCGTGGAGGGCCTGTGCTTTCCAAGTCAGTCTGAAATCCAACATGACTCCCAGATACGTACAGGTCTTGCCCAATTCCACTCGTCCGTCATTTATGTCAATTCGTTTGGCAATCTTCTGGGATCTGGTAAAATGTATAGCCTGACAATTGTAAGGGTTAACATTAAGTTTCCAAGTGGCGGACCACTCTTCATGCGTGTCAAGATGGTGTTGAATTTTGTTTACCATAGTGTCAGGGTGGTGGTCTCTGGACATTATGGCCATGTCGTCAGCGTAAATATTTAAAGAGGTGTGCGGATCTCTGGGAATGTCATTTATGTAGATACTGTAGAGGGTCGGCCCAAGCAGTGATCCCTGCTGGACACCCGTGTTCTCTCCAGCGGATCTTCTTTTTTGCAATATCAGGGAAATGGTCATTCCCTTCTTTTTTAATACTATCTGGCGACTATCTACTTAAGATGGAATGGATTGTACAGGAAGTTTTGCTTAAAGAAATTTCTACAACACGATTCTGGTGAGCCTCCAAATTGGCTTGTGACTGCTATGTGTGGAGGGGATGGAAAATAATGCAATTTTTTGTTGTATTTCAATGTTTCACGAATTTTCATACGAAATCGGGAATGTGCATCAGTTGCTTAACATAGGTGCTAAATTTCACAGCACCTTTCGAAATTCGCAGCCAAAGGGGGGAAGGGGCCACAACCTGTATACATACAGGTTGTGGGGTGTCCCAAAAGTGTTGTATCAGCGGCTTTCATTCGTTACCCGTTAGACATAAATGGTCAATGTGTAAAGCAAAAAATAAATAAATAAACGAAACTCGAGGTAAGAAAATTACCTCGAGGGAGACTTCCTCTCGTTCATTTCCAAAAATGTGACGCTTTTTAAATTTTTACGAGCACGAAATAAGTCCCACTACACACGTGAAGTGGCGAACCTATTTCAGAATTATATCCTATCGAGAACTCAGAATCATATGGAAGAGCAAAGGAATAAACAGATTACAAGCAATCGCCCATTTTAACTGAAATTTTTTGGAAATTTTGGGTCCACTGTTTCATTGCGAACAATAGAAAGGAAATCAAATTTCGCGATATCCAATACAGATGTTGCTATCTATATAAATAAAATTGGACTTTTGTCTGTACATTTCTTGGAATTAAAATATTTTGCGATTTCTATCCGTTTCAAGCACCTGGGAATCCGGCGCGACCCTAAAAAAACAGTTTGTCATTCTGTCCGTGACGCTTTTTTTGTTCAAGCATCACGTAAAAACGACAGAAGCGAATGATATGAAATTGGGTGTCATGATAGGTGCTCACTCAACTTAAAACATAGGCGTCGAATTAAAAAAAATCTTGATCAGATTTCGAGATTTTGCGAAAATCGTTTAAAACTGAGTGAATCTTTGTTCACGCATTACGTAATAACGACTAAAGCGAATGATATGAAATTTGGTCACATGATAGATGGTTGCTCAACATAAACTATAGGTGTCCAATGTTTTAAACATTTTTATTAGATTTTGAGATTTTGTGAAAATTCTCTCAAAATACGTTTATATTTCTTAAAACATCACGTAATAACGACTAATACGAATGATACGAAATTTTGTGATATGATAGGTATTTGCTAATCATAATTTATAGGTGTTGAATTTTTAAAATATTTTGATTACATTTTGAGATTTATTGAAAATCGTTTTAAAATGCTGAAATTTTGTTCCAGCATTACGAAATAAAGACTGCAGGGAATGAAACGAAATTAGGTGGCATGATAAGTTGTCACTCAACTTAAATTCTAGGCTTCCAATTTTTCAAAAATTTTTGATTAGATTTTGAGATTTTGCGAAAATTATTTCAATATGCGTAAATATTCGTTCGCGCTTCACATAATTACGACTAAAGCGAATGAAATGATATTATTAGTTACTCTCTAACCTGTAATATTTTAACAATACATAAATATTATAACTTCGCTTTCTTTACTTTGGCAACATACTACATCCATTCTGTGTCCTCTTACAATGCTGACGAAAGTTCTTACTTTTTGGAAATTTGCATTCACTAACCCGTCAAGGACGGGTACTTGAGCTAGTCCTATATATATTTATTTATTTTCATTTTGTAAAGAACTGCTTTAACATGTCTCTAAGAAGGGGCGCGGCCTGGGAGTCGCGTTAGACCAGAATTTCTCGTAATTTTAGATGAACTGACTGTTGATTTCATGGGCATGACTTACTAGGGACAAGGGGGCAGGCAATTGGACCCCGGAGCACTATGACCGAACACCCGGAACATTCCGAAAACCGGAAATGAACCGATATATATATTAGCTGAACCGGAACGAAAACCGGAACCAAAAAAATTACGGTTCGAAGCACTTTTAAAAACAGTTCTTTTCAAACTGTTAACTGTCAGATCAACCAACAGTTATCGTACGTTTGCCTTAATTTGTGGTAAACTTCCATTCAGCTTTGTCCAATAATGAAAACTCAAATGTTCT
Organism: Cheiracanthium punctorium; assembly: GCA_038373885.1. Lineage (NCBI taxonomy): Eukaryota > Metazoa > Arthropoda > Arachnida > Araneae > Cheiracanthiidae > Cheiracanthium > Cheiracanthium punctorium. The sequence continues at coordinate 448,989 of JAWZYV010007137.1, forward strand.
GCTCCGAGAGGCATCTTCGTAAGAAACAATGGGTGTCACAAATCTATCATTGGTTGACTCCTCCGCTGCTTAAAATTACTAAGAAGTGAGAAAATTGTAAATAAGTATAGAATTGTAAATGAAACTCTCATCCAAGGTAAGAAATGCTTAAAACACTCCAAAATTCAAACATTATCGGCATCTCATACAAACGTCTATTTGTTTATTGCCCATGCCCATTCAAGCAACAGTTATTCTAAATTTACCGTCAATCACGGTCTAAAGTGACGCCCTGGCTACGCTCATGTCAATGCAGTTTTTTTTTTTTCAAAATGAAAGTAAAAAAAGCGCAGCAACATCTGCATTGACTGCATTTATTATCCAATCATAGAAATGAATGAATTACTTCAATTCACAATAAATTAAAAAGCTTATCTAACTCAATGTTTAGAAAACATCCATTAGGCTTTGGCTGAAAGCAAAAATTCAAATGTTCTGCTCCGAGAGGCATCTTCGTAAGAACAGTGGGCGTCACCTGGCGTCCCTTTTTAACACGCTTTTATTAGCTTCAACTGTATGTATGCTTGTATGTTTGTAACCGACTCCCGTGAACTCGATTTTTACCCACTATAAACTGTCAGAAATAATTGAAACTTTGTAGATATATACAGGATCGATGACAATACAATTATTTGATAAGTTTATCCCATTATCCTGATTTTAACACGCTTTTATTTATTAGCTTCACCTGTATGTATGTTTGTAGCGGATTCCATTGAACTCAAATTTGGCACACTTTAAACGGTCAGATTTAATTTAAACTTTATACATTTATGAAGAACCGGTGACAATACAATATTTTTACAAGTTTATCTCACTATCCTGATCAGGATCGCCAGGATTAAATAATTTCCTCGTTTCTTATCCTGATTGAAAGTAGAACACTTCCAAAGATTATAATCTTAAGAAAACCTATTTTTACTGTGGCCGTGATCGTATAGTGGTTAGTACATTGCCTTGTGGCCGCATTAACCCAGGGTCGAATCCTGGGCACTGCAATATTTTTATTTTTATTTTTACAAAATATCGTGATCCATCACATTATGGAAGAGTACAAGAACATGCTAAGGCCATTCTTTTTAACACGCTTTTATTCGTTGATTAGAGACGAATTTTCCCTTTTTAGTGAGGAAGGTAGCATTTAACTGCAGGTTGATTAAAACTTTGGTGCACAACAGGGGCGTAGCAAGGGGGGGGGCTCAGGGTGCTGCTGCGCCCCCCCCCGAAAGGGACCCTTTACTTAGCTTACAATTTGATATTTAGCTTACAATTGAACTTTAGCTTTAAATTTGATACCCAGCAAACCCCGAAATAAAATTCTGGCTACGCCACTGGTGCACAGTGAAAATAAATTATCTCACAGTTTGTACTTTCCAACTTAGTGTTCCTTAGTGTCTTATGAGAGATATCGAAAATTAAAAATAAATTTTAAATGCGTACAGTTAAAAAAAAACAACTAAAAATCACGCCCTTATAGCAAATCGAACTAAAAAGTGAAAAATAAAAATATAGTTTAAAAAAACCAAAAAATACGCTTTAGTGATAAATTGAACTAACTAAAAAGCTAAAAATAATTCTTAATATAGAAATAAATTAATGAACGAAAAATAGTACTATTGTGAAAAAAGCGTGGGGTGCTCCATATATCAGTTCTTGAGAATATTCGATCGGTACGATTAGTACAAAAATGATACAAAAATTATAGCACAAAGCGCCCCACGCTTTTTTCACAATAATACTATTTTTCGTTCATTAATTTATTTCTGTATTAAGAATTATTTTTCGCTTTTTAGTTAGTTCAATTTATCACCAAAGCGTGTTTTTTGGTTTTTTAAACTATATTTTTTTAAACTAAAGTTCTTCCTCTCTTCCGTCCATTCATCGTTTTGCACTATCTCTAGAACATGTCAAGTAGCTGGGTGGAACAACATAGAGCAATCAGCCTAAAGAACGTAAAAAGTTTTGTTTCCGAATGATACAATCAGGAGTCCCTTTTATTCGGATATTCATTGAAATGTCCTTTTAATAGCAAAAAGAACTATCTAGAATTATTATTCAAAAGGATTTCTGCAAAAGTTAACGTGTTCATTGGAAATGAAACAAACAGCTCTAGGAAATGGTCTGGCTCAAGATCGTGGCTCAAGTTGACGCCTCTCGTGGCCTCGTGCGACGCCTGGGTAAAGCCCATCGTTCAAAAGATGTTGACGCAGTCCTTCTGAAACTGGAAGAAAACATATGTTACCAACATTTGTATTTACGATCGCGCCCTTTAAACTAACAATGGTTTTGGTATTCCATACAGTTTCCTAAAAACTTCCTCGAAATCGGGGCTATGATTCGCTGCATGTTCACGCCTTCGCTGTATTAAAAATTCTAACTGGTCTGAAAATTCGTCATTAGTCGAAACTTGTAAAGAAAACTCATTCAAACGGAGGCATGCAAAGCCTCCCTCCCCCCAACTAATATATCAACGGGAATTTTGGGGAAAATTAATTTATTTATTTTCAGTTTAAGCATGACTGAATTTAACAGAAATTCTGGTCTAACGGACGAGCTTGCCACGCCCCACGCCCCTGGATAAAAACATCTTAGCAGAGCTCTTTACAAAAGGTCAAAATTCTACCATTTCTTTTTATCGCTATGAAACAGTGGATCGAACATTTCCAGAAATTCTCTTTTGAAGGTGGACATTAACCTGTAAATCAGAGGCAAAACCGTTGGCGTGACTAGGTGGGCAGTGAGTAAAGCTCATTGCATACGCCCACACGCTTTCTCTTACATGTGTGGGCAGAACTGAAGCCGTGACTTCAGTTCACTGGATTTCTGCCTGCTGGAATCTCCTTTAGGTATTTAACCCAATTAGCAGCTTTATTCAGCCCATTCTCCAATTTATGTGGATGCCAGATGTGGTCGTCTATTCCCGACGTTTGTGTGGTATGAAGAAGACAATTCTTTTTTGTAAAAATATAAGCAAGTGAAATATTCTAATTTCAATTTGTTATCGCTGAGTATTTTGTGGAAATCGGATATATTATTCGATAATGTTAAAACAGGAAAATAATTCAATGCTTAAATATATTTGCGACCGTCTAAAAATAGATCGTGGGCGTTCATGGGTTAAAGACACATGGAACACAAATTGGCTCAAATTTTCGAATTTTCAATTATCGGCCTAAAAATACCGCAGATCGGGGCTATTCCTTGCAAGTCTAATTTATGTCGGTTTAGAATGTACAGTATGTCCTCTAAAGCCCCTTGCTACCCTCTTAATTTCGGAACGGCTGCTGCTATATTTATAAACGTGGTGTCTAGGTATAGTAAATTGGATATGCGCAACCGAATGTGACCGCTCACAGCTCCCCCTGAGGGAAAACTGCGGAGTTAGCTTTCGTATCTCGAAAACGGTACGAGATAGGGAGAAAAAGTGAGTTACAAAGTTCTAAAGCGTTATTGATTCTGTACGAAAAGACACCTCATTGACATGGATGTGAAAAACAGAGCGCTTAAAACGTGCATTTGTAGTTTCAAGATTCTCTACTCTGCGAAGGTGAAAAAACGATCAAAAAAGAAGAAAACAACTATTTATAACAGTATACCTTTATTTAAGATTTTCACTGTCAGCTGCAATGCACATTTGGATCCTCCTTTGAAATTCACATTGCACGCGTTAGGGGGGCATAGAGGGTGAAACGTTGGCACAAGCGTCCGTAATGCGTAGTTTAAGGTCCTGCAATGTTTGTGGAGGGGGGTCGCATATACCTTCTGTTTTAGGTACCCACAAAAAAAAACTCCAGTGGAGTCAGATCAGGCGAACGTGGGGGGCCATTCTTCATTTCCCGTGGATGCAATTATTCCTCTGGCTTGAATCTTCCTTTGCACTAGGAATTGCAAGCGATACCACTGTGCTACATTGCGGCGGCGTGCTTAGCACGAAAAATAATAATATTTTCTCCTTCTGTTCACATTTCGTGACGTCACAGTGTAGGAAATCACGAAAATACAAATGCACTTTTTAACCGTTCTATTTTTCATATTCATGTCAATGAGGTATCTTTTCGTACTAAACAGAAAACGCTCTAAAACTTTGCAATTCACTTTTTTCTCCCATCTCTTACTGTTTTCGAGATACGAATGTTAATACTAAGCAGTTTTCCACCAGGTGGCGCTGTGAGTGATCTCATTTGGTAGCGCATATCAAATTTACTATACCTAGACACCACGTTTCTAAAAATAGCAGCAGCCGTTCCGAAATTAAGAGGATGACAAAGGACTTTTGTGGGTATACTGTATAAACACGCAAAACATGGCTTTTAAAAAGCAAACAAACACGGTTCGGCTATAATAAAGATTTATAGTTTAGCTTTTTTCTCAAAATGTGTCTTTTTTTTAATTTCTTCGGTACACTTTTCTAAAACTCTGTTTGAGATAAACAGTTGAAACTTTCCTGGATTGTTTCACAAACTCGCTTGTTTAAAAATACCTAACATTACAGAACGCAGTGATAAAATTTAGAAAATGATTGCATTTTTTCCGACTTCAATTCTGAGGATTTTTAAAGTTTTTCGGATATTTTAAATTTTATTTCTTTTTAGCCAAAATTAAAATATCTTCTTATTATTCTCAGACATGTTCTCTTATACCACATCCAATTTTGAGGTGTAAAACTCAGTAGTTTTTAGAAAAGTGTACCCAACTGACATACTATTAAATTTTTTTTTATAGAGATCGTCATGTGGCAAGTTATAGCAAATGGATAACGCCAAAATATTCTCATTGTTCAAATAGCTATGTGTACTGATTTTCATAGCCACCATTTGAATGGTCAAAAATTTGGCCTGCTGCAGCGTCATCTAGTGGCGAGTTAAAATAATAATGCATTGCAGTGCCATCTAGTGGTGAGTAACATCAAAAGTAACACAGTTAGAATATATTCTTCGTGCTGAAATGTGTAAGTATAAGAAATTTTATGCCGATCGGTCGAACGGTATTGAAGTTGATGCGTTGCAGCGCCATTTAGCGGCAAGTTACAGCAAAATGGATACTGAAAAATATTCTCCGTGTTCTAATATCCGCGTGTACCAAATTTCATCGAAATTGGCTGGACGATATTCGCATAGCAAACGGCTAAACGGAATAGAATTCGACGTTCTGCTGCGCCACCTAGTGGCAAGTTAGAGGAAAACGGATAGCATAAAAACCTTCTCGATGATAAAAGACTTAGGTGAACCAAATTTCATGGAGATCGGTGAAACGGTGCTGAGTTTTTCAACCTCCTACATACATACCAACATTCATTTTTATCTATAACCAGTCTTATTATATATACCAGTCTCAAGTAAAATCCAGTTTCAAATCTAAGCCTCGCCAAAGTGCCAACATACGCCATTTTGCAAGAGTTTTTTCAGGGAATCATTCGAAGCATTGACTTAGCAGCAATAAAAATGGGAAATGGTTCGACCGCCAGGCATCTTTTTGAAAAGTGGAATCCCTTAATACAGCCTCATTTTTTAAATTATCAACTATAACATGTTTTATTCATCGTTACCTCGATGTACTAAATGCGAAGATTTCAATTTTCTGAAATTTGGCGGATTTCCCCCAAGTTAAATCAATGTACTCAATTGGCGAGAATGCTGAAGATAGATCGCTTGAAATCCCTTAATAACTGCATTATTTCTGCACGGATCATTAAAATTTAATGCTGTATTCTAATAAAACCCTTGCACTTGTTTTCAAAAATCCGTTTCCTTAAGCTCTCAGTAAATTGCTCCAAGCCGGAAACAGTGCAAACCGCTAGAACTCACTTTCTGGGCATTTGAGCCATTTTATTTTTTCGCCAAACTAAAGAATTTTAACATATTAGCCTCGGAAATCTTCAATTCTTATTGTTTTGCGTATAAAGCATTTCATTCCTGCTCCGATTTCCCATGCACACGATATTATAATTTAAAAAAAATAACCTTATGAATATAAACTAACAAAAAAAAATCATTATTATTCTTTTATTTTTACTTTGAGAATTTAAAACATTTTATTCGGCAAAATCGCCACACATGGCAACCACGATCCTTATTTCACACTTTTTTGACTACAGGGGTTACAATTACGGAAAGCTTTTTGCGTGGAGAACATAAAAAATCTCTTAAATTCCGGGAACGGGTGGACTTTCAAAGTTTTAAAGTAGACTATGATTTATTCTATATTATTTTACATATCTGTGCAAAATTTCAGGCTGATGTAAAAAAATTAATTTATGAATCCAATTAATTTTTTAATATTTATATATATACTATAATGTACGTGTATACTGTGGGCAAAAAATTTCTTTTCTATTCTTAAATATAATACAAGATGTTAAATTTTTTTTCAAAAACTGTCCCCCTTGACTCGTCGATATGCTCCACGTGTTCTTAATAAGAATTTGCTGTACCAACTTGTCATCGTAAACTGTACATCGTACTGTATTAGTATTTTTTTTCCCAGAACGGCACAATTCGAATACTTAACAAGTATCAAAAATATGCGATTCGTCTATTTCAACTTGACCACCACATTTTGGAAAGACTTTTGCTCGAAGACATGTATTCTCGATTCTGCTGAGATCGATGGTGAGCCACCTTACGACCTCAAAAAGCTGGCGTAAGGTGACTCCCCATTATGACACGAAACAGCAGAACACGCTAACACCTTCCCTTGCTCTCCCTATGGCTATTTGGCTTTGCAGTGGGATAGCAATCGTTGACATAGTAGGATTTGAGCAGGGCCAATAGGACGGCTCAATAAAGCTGCTGGCAAAGAGGCATCTTTAGCCATCTAGTATTGCAAAATGTAAGTGAATGCCCGTTATTACGTTTTAAAAAGTCATTTGTTCTAGGCACCTCCCCGTAGGCAGATACCTTTCGTGTAGGTTTGCATAAGACACAAACAAAATTTAGTAACATTTTTTATAGTTGCTCTTTCCAGAAACAGTTCGAAGTTCTAATTTAGTTGCTAGCAGTTCCACTCCTAAGAATTCTAGTTCCGGCAATTAAGTGATATTCATCGTTTCCAAACACAATACAATAAGTGCATAAACGTTAATACTGGTTCACTTTTCAGTTAAATGCACAGCTTTTTAAGGCTATTTTACAAATCTCCCCTGATTTAAGGCCAGTACTTCCCCAAGTTTGGCGTAAAAAGATTGTGTTGGAAAGTGTTTATAATCGAGGAGTTTGTCATGATTTTTATCTTCCTTGTTTAACATATAAAAGAAACAAATAATTTTTAACAAATAAAGTTTACTTTCTAGATAATTAAAAAAAAACACACATAATTTTCAGATATTTATAGATTTCAAGCTCGATGTGCAATCCCTAGAAATTGTCGTAGCCCCTCCAGATTTTGCATACGTCTTATTCATAACAATATACAACTCCTAAAACCTCGGGAGCCTAAGAATTCGGAAAATAATTTTTTTGGTCGATTTTTTAAAAAAGTCATATTTTTAAAAAATGTCTAAATTTCAAGCTCGGTGCGCAACCCCAAGACGTTGTCTTAGAACATTCAAATTTTACACATGTCTTATCATATCAATATACAACTTTTGAGACCTCAGGAGAAAAAGATTTCGAAAAAAATTCTTTTTTCGAACCACCCTACTGCCGGTAGTTGGAACTAAATACGAGACAAAACACATCGAAATCATAAACATTTTACAGCTTTGTTGGAAAATGTTAAGAAAGGCTCAACAATGCGCATTTCTTTGAGAAAAAGTCAAAGTCACAGTGCTTTTTATATTCAACTGAAATAGAATTTAAAAATCGCACGTTTTCGAATGCAATTGGTTTACAGCTGAGGGTAAAAACGCATTAATTAATGGTAGCATTATAGGAGACGCATGCATATTTATAAATTGTCCACCTCAATCGCTTTGTTTTCGCTAGGCTGAATTCTCGCATATATGTATACCTTTATCGATATATTGAGAGGCGAGGCTTTGTTTCTAGGCAGTTATTCACATACCGAGAGAAAAGCCGGAAACGCATTACGTCATTGAATTCTAAAGCTCATTAGTGACATTATTTCAAAAACATATGACTCGATTGTATTGAAACTTTGTCTTCGGGAACAAAATGAAACATTCCTCGGAGGCTAAATCTTGCTTATCATAATTACTTTGTTGCAGAATAATTATTTCAACGTGTTTGATAGTTTGTTTTTACCTAGAATGCATGTATTCGGCTGTAAAACAATCGAACGACAGACGTATTGGCTCTGCGGTAAAACAATTCCCTATGTTTTCATTAAGTTGACTCAAAGTAATTTAAATTTATAATTCCAAGGATATAGTATGATATCTGTGCAAGATTGCGGCTACGTAATATATTTGATTGCGGGCTTTAATGTCTGATTGAAGTGTGGTTAAATTAATCAAATGCGATTTTTAAAATAATTATTATTGTACTTCATTGTCATTGCATTTGGTGTAGTGACACGCTTTGTTTAATATTCAGACAATATAATATTGGTTATATGCAAATAAATACATATAAAATATATATTATCTGTTTTTTACTTCATGAGATTATTTGAAGCAATTGTTGCTATACTGTTGTTGGTAGTGCCCTTTTGATAGACCGCTGAGCGGCGCCAAATCCTCCGCATTGGACGGTGATAGGCGAGATGGAGCGGATTCCATTTTAATGAGCCCCAGTGGGAGGTTAACCGACTTAGATCGTGCCCTCCTAATTTTGAACCAATTCCACGTGAGAGAACAGCCCCCTGCATTGGCACCCCCCAGAGGTTTCGTTTGAAAATGGAAGACATTCGAGCCACGACGGATTTTTCGTGCACCAGCTCTACCACGATATGATCTGAGAATACAGAAAACTCCGGATATAGTGGACCTTCGGCTATAGTGCATGCAAACCATTACTCCTGTTTCAACATGGGGACACTGCGGTTTTACTGAACTTCGGATATAGTGGGCGAAATTTGATGGTCCCCAGGGGTTCATTTTACAGCTTTATAGTAATTCTGCAGGGTAACTCCGTAGTGAACTCTTTATTTCCCATCGCAATATTATTATTTTATTATTGATCTTATTTACGAATAAAGAGAAAATTTGCCTTTTATTATTATTTTAAAAACACTAATCACAGTATGTTTTACTAACATACAATCATTTTGTAAAGAAAAATTGATAAACATAAAAAAAAGTACATTTTAGTGCACTTTCTGTTTTACTGAACAACAGATAGATTGAAAAACAATGATTCTATGCATGTCAACATAAGAACATAAGTCTTTATTTTTATTTAAAAAATTCATTATTTCAAAGGGAAAAAATGCGTGTACACTTACACAATCGAATGTTATCGTTGAATCTTTGGTTAATTACTATTATTTCTCATTGTATCATCAGTTGCTTCACAATACATATCTGTTTCCTTAATGAACTTTTGTTTCAATGTAAGTATTTTGCTCTAACAAAAAAGCATTAAATAAAAAAATAATAATAAAAATAAATAGAAAAATAAAATAAATAAAATAAGAACACCCACACACACACACACACATGTATATAATGAAGATAAATAAAAAATATAAATAAATAAATAAAATTGAAAATTAAGTGGTATGTACAGCTGCGGAAAAAAGAGGCCCACTTGTACTTTATTCAGCTGTCGTTCGTCGTACAGCAAAGTTATATATACCAATCGTTTACGATTGACGTACACTTTAATTTGCTATACATAAAAATTGCATAAGTGGCCGTCTCCATATTAAAATTAGCACTAACTTTTTTTCCATTAGAAACCCCTAGATTTCACTTCATATTTAAAAAATACAGCTCATTTTAACCACGGATACCAATTTTCAATAAATTTGAACTGAAAATGAGTGAGTTATGAGCACACCAAATCCCCTTCCCCCTATTTTAAAATATTTTTTCATACTTTAATTCAAAACTCATATAATATTGATAATAAGAAGCTGCCTTTTATTCGCACTATTAGAACTAAACTACCCAAACATAATTTATTATTATTATAATTTTTAATAAAATATTACTATGTATTATATGAATTATTAAATTAATATTAAAAAAATTATGAATAGTAACCTATATCCCACAAAATAAAATGTTTTCCATGTATAGAATTGGATGCAGTAGATGTATGTCAATACAACGTCCTATTTCTGAAAAACTAACATCCTCAACATTCCAGGCACGAATTTGACCCTTTTTAATATTGGAAACATAGGTCTTTGGACTTCCCCATACTTTATCAAACATTCAAAATCACGTGTTTCTGCCTAAATTTTCATCTGACTATAAATTAAAATACCACCAAAAGTCTTATAAGAGTATTGCACATTGCAGACGATAATATTAAATGAAGAATGTGAAATAACAAACACAGTGATAATATTGGGTCGGCAAAAAAGTAATTGCGTTTTTTACATGAAATTCAAGCAAATAAATTTTCAATTATGAAACCATTCTTCAAGTTCGACCGTAGCTGAGTAACATTCATGATTGCAGTCAGAAGAGCAGAGAACAGCGTCTCACTCTTAGCAACATTGTCTAACAGAACCTTCAATTGAAATACTCAATATAACAATTTCAAAATTAAAAAGATTTTCAAAATCGTGAGCAGTCGTTTTGCATTTTTCCTTTAAATCATGTGTACGAACCAAGGAAGATATGGACTCACGGGTCACTTGGACCACTGACTAAATATTTTAAATTCCACGCCTGATATTCTTAGTACAAAAAAATTTAAGACTAGATACAGTATTTTCCTTGAAAATAACATTTATTTCTTTTAACTCTCGCGAGCGAAATCAATGAAAGGCGAAAAGTTCGGAACCTAGAAATAGCGTTTCTCAATTTGCAGAAAGTCCTTTAAAATCGAGCAAAAAATAATTCGCAGCATCTCCAGAAATTATCGTAGAAAATTGGTGAAAATATGTATTTAGGGTAATTTGAAGGTTTTCTTTCGTTTAATAAAATCAAAGTAGTATGCTATCATTGAAAAAAAACGTAGTATGCAGAATTAAATATGAAGACGGCCCCTTATGCAAATTAATATACTAGAGAATTAAAGTATGCGTTTTTTGCAAACGAATGGTGTATGTAGCTTTGAAGTGCGACGAATAATGGACAGGTAAAGAGCAAGGAGGCCTTTTTTCAACCGCAGCTGTATATTTTATGTAAAATTAAATATATACTTAAACATTACTATTACGCTATGTCTGTGATTTATTCCCAGCATTAATACGAAATTAGAAAAATAAGAAATTGCATTTAGAAATAATTTTTCAAAAAACTTTGTTATCGACGTAAAAAGAAAAACCATATGAAAAATTTGAAAATCTTGCTGTTGTTGTATGTGTGTGTAGGGAAACGTACGGGTGCTGTATTATTTAATTTAATCTTATTCTTCCAAATTTAGAAATGCTAACTCCAGGCCCATGAGACAAAAAATGAATAAATTGAATTATATCCATACGAAAACAGTAAAGAAATCACGGAGTTCCGCAAAAATTGAATTTCGAGTCCTCGCCTAAGTATTTTTTATTTTGTCGAATTTGTTAACGTTGACTAACATATTAAATGATTAAGAAATACGAAATACATTTATTAAGTTGAGATATGAATACAATCACGATGGAGGCTGACAGATGTGAAGAACAGCCATTCAGAGTGGAAAAGTCGAGACCAGTCATAATGTCGTTTCTATTCAGAATTCGTATATTTATACAAGTAAATAGATTTTATTTTATTTTATTTTCTTACCCAAGTTCATTATTACCCATGTTTTATTTTGTTACCCATGTTCTTGAAAAATCTGTTTTCTCTGGATTTGAATAACAATCGTTTATTTATTCATTTATATTGGCGTGTAAGTGTATCGACGATTAGTGTTTTTATAATGAGCTAAGGTTCTCGTAGTTGGTTGTTGATATTAGAGTTTGTAACAACATGTTATACAGTACCAAATCAACTGGTTATACAATGAGAAATGGTTGAGTCTTTTTTTTTTAATGGGCGGGCACTTTCTCATAATGTATTCGCCACTACTAAGGCCCGAATCACCGGGCCACTTTATTATGGGAGCACCCAATGGACGGCCAGAGTTACCCCCTATGAAGGGACGTCCCGCTGTAGTCTGGGCGCTAAACTCCGTTCGCATAAGAAGCGGCAAGTGAAGCAGCATCCGGCTTGGAAAGTGCTTGGGTGGGTCAACTTCTTCTCGGCTCGACTTCTGTGAGACCGTGTGCTCTAATGGTATCTGGTACACCTAAAATCTGTCGTGTGGCTCCAATGTCCTCCAAGTTGTTAAACGATACCTCTGGGTGTGCCGATTTCAGGGGGTTGGTCCCTCCTCTGGAATTGGTTCAAAATTAGAGGAACCCGGGCTAAAGTCGGACTTCTTCCCACTGGGGCCCACTAAAAATGGAAGACCCCCCCCCCCCTCTGCCGTATATTTATACAAGTAAATAGATTTTATTTTATTTTATTTTATTACCCATGTTCATTATTACCCATGTCCTTCAAAAATCTGTTTCCTCTGAATTTGAATAACAATCGTCTATGTATGTATTTATATTTGCGTGTAAGTGCATCGACGATTAGTGTTTCCATAATGAATTAAGGTTCTCGTAGTTGTTTTTTTTATGTTAGAGTTTGTAACAACATGTTATACAATACCAATGCAACTGGTTATGCAATGAGAAACGGTTGAGTCTTTCTTTTTTTTTTTTTTAATGGGCGGGCACTTGCTCATCAAGTATTCGCCACTACTAAGGCCCGAATCACCGGCCCATTTTATTATGGAAACTCACAACGGGCAGCCGGAGTTACCCCCCTATGAAGGGACGTCCCGTTGTAGTCTGGGTGCTAAACTCCGTTCGCACAAGAACACAGCAAGTGAAGCAGCATCCGGCTTGGCCAGTGCTTGGGTGGGTAAACTCCTTCTCGGTTCGACTGCTGTGAGATCGTGTACGATAATGGGAGATGGTGCACGTAAAATCTGACGTGTATCTCCAATGTTGTCCAAGTTGTTAAACGATACCTCTGGGTGTGCCGATTTCAGGGGGTTGGTCCCTCCTCTGGAATTGGTCCAAAATTAGGGGACCCCAGAGACCTGAAGTCGGACATCCTCCCACTGTTACCTACTAAAAATGGAAGACGCCCCCCTCTGCCCCCTTTCCTGAGGGGATCTGGCACCGCATGCGGTTGTCAGAGGGCATAAGCAACAACAAAAGGGACGGACAAGTTAATAACCACCCCGAATCCGGGATTTGAACCCGTGCCCAAGGCGTGATAGAATGGTTCTTTAGCCACTACAACTCCTGGGCTTCACGGTTGAGTCTATCTCACGGTTTAAGAGTCATTCTAATGCATTGGCGTTTAATTTCAAAGCTTCTGGTCCAAACGAAACCAAAATTTATTTTCGAGGTTTCTGATGTATAGTCATCTGCAACAGAATATAGTTTATGCAGGTTTCTATTCATGATTTTTTGAAGAACGATTTATTCATTTATGATTATATGAAAAAAATATGATCTAAAAGATATTGTTATCGTTATATTTGGGCATTCATAAACTCTATATTGAAATAAATTATAGCGAAAAGAATCCTATACTTTAGCAGTAATGGCTTAGTTAAAAATTTTTATTAAAAATTAGAAACATTATATTTCAGTTTCATCGAATTATTCAGTTATTTCCTGACTCACCCACTACTACTAGAAAATTAATGATTTTTTAATATGAATTTTTCATATATTATGTGAAAAGAGAAGAGAGAGAGAGAGAGAGAGAGAGAGAGATTGTCATTTTTAACTTACATAACCTGTTATGCTAGGCTGTAGGTGGTCAGCACACTACGCACTATGGCTGTAAGCCCGGGCTCGACTCCCGGCTTGGTCTCGGTTCTTCTTTCGCCCGACAATTCATAGGGGGTAAGATTGGTCGTATACTCAGTGCCCCCATAATAGAATGGCTAATACATCCGAATTTGGTTTTGGCAAATGACCCGTTGGCAAGTGCCTGCTGTTATTAAAAAAACAATCATAACCTTGATTTTGTTTCGATGTGTAGATGACTTATTACGATATGAAATAATTGAGAATATCTGCTGAAGTAAAACTATTTCTTTCTTTTGCCTGTGCGGCAATTAGACTTCAAATTGTTTTCATGGTTAGGATTTTTTCCCTCACAGATCCACAGTAAAGTTGTACATGCAAAAAACAAAAACTACACATAACGTTCAACATGTACAAAAAAAAGTGTGTGCGTGTAATCTTTACGCGCGATTAAAGTAAAACTTCTTTGACGTTTACGACACATATCACTAAAATGATTAAACTTTAACTTAAAATAAATATCATATTATAATTTAATTATATTTATTGTTCATGTACTTTATAAAGATTATATAAATGTTATATTCATATTATTCATTGGAAATTGGTACTTGAATGTCAGCATAATTTTTTATGTATAAAATTATAGGTTTGTGGTAACTATAATGTGAAACATAAATTTTACTCTTTAAATTTGCTAATTTTCTTGAAAATACAGCATCTATCGTTGTACCGAAACGCGCTGTTGATTGAAGTCGAGAAGTATTCATAGTTAGATCAAATTTTTCTTTTAAAAAATCCACTAACGGCTGAGATTCTTGAGAGCGAAAATTAACATTAAAATCTCCAGTAAGAATCATCGGTAATTCATGATAATTACATAGAATCCAGGAAGTGTCCATGTTGTAGTATTATTCTTTAACTGTTTTCTTATACCATTGTTCCGTCTGGAGGTTGGGTTTGAATGGGGGGGGGGGATGTCCATAGTCTAGTATTATACTTTAACTGTATTCTTTAACTGATGTTTTCCTCTGTTTGTTGGGTTCGAAAGCAGGTAGTGTAAATTTTTTTTGTGTTTTTCTATCACAGTGTTCTTAAGCGTTGATTTCGTCTGCTGGTAGGTTTCGAATTATTATTCTGTATACGTGTTTTTAAACTGCAGGTTCTGTCTATTTTTTGGGATTGATTGCAGCCAGGGTCCGCTTCTTTGTGCTTTTCTAAAACCATGTATATTATTCATCTAAAAATAAGGATTATCGAGAACCTCCTGTGAGGTTGGGATTACATGTGTTGGATGTACCTTCGCAACGCTTATTGATATATAAAATAAAGATTGATGTCTAACAGGTTCCGCTTACTTTTACAGGATGAAGTCGGCGAAAGCAGCTGAGCGGTCGAAAAGGTAGGTTTTACTATGGTTCTTCTTTTTCAGGAACAGCGTGGAGTATATCACATATACGTCACTTCCTTTACTGAACATTGCTTCCGTCAGAAAAAAATCTGAGTTACTCCCTAGTTGAGCCTAAAGAAGTTTTACTTCAAAAAATATTTCTTCCCACACTTTAAGTACCACAGTTAAACCGAATGTTATCGATTTTTTATAGCAAGAGAATATTCAACAGCTCCCAGAAAGTCATTAAAGTTCCACTTGCATTATAACTAGTGCATGTAGAAACTGACACATCTACGAATGAAAACATGAAATAATATTTAAAAAAAAAATGAAAACATTCTACCTACATAAAAACAAAACCCAACATAATATTTAGAAGACGCTGCATTTCTTCCAAAAATGACGCCATTTCTAAATCAAATTTTTTCTATCCTCTCAAAGTTTTATCACGAGCACCATCGATTTGAAGCAGCGTAACGGGATTATGGCCCTGCTTTTGAAAAGTCTTTGAAAATAATTATATTTCCCCACACTTCCATGTAACCATCATTAAAAACTAACACTTCGATATTCAACAGTCAGTTTTACTTAATATAAGCGTGATATTTGGCGAATTTTTTAATGTGCAAGAGTAACGGCTGCTATGTTTAATTTAAAACTGACGACATAGTAGCATAATAATAAAGCAAGTGATATGCATCGCACAGAGTGCATTTAATATAAAATGCTAGCCAGCTCAAAAGTTTACGGATACAAAAGAACATTGGCAGTCTTTATATAAATCGACATTAATGCGTGTTTATGCTGAAGTAAAAGTCCAAAGAACAAGAGGAACTTTTTCTTTAATAATAATTTTAAAAAATCTGCTTTGGACAGCAATAACATTTTTGCACATATATTAAATCATACACATGTTTAATGCATTTCATCAATCTAAATCTTTGAGAAATGTTTGATTTGATGAAATTGATTCCGTGAAAGATTTATAAATATTACATAAACCGTATTGGACGTAGCCTATTCTGCTTGGTATCGAGTATAAATCAGCTTTGGGAACTGTGAACAACACTATAGGAAAATATTGTTTTAAGTTAAGAGGTAACCTTGCACTTTCATTGATAAGCAGATAAAATATTGTTTTCGAAGGGTTATTTACTTATAATTTGAGGAGGGTGGTCATCGAACAAAATCACAAAAATCGAGGATAATTATGACCATCAGTTGGGGAATTATAACCACTGGATTTCTGTTGATACGTGTGCACACAACTTCTGTTTTAGTAATTAAGACTAATGTTCTTAGTTTTGTTAGAGATTAGAGAAACTCCGATAGGTAAATATAACACAAAGGGAGTAATTAGATTACTCCCTTTGCTATATATTAAATCAAAATAGCCTCTTGCTTCTAAGATGTATTGAAAACTATTCACTTCATAAAAGGAAAAGCATTAAATTGTAAGAACTGTTGAAAAAATTGAACTGAGTCACGTCGACCTTTTGAAGAGGAAAATATCAGTCAAAATAAATGTTTAATATAGTTCAAAAACAGAAACTATTCCTGGATTGTCGACGCTCAAGACTTTAATTCCATCATTTGCAAGTTTTACAATACAGCAGTTTAACCACTTGACTGCAGATGGACTCCAGTAAAAGTATTTCTTCCGAAAGACACATGCCCAGCAAGAATATTAAAAAACCAACAGAAAATGGATTTTCATACGACGTCTGTTAATTAGGAAACGTTTTGTGTCGTAATCTGAAACTGTCCTATTATTTAATTATGAGAAAGTTCTCTGTTTTAAGAAAATGTTCATGATTTACTTTAATTTTTAGTATTTATATACCTCATTTATTTTTATTACAAGCTCTTATCTGGTGTTATCTTTTAATGTCTTTGAATTTACTTCTTACTGTGCGCCAAGGATATGATAAAAAGTTTTAAACGTTTGAAATTTAAAAAATCTATTGAATAATTTCCACTTTAAAATTAAGTTAAGTTTATAAATAAATAAAATATTTTGAATTACATTTTTCTTAGTCTTTTTAAATGATTTACAGAAATATGCATTTTTCCTGATCAAAATGACTTATTCTACTACGTTTTTACACATGGTAATAAATATTGCACTTGAAAAGAAGTAGTGTGGTTATTATGACCACGAATCTTAAAAGATTTAACTATGTTAGAAAAAACAAAATCATATGTCAAAAACTCTTAAATAATTACAGATATACCTTTGATTATAAATCAGCTTGCCTGAAAAATTTCTTTGTGCTAAATAACTTCTATAAACTGTTTGTTTCACAATTACCTTAAAAATACTTGAAATTCAAGATGAAACTTAGGAAAAACCTCTCCAATCTTAATTACTTAAGTTTTGACGAAATTTTAATCATAGATTCTTAATCATTAAAAATATATTCCATCGGCCATAACAACCCTCAACCTACCCTACATTAATTTTGTTTTATTTGAAACAGATGAATGATTCCGATATGCAGTTTAAACAACTTTCCGTATAGTTTAACACAAAGTATTTTGGATGATCCTGTACATAAATTATGCAGTCGCTTGCAATCATAAAGGGAGATGCTTAACTATGTTACAACAGTCTTAAATACAAACTCTGTGAGATACGTACAGTATGTAAAATTAGTTAAAATGAATTCAGGGATGATCAAAATGAACATTTCCGTCCAAAAAAAAAAGAATATCGAAATTTTCATCGTATCTTTCTTTTTCTCTTCCATGCAGTAAGAATGAAAAAAGGACATTTTAAAAGTTCATTTTTAGGTATTGCTTTATATTTCATTAATTGTTAAACGTATGTTGAAGTGGTTAAATGCTGACTCTCAACAATAAATTCCTGCGTTATTTTGAAAATTGTACGTGGCAACACCTTCAAGATGAATTATGGGATGTAACAAATATGGGTGTTGCATGGATTTTGGTGAGCATAACAATGTAATCGCTAATATTTTAGTGAGAGTTTGTCTTTGGTATCGAACTGGGACTCGATATGCTGTTAGTTTCACAATTGTTACTGCTTTAAAAATACTTGAAATTCAAGAGGGAAATTATTATGTAAAACATCTTACAATCTTAATTCCTAAACGTTTGACGAAATTTTATCATAGATTAAAAACGTTTTTTTTCTCTCATTAGTCATCAGAGTTATTCATTTTATGTATGCTGAAGTGAATTATTATAATTCATGATCAGCTTCGTACACTTATATACCACAAAATATACATTAATTAAAACTAAAAAAATTCAATATCACTTAGATTTTTCGTGTCACATAATGCTTGAGCCATTTACAAGTGCAATTGAAAACAGACATTGAACAAAGAAGGATACATAGTTTTCATCCATTTCGGCAGTTAAAGAAATTACATTTCATTTTCACTTTCAAAGAGCGAACTCAGTGTCTTTCTTGAAAAAAGTTTCTTTTTCACAATTTATCTAGCTTCGGTTCCGACTTTGGCAACAAATAATCCACCAGAATCTACACAGAATATCACCCTACACGATTCAATAGAAAAGAAAAGACTGAAAGTTTTCCCACCCTCAGCCTGTAGACCAGAAAAATGCAGAAATCTCGTCCCCACTACTTAATCCCTGTTATCACCCGTTGCGAAATACACTTCAGAATATCTTCTCATCAGAATGCACTCCCATGATTGAAACTTTTTTTTGGGGGGGATGAGGTGTGAAGCGGAGCATTAGCTGAACGACGCAGACTTTTTGCTTGTCCTCTTACTCGGCTGTGTTAGAATAAAAGCTCCGCATTTCGTCTTAATCACTACTTAACAATCTTCATTTGGTTAATGACACTAGTTCTAATGACCATCATCATCTGAATTTGTTAACTTTATTTTATCAGGTATTTGAAATGATGCTTAGTTATCAGAGTATTGTATTTATTTTATGTTATTGTGTTTGTTAAAATAAAGACATTTAAGCTATTTCTTTTTTTCAGAGCAAAGTTCAGTTCAAAACATAAGCAAATGCAATTTTGAAACACATATTGACATTTTTAAACTTTTGTTAAAAATTTTATTAGTTGGTATCTTTCCAAACTTATTACATATTTCACATATCATTTTAAAGAAACTGTTTAATGAAATCAAATTCTCAAGTTTGCTTCATACAGAAATTTAATTATAATCTCTATAAACAACATTTCGCTAAATTCAAGCAAATTCAACTGCATTATGATAAAAATAATTTTAATGTAATATAAATATATTATCTCAACCTTTTTTTTTTTAAACAAAAATATGTAGTCGCACTGACTAAACTATATCTACGCAAATGTTGTTTCAACAAAGTATTAAATATGATGCTATATAATGTGAATGAGTTTACAGCAGTAAAAAGCATTGTAAGTCTTAACTATGGTCTTAAAGCTGTTCGATAATAAATTATATATCTTTAGAAGGTGTGAAGCGGATTAAAGAAATTAAATATACCTACGGTTTCGAAATAGCTACAAAAATTCTTCTAATAAATTATGTTCTTATAAATATTATACGTATGCTGATTATGAAAGTGAAAATAACACCAATGATTGCTGAAAATACAATATTTTCTATTTTTTCATTTCTTCAGGGAGTTTTATAATGCAATTATAAGTTTAATTTTATTTTTTCTATAATGTAATGATACAGAATCTCACAGCAATGCATTTTGTTAAATGTTTTCATGCATCAGCTAATTACTTTAAAAGTGAAATATCAATTGAATTACCTGTCATAGTGGAGTTAAATAGAAACTTAAGAAACTACATTTTAATTTGAATCATGTTTTTCTTTTAAAGAAAAATCTATTGTTGGAGAAGAAAGTTTTTGAATATCTTTGCCTGTAACTATTAGAAGGGTCAGAAACTAAGGAGGTAAATTTTTAATTAATTAATTAATTTTTTACATTAAATTCAATCAAATACATTTTTAAGAAATTTTTTCTTACATACATTTTGAATCTAAATATAGGTTTCATATTTGTTACATTTTAAAGCAAGACTTATAAATAATATTTTTTTTTTCTTTCAAGAAAGATGGCTATTACCCCCCTTTTCTTTCACGTCTACCATCTTAGGAAGACAAATTTCAAGTTATCTTGAAGTTCATTTTTAGGCATCCGAGAGTGTTGTATTTTACAGCAAGAATTTTTGGATATCTCTTATTTTCTTTTAGATCACGCCAGATATGTGAAAAGAACGTTTTGGCCCCTTAAATTGCCATAGGTTACGAATTTTGGAAAATTCTATGTAATCTAACACCTATGTGGAAAGTCAGAGTCGTGCAAAATTTCCTATACTGAGCTTCAGTAAGTTTAGCTATCCGAAATATTGACATATGATCAAACGATATTAATTTCGGGTTGAATGTTAATTTCTAGTGAAAGGAGACTTTTGTACTATTCTAAATGCGGAAACAATGCAATGACGTAGCTGAAAAAGTTTTTTTTCAAAGGACATAATTTATCTATTTTGAGTTCCAAGCCTGAAAACAAAAAATATCCATACTCTGCAAAGAAACAGCCTATACAATTGGACGGAAAATAAGAGACCGAAGAATTTCCCACTCCCCAGTCTAGATACTTCAGGAAAAGGCAGAAATGTCATCCCCACTACTTAATCCCTGTTATCTCCCGTTGCGAAATACACTTCAGAATATCTTCTCATCAGAATTCACTTCCATGATTGAATCGTTTCGGGGGGGGGGGGGGGGGAGTGAGGTGTGAAGCGGAGCATTAGCTGAATGACGCAGACGTTTCTTTGTATGCATCTTCTCCTTCAGCGCTGAATAGAAGCTAAATATTTTGTTTAATGGATACTTCAAATTCTTATTTTAGTTAATAACCCATCGTTTGCGGGTTAATATGTAATGCAGATATTCAAAACGTGGAATTTCGTTTACATTTTAGGAGTATGAAGGACGGAATTAGCTTTATTAGCAGAAGCATAGAAAGCAAAGAAAGGATTTCTGAGTATTGTTAAGTGATTATCGGTTGAAAAATAACAATTTGCTAAGCCAAATTGTTAATGAAGAAAATGTTTCATTTTTAAAATTAACGTTTCTTTATCATGAAATGAACTTTTTACTGAACTTATTAATGTGTTATTTTTATATATTCATTTATTACTTGTAATGAACTTGACGATAAAAGAGGTCAATTTACAGCTACAGAAGATGTCGCTAGTAATGGGCAGAAAACTGAAAAGATAACATTAACAAAAACATTTCATAACAAGCAGTCTACATTTAACACTATACCGTTTTATTTGATTATATTTACATGGTTTTATTTGATGACTTTTTCACGGTTTATGTCATATCCCCAAAAAGTTCAATCAGTTCGAAAAATAGAAAATTCAAAGTTCGCATTTTAAATTTTTTCACCACCTAAAATTTCACTACACCTTTTGTGCCATTTTCACTTAGTTGTCAGACAATTTTTCTGAAAATCTATATTTATCTTTTTCTGATTCAGAAAAATTGAAACATTGATTCAACTTCACCAATCTCCTCACCTATGACTAAATTTTGGTTAATTTTAACTGCAGATATTTTATCTTTACGCCATTCTAAAATTTAGCTAAATTTTTCCAAAATCCGAAAATTTTCTAAAAAAAAAATCGATAACTTTTGTTTAGGTTTAATAGCCAGCTATTGCAATGCCTCCAGACGCCTTAATATGTAACTCTCAAAAAACAAACAAACAAACAAACAGTATTTGAAAAATTTAATTTTTTTATCCCTGACCTGTCCTTTAACTAATTTACCTGTCATGTAACTAAATTTCTTTCTATTCTTTTGAATCATTTAAAAAATATACGAAAGTTTCACAATAAGTATCAAATTAACACATCTGATAAATCTTACAATATAATGGAAGGCATATTTCATTAAGTAGCGTATGAATCCTGTAGTTTGATATTATCAATAAACATTCCCCCTTTTTTTAAATACTAGGCGCCAGAGCCCTTAGACTCGCTACGCTCTGTTTTCGTATGAGTTATTCGGCCTCTAACAATTCTTATTCGTAAAAAAGGCATAATTTCAATAGACAAAACCCAAAGATTGGATCAGATAGAATGTTACCGAGCTGCCGATTGCTTGTTTCTTGCATGTTCTTTGGAACATTAAAATTTAAACTTCACACTATTTTGAATTATGTAAAACCTATGGAACACCTTGCGTATTTGCCACCCATGGCAATTTTTCATAATTTGGTGACTTACGTATATACATCATTAGTAATTGGCTCTATGAAAACAATACTTCAGATGTTTTCTTTCATAAAAACTACGGAACTGTTACTAATGGCGACTTGCTTGCTACCAATGGCGACTCTTCATTATTTGGCGATTTAGACATGCTCATAGCAGATAATTACTGCTCGTATAAGGTTACCGGGAAAACCGTTATCCATATATTCATATACATAATCCTTCGCAGATCGGCGTATTTAACACCACGAAATATAACATCTCGTCGCGCTGGCAAATATCCAATCTGTACTACAACTGCTATAATGGCAGAGCTAACGCCGCGAAATATTTCTACTAGTAGCGAATACCAAGCTGAACCTAACCGGTTTTAAAATAATCTTCATCGTAATTATTTTTCATTTTCAAGATACTGGGTTCTAACATTTTGGAACTCGCGGTTTCGATTCGCCCTGCTTGGAAAGAAACCATTTTGCCAGATCATACTTAATGCCAATATGGCGTTTTTTAAATCAGTTACAATTATTTATTCTGTTTTGGAAAAACGGATAATCGCTAATTCTAAACTCCTGTTTTCTAAGAGAATTTAATATTTGAAAATTGTCAACTTCGTGTAACACACGTTGAGTTATTTATTTCCTATACTTTTTAACTGGGGTAAAATTGGTGTAATTCTCCTTCATGTTTATCAATTTCACGCGATTCTACATACTTGGAATAGTTTTGTTTCAAAGGCATGAATGATTTTATTGTGGCGAAAATTGCCAAACCTGGCAACCATTATGTTTATTTTTTCAGTTTTTATTAATATCTTCTAAAATGATTCGATTTTCGAACTTTAAGTCAGCTTATCGGTTTTCCGGAATTATCCGAATCCATGGACACTTTCGTCGAAACTCAAATCCCCACGGTTTCGGAGGAGATAGCAGAACAAGCTTTTGACAGCCGCGGCGGCCGTTGTTTTTTTTTTTTAGAATAGAGAGATATCAAAGAAAATGCTGAGTGTTAAAACAAAAAGACTTGGCTAATTCAAAAGTCATTAATTATATATTCATGTAATTTAAAATAATAAAAAATAATACAACGTAACAAACTCGAATTTTCTAATTGCAAATTGAAAACTTCGATATCAAGAGAGTACATATTTTTCAAGAATCATTTTTATGACACAATGTTGATAAGCTTTCGATATATTCTGCTGAGCATTACACTTAATCTGTACCTATCTTTAGTCTAATGAGATGAAAGATATATTTTGACTGAGCTATTATTGAATCAACGGATATACCACAAAATTTATATTTGGTTGTATCAATGAAAATGAAGAATACAGAATACTGATGTCACATAGTTTAACATGTGCTTAAAACAACTGTCAGCAACATGTCATTTTCTTTTGACTGATGGCTCATTTTAACATGTTAACGTCCGCACCAGCATCGTGTTAAACTATGCTAGATCTCGTCTTCAGGATTCGTAGATTTAATTGGTGTGTACCTACGATAATTTCTTTTGGGCATTCCCCAAAAGCTACTTTTGTCATTTTATTAATACGCTGTTCAATAATAATTCTAGAAGAAATATTGCACTAAATTTACTAAATTCCGTAAATATCTATTTTTTAATGGATTAAATGATTGCAATAATAAATTTATTGCATAATTGCAATTATATCATTTAATTATAAATTTCTAGAATGGAAAAATATAATTAAATTAATATTGCTGCTATTTTTCGTAATTACTTAATAAAAAATTAAACTCAGGAAAAAACCTCTTTTTGTTAAAAATACTATTACTCTGCATAATAAGAAAAATATAGAATATATTTTAATTCTTATTGAATTATCACTTTCTATCTGCCTTTTTTAAGTGTTTGTTTTTAAATTTTAGTATGCACAGCTTTTAAAAACACTCACACTAAAGTAAATAAAGGGCACAACAAACGCATTTTCTAAAAGTCGACACAGAACCTAAAAATATACTAATTCTGAGAAAAAGGAATTTGCTATTCTCTTTGAAACTTACTTTCGTTAATTATAATTTCTTTAAAAGTCGCGTTCTCATGAGAAATAAAAGGCTTAAATTTTTAATCAAGTTTTAAAATATTTATTCCTTAGCAAAGGGACAATAAACTTAATTTTCTTATGCTTTAATCTGCAAAATATCACAGACAACGTATTACTGAAAGCTAAAATAACAGACTATAAAAACAGAACGTGACCGTTAATACTTATTTAAATATAGATGGTTTTGTAAATATTTTTGAAAGGTCTTTGATGTAACCTTTCAACGAACTTTGTTCTGACCTCGCAAAACTGTGCGATTAAAATATATGCGAAATTCGTGAACTTATGTAGTTGTTTATTTGATATGCATGAAACATATTTAGTAAAGCAGAAAATTAATAAATTATCAAAGTTGATATCGAAATACATCGTGTGATCATGTCAATATGTTATGAGCATATGCTGGTCTTATCATATTGGAACGTTTAATTTTTATGCTAAAATTTAATAAGGATTTTAATATTCGAAGATGTCCTAAAACTAAAAATCTATTTTTACGAAATCATTATGAAAACATTTAAAGAATACTCAAGTTTTGGAATGATTCGTTTGATAAGTTTTGAAATTGTTCATAGTGTGCGTGTTCCACAGGTCTAAAGACAACGTTTGAAATTTTCAAAGGTGCAGTTTGAGCACATTTTAATAGTTTTCAATAAATTTTAGCCATTTCTTTAAACCATAATTGTACTAGAGGTATCTTAGCAAATTAAGAAAACATTATTTTATAACCCGATTTGTTGTTTTAATCCACTACGGTTTAAAAGTGTTACTTCAGTTAATTCACATAGCAATAGCATTATCTATCCTCATGGTAGATTTATTAGACTATGAACTATGTCCAAGAAATTATGATAATCAGTGTGATGACCTTTAAAGGAAAATATGATAATCACAATGATGAGTAAGGTTAAAGTTAATGAGTGAACGTGTGATGTTAAAATTGCACAATAATTCAAAATTGAGCTTTTTTTATTTCCCTAAGCGCAATAGTTCCAAAAATGGTAATTTACTTTTTGAATACCACCAAATTAACCAATCAGAAATCGGGAAAAAAATGCTAGAAAACAATTTTGTTATACAAAACTATTCAACAAAGTTAAATTTTAATTTGTGCAAGTACTACTGCTAACGAAGCATTAAAAGTTGATGTCTCATTACATGGGTTCAACATTTAGCATACTGATATAATATTTAAAGGACATACTAAATAATTATTTTAAATATTAAAATCTTTTTAACTTAAGGTATTACATTCTTCATACCTTATAATTAATTAAATGCGATGCCCTGTGTGTTAATATTAGAAAAAAATGTAACTTTAATACAAATTTTTTGTTTGTCTAAAAGTTTCAAGATGAAATAATTAAAACTTTGTAAAATATTGCAAATGAAAGGTTCTTATCAGTTAGGCATTATCGCTGACAGCAACTAAACAAGAGTGTGGTCTGTACCCACTCTTCTGTGGGGACACTTTTCTGTGATTGCTGTCAGTAGTTCTCAGCTGATGAAGATAGAAAAATTTTCGCCCAAAACTTGCGTCCTGATTGATAAGTAACTCTTATGTGTGTTATTTTACAAAGCTTTAATTATTTAATCTTTTAAAAACCAGTTTCTTTTCGTTTGTTAGTTAAAAATTTCAAGATTTTGATAAAATTATAATGAGAGCAATAATATAAATTATCTCCCTGCCAAGGTAATGTTAATAGAAGATGTTTATATTTTACGATGACATAATTTACTTCAAGAATCTCAAGAATCTAACTATAGCTTTCCTGATTTAGAATAAGAATGCATGGGGAATCAGTTTTTGAAAGAAATTTTTAACATTTAATATTCTTAATTACTCATTGAGAAGATAGATTTTCTTTGTTGGAAAGCATAAAAATATATTGTCATCATAATATTACATGGAATGTTGATAAGAATAATCAAATTTGTCGAAAAACCAATTTCAAAACTTAAGACTGGGTATAAATGCAAACAAATTTTTTTTTTTTTTAAGTTTGCTTACAAAAGACTTTAAAGCTAACGAATCTGCCATCGTCTGAACATCAACTTTTTCCCAGAATGCTGATAATGTTAGTTTTTTGATCTTTTAGAACTCTTTAAAATTGATTTTGAAATATTTTTCATTTGTAATATTACAATATATGGAATCTAAAGTTGCCTGATATAGGAACTATTTTCCCATAACATAGATAACACTGTAGACTGCGGCCTGTGATCTGCTGCGAAACATTTCTGTATTGACTACAGAGACACACTGACTTTAATGCAGTTGCATTTTGTGTTCTATATAGCTTCATCACAACATTAAGATGCCCTGCAATTAACTATTGTCATAAGCTGTCCTTTATGCAATAGGAATGACACGTATTGCATTATCCATTTTCTCAACATGTAAGCCTCGATTTGCTGCCTATGCTGAATGAACTTAATGCACCATAAGCTTATTCTGATATGATTGTGGCAGTTTAATGCTAGATTAATGTATTTCAGCAATATTGTAGAAACCAATTCTAAACATGTCTCTGTGCCACAAAATTATACACAATGGGAAATGCAAATGAAATATTTTCAGCGGAAAGTGTTTTTTTTTTCTTTAAAAAACTCAGCGTCATACGTACAAAATAAAATAAAACTATACATACGGTTCATAAAATTTCTGCTATCCATTTTAAATAACATAGTAATTTTACGGTCGAATTTTATCACTCTTTGTCAGCAGCAGGGTTATTACAGCTCCTCATGTATTAAAACTAAATTTATATAAACTGAAATACTTGTGCTAATGGAAATATGAAAGAGTGTTTCAAATTGAAAACTTTCTACCAGCATAAAAACACGCATCACACTTAGATAACACTGTATATTTCTTTTAAAAATGACGCCATTTCTAAATTAAATTTTTCTAATCCTCTTAAAGTTTATCACAGGAAGTGCTGACTTGAAGCAGCATAACGGGATTACGGCACGGCTTTTCTAAAGGCTGTAATGAAAACAATTATATTTCCCCCCCTTTTCCACATAACTCTCATTATAACTAATACTTTGATATTCAAAAGACAGTTTTACTTAATAAAAGCGTGAGATATAGAGAATTTTTTAATGGGTAAGAGTAACATATGTTACGGTTCTTTTAAATCTGAGAGTAGAATAGCATAATAGTAAAATAAAGAAAATGCGATAGATTATGATAGAGAGTATCTACTATAAAACGATATCTAATTTAGAACTTTTTTTCATATAATTGAGCTTTGGCA
Source organism: Cheiracanthium punctorium (assembly GCA_038373885.1). Classification (NCBI taxonomy): domain Eukaryota; kingdom Metazoa; phylum Arthropoda; class Arachnida; order Araneae; family Cheiracanthiidae; genus Cheiracanthium; species Cheiracanthium punctorium. Next base: position 476,849 of record JAWZYV010007137.1, read on the forward strand.
ATTTTTTACCTTAATTTACATTACTGTGTGTTGATACTAAAGTAAAAGAAGAACGTTTTCTTTCTGAACAATTAAAAAAAAAATACTTAATTTGGACATCACATGACTTGTTCGCAAATTAAATCCTGCAAAAGTTTGATGCATTTCATCTGGACCCGAATCTATGAGAGTTTTTTAATTTGTCCCCGTGAAAAATGTATAAATGTTACGTAAATACAATGTTCTACGGTGAGTGTTCGTTTGTAAAACTCACTAATACACATTAATTTTTTTTGAAACTGCTGAATGAGTCCTTCAGCGAATGTAGTTGAAATAATAACTGACCATTGGCTTTAATGTAGTGTAAGTATTTTGTGTGACCGCGTAAATAACCTATATAATCGATTTAAGCCAAAAAACAAGGTGTTCGATTAGATGTTACGGCATGCGTAAATAGAAAGTACGAAAAAAAAAAGAATGCTATTTTGAGAATTTAGCTGCTGAATGAACAAGAATTTGTTAAATTTTGTTAATCAGCAAATTTATTGGCACACATTGGAGAGGAATGAATGATGGGCTTTCTGAAACGAAAACAAGAACATCTTGTAGAATATTGCCATTTTTAACTTTTACCTTAATGGGGGGGGAGGGTGTAAGGACCTTTGCACCTTTTCCACAAGATTAAAAATAAGTTATGAATGAAAATTTATGAAATTGTGCCTGTATATTGTACATATAGATCTTTGATTTTATGATTAATCACAAAAACCTTTATAATTTTAAAATGGTATGAAATTTTTATTTTATAATGTATTGAAAAATTAGATAATTTTAAAACTTGAGTTCTGCTGAATAAATGAACTATTTAGGTTTGATTTGATATAAAAAATTAGATTCTACTGTATATTTTTAAAAAGTTCAGCGGGAATAAGAGAGAAGTCATTTAATTGTTTTCTAATTTTGTGTGTATATTACATGTTATTAAAATACATTTTTTAATTGCAAGAACAGGTTTACATTTTAAAATTTAATATTGTGTAGCATGAGTTGTAAAAAGTTTAGTTCAAAGAGAAAGTTTAGTTCAAATTTTTCTGTTTATGGTGAATCGAAAAGAGTATGTCAAAATACACAATTTTTGGTTTCGAAAGATCCATATTCCCCTTAAAGATCTTGCAGCATTGAAGAATGGCAGCATTGAAGCAATGGCAGCATTGACGATAAATTTTACATACCAAGTAAATATAGAAAAGGAATTGTGTCTGTTGCTCATATTAAAACTTCATAAAAACGAATGTTCTCTGCAACGCAGGATACTGTTGAAAGTTGCTTTTATTTTAGGATTGATCCGTTGATTATTAAAGAAACCAGGGCGAAAAGGCCGTGGTAGAGGTAAATACAGCCAATGCTAAACGGAATATTTAAAGAACTTTTCTTTTCAAGCGTTTCTTTGTACACAATATATGCGGTGTAAATCTTCCCATGATTTGCAGTTAATCAATTTAGGCAAGTGTGACTTAGGAACTGGAATTCTACTGCCTGGCATGTGCACTGTTTTGGAAAGGAAGAAATATTACGAATTTCGGGGAGGGGGGTATATGTTCTGAGATTAATTTAGCCGGGAATTTTTGCTGTGTTCATCAGGTCATGGAGTCCAGTTCTGGATTTTGTTGCATGTAAATCGGTAAAATTCATATTGGAGAACATACCAAGTGGTCAATTTCTCGCCATATATGAAAGATATTATTTTTTAAAGCATGTTTTAGGCGTGATATTTTTTCAATACATTGCTAAAAGTAGCCTAGCTTTGTTCGATTTCAGAGTTTTAACCCGATTTTGAGTGAAGCACACGACCACCGCCTGACCATTAGGATTGTGAAACATTGATGCAATAGAACTTATACGTAATTTATATCAGTGTAAATGTGTATTCCATTTTTACTGCGTCAGAATGTATTTTGCTTCTCTCTCCGTCCAGTATTTTAACATTTTTGAAAAGTAATATCTTTTTATGCTCGGGCAAGCTTCATAGGCTGGAAATCGTTAAATTAAGTCATAAATCCCGTTGCCTTTTTATATTATATTTTGTAACCTTGTTGGAAAGTGTTAGAAATGACGAAGTTTCTTGTTAGATGTTCTTTTATATTTCCGTAAATTGTTATAAAATATCACAAAAAATATATCAACAGGAAATAAAAAAGTTAAGTGTCACTTTAATTCATGTATTATGCGTCATGAAAATTCTTTTCATGTGATCGAAAGCAGATGCTGGAGTACGTTGACAATTGCATTATTTTTATTCATTTCAACTGCCAACTTTTCTTCATTTATTTAGTATCGACACCGTTTTGACAGCAAATAATCCACCAGAACCTATAGAGAGGTCACCCTATTCGATTCAATAGAAAAGAAAAGGCGAAATGCTTTGCCCTTCAGCCTGTAGACCCGAAAATGCCAGAAATCTCATCCTCACTACTTAATCCCTTTGCAAAAGCACTTCAGAATATCTTCTCATCAGAATGCACTACCATGATTGAAACGTTTTGGGAGGGGAGTGAGGTGTGAAGCGGAGTATTAGCTGACCGACGCAGAGGTTTCTTTTTGCTTGCCCCCTTACTTGGCTGTGTTAGAATAAAAGCTGAGCATTTTTCTACAGTCACTACTTAACAACCTCCATGGGGTTAATGATGATAGTTTTAATAATCATCATTATCCAAATTTGTCAACTTCTTTTTATTGCTCATTCGAAATACTGCTTGATTCTGAGAGTAATGTACTTATTTTACAGTTGTTAAAATTATTAAATTTAAATTATCACTTTGCAGAAATGAGATAGGTGCAAAGCATTTTTTTAACAATACCTTAGGTATACATATACACACACTACACAGAAGACAATGATACTTTGAAAGGCATTTTTACATTAAAATTCTTCTTTTACAAAATGGTTAAGGGAAAAACTGAAAAATTACCGCATATTTCACGTTACTCAAAGAAATTTTTCAATGAAATTAAATTTTCAATGTTTGTTTCATAAGTAATAATTTAAATATAATCTCTATAAATAACAATACATTTCGAGATTTTAAAAACCACTTTAATGTAATCTAAATATTTTATTCCAATCAATTTTATTTAAAAAAATGTGGAGTGGCTATTATGAAACTACCTAAATGAATGATTTTCAACAATATGGGAGGATAATAAAAATGAGCTCAATGTATTTACAGTTATAAAAAAGCATTAAATTGTGCAGTCTCATCCATGCTCTTAAAGTTTTTCGATTAAAAAATCAAATATCTTGCGCAAAGAAAAAAAAAAAACGTATACCTAAGGTTCCGAAAAAATTAAGAAATTCTATGTTCGTTTTGTCAGTACAAAATGTTCTCATAAATACTAAGCGTGAATGGATATGCAACACAAAAAATAATTAAATCTCAAACAAACAAAATTTTTTAATCGTGCAATAATTCAGAAAATGTTATAATGCGAATATATGTTTTATTTTTTTTAGGGGGGGGGGGTAAAGTTATGTGATACATAATTTTGTAACAATGCGTGGTCTTGAATGTTATCGTACATCGACCAACCACTTAAAAAGTGAATTGTTGGTTGAATTTCCGGGCATTCTCCAGTTAAATTCATACTTAAGGATTAGTATTTTAATTTGAATCGTATATTTTTGATGAATAAATCCATTTAAGTTTCAGGAAAAGAAAACTATCTGAGGCTCCAAAATATTCAGAAATTTTGTGTTAATGCTGTATGTTCATTACATTCTTTTAAATATTACACGTATGCAGATAAAGGCACTTAAAAATCATCGAATTCTAAAAATACAAAAACTTTTAACTGTCCGATGCTTCAGAATTTTTTTTTCTATGTAATCTTATAAATAAAAATGAAATTCTGTTTGTTTGTTTGTTTGTTTGTGGATTTGATTCGTATACAAATCCACAAAAATGGACCTATTGGCCTGAAATTTAGCACAGATATGTAAAATAATATAGAATAAATCATAGTCCACTTTAAAACTTTGAAAGTCCACCCGTTCCCGGAATTTAAGAGATTTTTTATGCTCTTCACGCAAAAATCTTTCTGTAATTGTAACCCCTGTAGTGAAAAAAGTGTGAAATAAGGATCGTGGTTGCCATGTGTGGCGATTTTGCCGAATAAAATGTTTTAAATTCTCAAAGTACAAATAAAAGAATAATAATGATTTTTTTTTGTTAGTTTATATTCGTAAGGTTATTTTTTTTTTAATTATAATATCGTGTGCATGGGAAATCAGAGCAGGAATGCAATGCTTTACACGCAAAACAATAAGAATTGAAGATTTGCGAGGCTAATGTGTAAATTTTTTTAGTTTGGCGAAAAAATAAAATGTCTGAAATATGGATTTTGAGTAAGTGAATTCTAGCGGTTTGCACAGTTTTCGGCTTGGCGCAATTTATTGAGAGCTTAAGGAAATAGATTTTTGAAAACAAGTGCAAAGGTTTTATTAGAATACAGCGTTAAATTTTAATGATCCGTGAAGAAATAATGCAGTTATTAAGGGATTTCAAGCGATCTAACTTCAGAATTCTCGCCAATTGAGTACATTGATTTAAGTTGGGGGAATTCTGCCAAATTTCAGAAAATTGAAATCTTCTCATTTAGTACATCGGAGTAACGATGAATAAAACACATTATAGTTGATAATTTAAAAAAAAATCGGCTGTATCAAGGGATTCCAAATTTCAAATAAATGCGTGCTACTCTTTGGCGGTCGAACCATTTCCCATATTGATTGCTGCTAAGTCAATGCTTCGAATGATTCCCTAAAAAAACTCTTGCAAAATGGCGTATGTTGGCACTTTGGCGAGGCTTAGATTTGAAATTGGATTTTATTTGAGACTGGTATATATAATAACACTGGTTATAGATAAAAATGAATGTTGGTATGTGTTTATGAGGTTGAAAAACTCCAGCACCGTTGAGCACCGTTGCACGATGAAATTTGGTTCACCTAAGTCTTTTATGATGGAGAAGGTTTTTATGCTATCCGTTTTCCTTAACTTGCCACTTGGTGCCGCAGCACAACGTTGAATTCTATTCCGTTTAGCCGTTTGCTATGCGAATATCGTCCAACCGATTTCGATGAAATTTGGTACACGCGAATATTAGAACACGGAGAATATTTTTCACTATCCATTTTGCTGTAACTTGCCGCTAAATGGCGCTGCAAAGCATCAACTTCTATACCGTTCGACCGATCGGCATAAAATTTTTTATACTTACACATTTGAGCACGAAGAATATATTCTAACTGCGTTCCTTTTGATGTTACTCACCACTAGATGACACTGCAATGCATTATTATTTTAACTCGCCACTAGATGACGCTGCAGCAGGCCAAATTCTTGACCATTCAAACGGTCGCTATGAAAATCAGTATAATATAGCTATTTGAACAATGAGAATATTTTGGCGTTATCCATTTTGCTATAACTCGCCACTTGACGGCGCTGTAGCAAATCATTACTTTAATTAACTACTAGATGGCCCTGCAGTGTATCACTTCTTGACTGTGCAAATGATCGTTATGAAAATTGGTATACATAGATAGTTGAACACGGTCGCTATGAAAATCAGTATACATAGCTATTTGAACAATGAGAATATTTTGGCGTTATCCATTTTGCTATAACTCGCCACTTGACGGCGCTGTAGCAAATCATTACTTTATTGAACCACTTAGATGGTCCTGCAGTGTATCACTTCTTGACTGTGCAAATAATCGCTATGAAAATAGGTATACATAGATATTTGAACACGGGGAAGAGTTTGCGCTATCCATTTTCCTATAACTTGCCACTAGATGTCGCGTCAACACATGAACTTCAGGACTGTCCAGCCGATAGTCATGAAAATTCGTATACATCGATATCTGAATGCGAAAAATATTTTCGCCGTATCCGTTTTGCTAAAACTCGCCACTAGATTGCGCTACGCCGCATGGCCTTCTGCACCGTACAAACGATTGCCTTGCAATTCGGTATGCATGATTATTGGACACAATATAACGCGATATCCACTTTGCTATATCTGTTTATTACAATGAATAGTAATCACCACAAATCGTAATATCAAAAAGTCCATTCATTCCCGTGCGAAGAACGGGCACTTCAGCTAGTGTTATATAAAATCTAATAACGCTGGGTGGTGCTGAACGTTTTCCTGTATCAGCTAATCACTTTAAAAGTGAAATGTTACTTTAATTTCTTTAGTCAAGTTGATATCTATTCTTAAGGAATCATATTTTAATTTGAATCTTTTTTGAAGGACAAAACAATTATTTAACGTTCAGGTTTATGGGGGACAGACAGTCAATTCTATAAGATGGTTTACAACTGTTAATGTCAATATCCAATATTTGTTAGACAATTCACCTATTTTAAAGCCTTCGGCCAAGACCAACGCGTCAGCCAGTATATTAAACACATAGGATAGATTATTAATACCCAGAGATGATTTACATGAGTTTTTGAACTATTTACATATTTATGTACAATGCAAATTACTTCAAAATAAAGACAGAGTGGTGAAGACAGCAACTTATGTAATTTCCAGTGGCACAGATAATGATTTATCTAAAGTTATTGAGGTTTTAAGTTTTATTTTTTCTTTATTAACTCCCTTGATTGAAAAGCAATTACTAAAAGTAAAGATTTTAATTCAATGCAGCAAAAAGGAGATAATATGAAATGAATAAGCAGTATTAATTTAAATAAACGATAACTTTTAAATTAAAGATACTAATTAAAAGAACAACGTATATTGTACATTTATGAATAGGTGAACATAAATTATTTCATGACAATTGTTTAAGATGGAGAATTTTTGAATGATTCTGACTGTAAATAATTTCTAGAGAAATAAGGGTTTTTGCTATTATTCTAAATGTAGAGCCCACGCAGCTGAGAAAGTTTTCTCAAAGGTCACAACTTACCTAATATGGATTTAAGCTGGCAACAAACAATACTCCGAACTCTATAGAAAAGTCATTCTTTACAATTCAATGGAAAAGAAGAGACATCAAGCTTTCTCTACCCCAACAAAGAGACCCGAAAAAAGGCAGAAATGTCATCCCCACTACTTAATCCCTGTTACCTACCGTTGCGAAAGCACTTCACAATATCTTCTCATCAGCATTGCACTCCCATGATTGAATCATTTAGTGGGGCTGATATGTGAAGCGAAGCATTACCTGCGTGACACAGCCAATGTCTTAAATGTGTCTTTTATAGCACTGTTAGAATAATAACTAAATATTTTGTTTATTGGGGCTTAAAATTCCCATCTCTAGTAATAGTTTTAAAGACCATCTACTAAAGTCAATTTCAGCGTGTATTTGATGTACTGGTGAAGGACTGTGTCACACAAAAATTTATGAACTTGCATAAGGATTATTTTATTTTTTAAATGTAACTGTATAATGTTTTAAAATGTAAGTTAAATTCATTTGTTGTTGAAATTCACACTTTTTGTCAAGTCATACTGTAGGGATGTTCAACAGCGTGGGAGTTAAAAAGAAATGACGATAATGTTAACAATTCAATAAAAATAAATGAATAAATACAGTAAATTTAAATGTCTGCGCGACCGTCATTCACACCGACTATCTTTTGTTAAAATAATTAAAAAACACACATAAGATGTTACTTGTAAGTTGAGATGTTACTTGTAAGCTGCACACTACACTCTGTAGCTTCTGGATGTCACCACGGGAAAGCTGATGCACACAAAACAGTGCTAAAGAGATACAAGCGTAGGTCTCACGTAGATTATTATTCAAAAAATCTCACAGTAGTTGCTATTAAGAAATATAATAGAATAAACATGCAGAATCATAGCATACAGTTAAATATGTACAAAATAGCTAACGAGTAATGAAAAGCTTATTTTATTTGTGTCAACTTCATTAAATCTTGTAAACGCTAAAAGAAGCAAACACACAACATCTTAAATAACTTACAACATCTTAAATATTTCTGAACAAATAAAGTGACGACAAAAAGACCATTGCTATACGATGTTCTACAACTAGTGTATTCATATTTTAAAAGCAAAGAACGCGTGATCTTTGGATTGCATTAAACATTAACTTTCAAATACATAATGCATTCTGAAAATATATTGACTTGTAATTTATACAAAGATGCTTTAAGCACATAAACTTGAGAAAGGTATAGTTAAAATAAAACGCGTGGTTTAGTTCATATATTTCATATTTTATCAAGCATCAAACATGAAATTATTCCGATGCACATTTTATTGAATGAAAATCTAAATAATTTGCGATTCAGTGGAAAATTCTGTTAAAAATAATAAGAAAGTCAAAAGGCAGAAAGAGTTGAACCATATGAAGCATTAGAAAGAACTGAACTTGCACTCGCGATAAACCATTTTAGTTTATATGATTATATTTCTTTTCATTTTAATGAAGAAAAAGGAAATCTATTTTTGTGTGCGTAAAATTTTTGTCGTGAGAAAAATAAAGTTACGTTTTTCTTTGATAACGATGCTCTCAAAGATTTATTTACTATTTTATTAACTTTTTATTTATGGCCAAGACGAAAGACTTTAATATTTGCTTACACAGCAGTGATTAGTTTCGTCTATATTTTCTGGGATTTTTTTTCTGTTATATAATTACAAATAATTTTTAAAAATGTTAATTGAAATATACTAATTTTCTGAAATAAATAAAATAATTTGAATATTAAGTATAACAATTTCGATAAAAGTAAACACAATTTGCATCGCCCAAGTAAAAATTCTGATGTAACGTATAAAAAGCATGTTAAAATAAATTACTTTTTTGTGTACATGCACTGGCAATATTACATGATAACTAAAGAATTCATTTTATATAAAAATTTTATGAATACGCTGTTAGGTAGTTTTTTTTTATCAGGACATAATTGTTCATGAAACGATGCGGAAAAGTATTGAAGTAAGATGCAAGGAACTTAAACAGAAAAGCAGATAAGAGTAAAATAAAACATTTTTTTTTTCAAGTTACCTACTTTTATTAGAAATGTACAAGGTCAGAAACTTTAAGATTTACCAGCAAATGATTGTTCTTTTTGTAGCTCAAAACTGCTATGTTTGATCTGATTTATATTTAGAACCCGTTCACCCATTGAAGTTCTTGATTTTTGATTGATAGAGTCGAACAAAACGCTAAAAAAGCATTTGGGTTATTGGAAGTTCGAATGATTAAGAAAACTGAAATTTGACAAAAATATCGTTAAACAGTTGTTGATAATAAGCAAATGATTAATGGAGGCGTTCTAGTTTCGATAGGAAAAAATTCCTTACGTTTTACGATATGCATTAAATTCACATTTCTGGATAAATATAATATCATGGAAAACGTATTTCATTAATTAGCAAATAGATTGAATTTATTTATTGTTTTCTATACGCACATATTAGAATAAATAATAAATAAAATTACGATTTGTAAAATGAAAAATATTAACTATGAAATAAATGGACAATTTGTTTTATTTCTTTATTTATTTTGTGTTTTATTACTATCAATTAACATACCCCTTTTTAAAGGGTTATTAATTGTTAAAAAAAGAAGACTTGATTTATTTAAGAAGTTGTAACAGGTTATATATTAATTATACAGGTATTAATAAAACAGGTTATATACTAGCTGACCCGGCAAACGTTGTTTTGCCATATAAATTATTCCTAGGATTATTTTAGTAGAAAGAAATGACTAACTTATTGTAAGTTTGTGAGAATGTGGTATATGAGTGGAAGAGGCACGGAGCTCTGTGAAAGATGCTGGAATATAAAAATAACCCAATCCCAAACATTTGTATTTTTAATTCATTGTCATGTATTCTTTAAATTTATATATATCGCTAATTACAATAATTTTACAAAAAAAAAAAATCAATTTCTTAACGGAATAGAGTGTACAATACTTTTGTTACCCCACCTTTAGCTAACACAAACAAACTGGATGGTTTGCCCACTCGAGAGCATGCCACGTATAATTGTCCGTGTGAAAAACATGGTGTGCTCAAATCTAAGCCACAAACAGACATAGTTTGGCCTTGAGACTTACTGATAGTCATTGCAAATGCCAATCTTATTGGAAATTGAAGACTTTTAAATTGAATTGGCACATCCGTGGGTATAATAGGGATCCGTGGTAGTAATATATTTTCACCTCGAAATTTGCCATTTAAAATGACGCCTTCGACAACATTTTTCATTAGTTTTTTAATAACTAATCGCGTGCCGTTACACAGCCGTGGTGGGTTCAAATTACGAAGCAAAATAACCGGAGATCCAACCTTCAGTTGTTAGTTATGCGGCGGCATGCCTGGTAAATCTAATGAGTTTTAAAACTCTGCTGGATAATTCACACCTTCGGTGGCATCGCAAACTGTATCAATAGATTTGTATGACACTAACTCCCCTGGCAATAAATGTTGTATTTTAAGATTCAGTTCGTTGACGTCTACATTTTTTGCTGCTAAAATTGCTCAGTAGTAGATAAATGGGGGTTCACCCCATGCGGTGCCATGTTAATTCTGCGGTGCTGTCCGGTGCATTTCCCTGTGCTGAGCGGGGAAGGGGGCGTGGTCGGACCGGATGCGGGGAGCGGATGCTAAGACCGGAAGTTCGAAGGGTTGATAAGAATTTTTTTCCTTTTTTCAAATAAGGGGACTTGTAATTTTTTCAGACTTTAACAATTTTCTCAAATAAGAGGACTTGGAAAAAATTTTCAGATTGCGATATATTCTCTCATGAAAAATAAGGGACTTTAACATTTAGTATCAAAATAAGAGACTTTGACATAATTTTAAATAAGCTATAGGAATTAAACCTGAAATAAAAAATATTATTATAAAACGAGGACCCACCAGCCGCCCGGTAGAACTCGTCTA